>CM077148.1:60584247-61091251 GCA_039583875.1 Platanthera guangdongensis | reverse complement strand
TTCTCCGGTCATTTATGCAATGCAACATCACCGATCCAGACCAACTTGTCCGGGCAGGCTTCACACATCATGCATATATCCGTTCTCGAATACGGACTCTACACAATGAGGACTTTACATATCTACCCGAAGGAACGCCTCAAACTCACCGCTAACTCGCGAGAGCGGGCTTCATATGCAAAATAAGTAGAGCTTCACATGCTCAAGTAGAGAATCATTACCCTAGTGTTCTTCCTTGGCGCCATGGAAATGTAAGCGGATGAAAGCACCGCACTCTCCTTACCTCTGTAGATCCAAAGTCGTTTCGCAATTTGGAGCTCCGAAGCTCCGTCGGTGACCGGATCTAGGCTTCTTCTTCCTCCTTTGCTCTCCTCTCTCTCTTGACTTAGAAAGAGAACCACTCAAGTTAAATGAGGGTTTCAAATCCCAATCCCGGTATATCCCAGTAGGAACAACCCCTAACCGACGGATCCTAAAATAAGGAAACGAATGGCTACGATTCGTACCTGAAAATAAAACCTGTGGCCGAACACGGCCTGCGAAACGCCCGTGTCCAGGGACGTGTCCCTCATTCGGCGTCAAAATCACAGCGTTACGAAACTTACACGGGTCCCCACACGCCCGTGTTTAACCTGACACGCCCGTGTTTCACTGACATGGCTGTGTGGCGGGCCGTGTGCCCCATCGACACAGCCTCGAAAATAACCCGAGACTCACATGGGTCTTGGACACGCCCGTGTCCTATTTACGCCCGTGTTAAACTCGAACATGCCTGGGCTCCAGGCCGTGTTCATTGTCTCGACACTTCGACGAGCGAAGTTAGTCGACTACCCGACACGGCCTTGGACATGCCCGTGTCCTAGGCCGTGTTCCCTGTATCGACACAACGTCGGGCGAAAATGTCGACTCCCCGGGCCGTCGTCGACACGGGCTCGACCGCCCTGAGACACACCCGTGTCTCAGGCCATGTTCCTTGCCTCGACACATCGTCGAGCGAAAATGTCGACTCCCCGGACCGATCGTCGACATGGGCTTGACACGCCCTGGTACATGCCCGTGTCCCAGGCCGTGTGCCCCCTGCCAAATACCATATTTGGCCAAAACGCCTCCCGTCGCTCTTTTGAGTTTCGGGCGTTACATCTCTCTCCTCTTAAAAAGAATTTCATCCTCGAAGTTACATAAAGGACATAAAGGAAAGAAAATAGAACTTAAATGGTACCTGAATGAAACAACTCCGGGTACTCCTCAAGCATAGTCTGCTCTCGCTCCCAAGAGAGCTCCTCACGACCGCAATTGTCCCAACGGACCTTGACCATCCAGATCTCTTTATTGCGTATCCGATTGACTTCCGAGTCTTCAATACGTACAAGCTTGACCTTCGTTGTCAACCAACTATCAACCGGCACTTGATCGACCGCGATCACTTGCGTAGGCTCTTGCATTACCTTCCGCAGCACCAATATAGGAATAAATCATGTAGAACACTAAGCTCCACAGAAAGCTTCAACTGGTACGCTGCTTCACCAATCCTCTCCAGAACCTTAAACGGTCCAAGGTACCTTGGGCTTAGCTTCTTCAAGTGCCGCACCCGCGAGACACCCTTGAACGGCTTTATCTTCAAGTACAGCCAATCGCAACAGCAAACTCCACGTTCCTGTGCTTGGCAATATAGTACTTAGTATGACGGTCCTGAGCGATTAGCAACCTCTCCCGAATGGTTCTCACCAAAGAAGTATCATCCTCCACCTCTAGTCTCTTATACAACTTTGATTCACCAGTTTCCAACCAGGACAATGGTGTGCGACATTTTCTACCATAAAGGGCCTCGAAGGGCACCATCTGAATGCTCCCCTGGTAGCTATTGTTGTAAGCGAATTCCACCAAGTATAAGTGATCTTCCCATTGCTTTCTAAAGTCCAGGACACACATGCGAAGCATGTCTTCCATTGTCATATTGACCCTCTCTGTCTGCCCATCCGTTTGCGGATGAAAGGTTGTGCTAAACTCAGCTTTGTTCCCAACATCTGCTGCACCAGCCTCCAATCATTGGACGTGAACCGCCCATCTCGGTCACTCACGATGCTGCGGGGCACACCATGAAGTCGTACAATATTTTATACATATAACTTTGCCATTTTTCAACCAGATCATCCTTCCTATGCGGAATGAAATACGACACCTTCGTTAGATGATCTACGACCACCCAAATGGCATCGTTTCCATTTTGCGACCTTGGCAACCCGTGTACAAAGTCCATAGTGATGTCATCGAACTTCCACTCCGAAATAGGCAAGGACTTCAAGAATCCCCCGGGTTTTTGGCACTCGCCTTCTCACAAGGCACAAGTTTGGCACTTCGCCACGTAGAGCGCCACATCCTTTTTGAATCCTGGCCACCAGAACAATTTCTTAACATTGCGGGTACATCTTCGTGCTCCCCGAGTGAATTGAGTACTTGGTATGATGCGCATCGTACAACAATTCCACATGCAAATCGCCCACGCTTGGGACGCACAGATGACCATCTTTCCAAAGTAATCCGTCCTCCATAACGAATTGGGAATTTGACCCATCCAGAGCCTCTATCATGAGTCGCTTCATGTGGACATCCATGTCCAACGCCTGCCGAATCCGATCACCAGGTCATATTGGACTTCAGTCCAATTCAATACTGCTTCAGCACTTGATTGCTTATCAATGCAAAAGATCTCCAACGCCTCCAATTCCCGAACCAACCGCTCGTCATGGACCGACAGCCATTGGATTGAGCTGGGGCCCGGCGACTCAACCGTCGCCACCACCGCAGCATTGCCCTTACCAGGCACGTAATGGATCTTGAATGTATAGTCCCCCAGAAACTCCATCCATCTACGCTGCCGTATGTTCAGATCTTTCTGATCAATCAAATACTTCAGGCTCTTGTGATCAGTGTAGATATCAATCTTCACACCGTACAAATAATGCTTCCACAGCTTCAAGGCAAAAATCATTGCCGCTAACTCCAAGTCATGGACCAGATAGTTCCTCTTGTGCACCTTTAGCTGTCTCGAGCCATATCTATAACGCTTCCATGCTGTAACAGCACACAACCCAAACCACTGCCCGAAGCATCGCTATAAATCTCATAACCTTCGGTCCCACTTGACGAACTCAACACAGGTGTCGTGGTCAACCGACATTTCAACTCCTCAAAAGCTCGCGCGCACTCCGCCGCATCCAAACGAACTTCTACTCCTTCCTTGTCAAAGTAGTGAGAGGTAACGCTATCCGCGAGAAGTTCTCTACGAATCGCCTATAATAGCCGGCAAGCCCCAGAAATCTCCGGACTTCCGCAACCGTAGAAAGCTCAGGCCACTCTCGTATCGCAACAATCTTCACCAGATCCACTGCAATACTTCCCCACTCACTATATAACCGAGGAACGCCACTGAGGACAACAAAAACTCGTACTTCAAGAACTTGGCGTACAATTGATTCCTCCTTAGCGTCTCCAAAACCAAATGAAGATGCCTGAAGTGATCTTCCTCACTCATGCAGTACACCAAAATATCGTCGATGAAGACGATCACAAAATGGTCCAAGTACTCCCTGAAGGTCCTGTTCATCAAATCCATCAATACTGACGGCGCATTTGTCAGCCCAAACAGCATGATCGTAAACTCGTAATGCCCGTATCTTTACTGAACGCTGTCTTAGGGATATCACTCTCCCTTATCCTCAGCTGATAGTAACCAGACTTGAGATCCAACTTAGAGTACACCGTCGACCCGACCAACTGATCAAAAAGATCATCGATCCTTGGGATTGGGTACTTGTTCTTTTTTTTGTTAGCTTGTTCAACTCCCGATAATCATACAGAGTCTCAAGCTCCCGTCCTTTTTCTTTACAAAGAGGACCGTGTGCTCCAAGGCGACGAACTTGGACGCACAAACCCTTGCTCCAACAACTCTTGAAGTTGCAGCTTCAGCTCCGCCATTTCCTTAGGCACTAGCCGATACGAGATCGTACACAGGCTTCGCACCTGGCACTAGCTCAATCGTGAAATCTATCTCCCGTTGAGGCGAGGCTTCAGGAAGATCTATGGGGAACACATCAGGGTACTCAGCTACCACTGAAATACTATCCAATGTAGGCTTTGGCTTTGCAACCTCTACTAGTGTAAAGAACAGCTCTGCACCAGAACGAACCGCCTTCACCACCTGAAGAGCAGACATCAACGTCTTGCTCGACACTTTTAAGCCCGTAAAAGTCGTCTCACGACTTACTCCCAACTTGACTTCCTTGCGACCGCAATCGATATAGGCTTGCTGCTCCGAGAGCCAGTCCATGCCAAATATAACGTCAAACTCCACCAACAGTAGTAACGACGCTTGCAGATCGAACTCTTGATTCCCAATGCGAATCTTAACACCGCAGACTTTATCCGCGCGCATCTAACACCCATTCGGTAACAACACATCCAACTTATCCTTTGCCATCGAAGAAGGTACTCCGATGCGCGATATGAATCCTTCAGACAAGAAGGAGTGTGAAGCTCCCGTATCAAAGAGTGCTCTCGCCGGAAACTCACAAATCAAAAAAAATCCTAAACAAGCAGTGGTAAGGTAACATACACATAACAAGTATTTAAAAGATTAATTTGCTATAAATTTAAATTTTACCTGTCACCACATCTGCTTGTTTGATGGCCTCCTGTTGGCCAAGATTATAAACCCTTGGTTGAGCCGTAGCATAATGGGATGTGGTTGACTCCATCGCCTTGTCCTTCTCTTCATAAGTTGCTCCCGGCTTCCTCTCGGACTTGGGACGTCCGCTCCAACAATCACGGGCAAAGTGCCCCGGCTTCCCACAAGTAAAACATGCACCCGGGGTCCGACCCGTAGTCGCCCAGAAGCACCGGAAGAAGGAGCTGGACCCGAAGTCCTAGCCTTCTTATAGAACCTTCGATAGACGGACTTAGAAGTAGTTGGCACCTTGAACTCAGACTTCTTATCACCAACGCTTTTCTTTGCTTGAACCTTCTTCATGTCCTTCTCTAAGGATCGGGCCGTGTTGACCAAGGTCAACAAACCCTGTGTCATCGGCCCCGAGAGTAGTAGCCTCAAATCATCTCTTAACCCTTTGTAGAATCGATTCGTCTTGTGCTCCTCATCCGCGATGGTGGAGCTAGTATACCGACTCAATCGAGTAAACTCGTGGAGATATTCATCCACGCTACTCTCTCCTTGAACCAACTTCAGGAACTCGCTCTCCATCAAAATCCTCTGAGTAGAAGGGAGGTACCATGCCAAGAACAGTCCTGAGAACTCTTCCATCGGGACGTCTGTAAGTTGTCTACCTCTCAAATGATGAAGCTCCAAGCCTTCCCACCATAATCTCGCTTCACCGTCCAGAAGGAACGTAGCAATAGTGGTCATTTGCCATTCTTCCATCTCCGTTGCTGTCAAGACTCTCTTCACACGGGAGAGCCAGTCTTCAGCTTGAGATGGGGTTCCCAACCCCGAGAATACCGGAGGATTAAAGCTCATGATATGTTTGAGCTGTCTCTCGGTTTCCCTCCTGGCGCCACGGTTCCTCTACTACCTGATCCACCCTTCTCTGCCCAGCCGCTTGCAGTGGTACCTGCTCCATCATAGGAGCGGGCTGCTGCACCCGCCTTGCAGGCTGCGCATTGATCATTACAAACACAGCTTCAGCCACCAGTCGAATGGTTTCGCCGAAGGAGGTCTTGTAGGAGCATCATTTGGTGCACTACTAGCCTCAGAAACTCTGTGTTCCGATGGCCCAGCACCGCTTTTGGTCACCAATAGTGGTACAAAACACCGTTAAGCGACCAAACAAAATTGAAAAATGCAATTATATGAACACGCAGGTTCCCTAAACACGTGTATTTTCATTCATAAGTGGACATTCATGGGTTCTTTTGTTGTTATAACGATGACGCACACACATATGCTCACCACCCCTTAAAAGAATTCGCCCACGAATTCATTTTAAGCCTGACCAAAACCAGTACTCTGATACCAAATTGTAACACACCCTATCCGTCGCATAGCATATAACAGTAGGTCCGGCCGGGGCCCGATGCCATATACCACAGACAGACCGGGTGGTTACTCAATGGAAACCATCCAACCAATCCGACGTCCTACACAGAGCATTCTAGCGGAAGCAATTTAAAATTGTTGCATTAAGAAAGAACCCAACACCAGCATGAATGCCACTAAATACGGCAAAAGGAATGAAGTACAAATACACATATAGGCCTTATGTCCTTACAATGTTTTTCCTCCAATTACATGTTTTCAAACCTCGGCACGCAGGCCGGCCATACATGGATAAACGAAACACTCAAAATTAGGCCCTCGAGGGCCGGCTCAGCAACTTGGGCTTTAGCCCGCTATTTTCCGCTTGGCTCCGCCGCACCTACAAGCACAATCCACCGCAACGGTGGCAAATCAAAGCAACGGTCAGCCATGTTGACCAAATTATAACGATCCCGCCCCAATTCGGGGCGGCGATGCTCCTTCCCTGCACTTTATTAGCATAACCAAGCAGTATATAAATACATTGTATCACAGGCGTAGGCACGCATGGCCACACACCCCGTGCACTCAGGGCACATTCTCGATGAACTGGTCAATGTCACGTCAATTTAAGCCAAAGACACCCCGGTCTCACCACCGCCACTTTGACGGCCACACTATGAGCAATTTGTCTTCCCGGCATGGGGCACGTCATTTTAAGCCATAGACCGCCGAAGACCCTCATCTATGTCAATGACAAGTACCACGTACCCTTAGGTCTCTTTAACCGAACGACATAGAACGCGTACGGTTCGATGTAACTCGTGCTCACATCGCAACGATAATTTAAGCCATATGCGCGGGTCAAACTTCTCCCGAGTCTTGTTTTTGTTACACACTTCACATAACCCGGTTATGTTCAAGTTGGCTCCGAGACCACCAAGTTGGCAGAATCACGTATCTGCCCAGTTTTCCGGGTGCACCTTGGAGTTAATCCCCAAGGCTCCCTGTTGCAATCTACCTCGTAGAAAACCGAAAACAAACAATCACAAGACTACAACCGAAGAAACAACACGGATTCTTCTCCGTCATTTATGAAATGCAACATCACCGATCCAGACCAACTTGTCCGGATAGGCTTCACACATCATGCCTATATCCGTTCTCGATTACGGACTCTACACAACGAGGACTTTACATATCTACCAGAAGGAACGCCTCAAACTCACTACAAACTCGCGAGAGCGGGCTTCCTATGCAAAATAAGTAGAGCTTCACATGCTCAAGTAGAGAATCGTTACCCAAGCGTTCTTCCTTGGCACCATGGAAATGTAAGAGGATGAAAAGCACTGCACTCTCCTTGCCTCCGTAGATCCGAAGTCGGTTCGCGATTTGGAGCTCCGAAACTCCGCCGGTGACCGGATCTAGGCTTCTTCTTCCTGCTTTGCTCTCCCCTCTCTCTTGACTTAGAAAGAGACCCACTCAAGTTAAATGAGGGTTTCAAAGGCCCAATCCCGGGTATATCCCAGTAGGAACAACCCCTAACCGTCGGATCCCAAAATAAGGAAACGAATGGGTATGATTCGTAGCTGAAAAGTAAAACCTGGGCCGAACACGGACTGCGACACGCCCGTTGTAACGGTCCAGGCCCATCCCATGGGAACCCGCTGGCACCGCCGGCCTACCAGGGTCCAGACCCGGGCCCACCACTGGTAGTCAACCTTTCACATTCAAGCCTGCAGGCCATGCACCCCAACCCCTCTCCGGCATGTTTATCAGCACAGTAGGTTGTTGCCACTGGGTCTCGAACCAAGGACCTAGATAAGAGAGCTTTTCCGCCACTCCCTGATCACCAACTGAGCTGCAGCTCAGTTGGTGATGAGGGAGTGGCGGAAAGCTCTCTTATCTAGGTCCTGGGTTCGAGACCCAGTCACAACAACCTATCGTGCTGATAAACAGGCCGGAGAGGGGTTGGGGTGCATGGCCTGCAGTCTTGAATGTGAAAGGCTGACTACCGGTGGTGTGTCCGGGTCTGGACCCTGGTAGGCCGGCGGTGCCAGCGGGTTCCCATGGGATGGGCCTGGATCTTTACAAAAAGTGCACTTTTTGTAACGGTCTAGGCCCATCCCATGGGTACCCGCTGGCACCGCTGGCCTACCAGGGTCCAGAACCGGGCCCACCACTGGTAGTCAGCCTTTCACATTCAAGCCTGCAGGCCATGCACCCCAACCCCTCTCCAGTATATTTATCAGCACGATAGGTTATTGTCACTGGGTCTCGAACCCAGGACCTTGATAAGAGAGCTTTTCGCCACTCCCTCATCACCAATGAGCTTTGTTTATTGGGATTTGTAACATCCCAACTTTTAGGAGGAAAACTTTTTGGGTGACACGTCCTGGGACATGAGTGTGTCCAAGGGAGTGTCCCCCCTGCCTTCGACGATCGGCGAAAGGTGCTCGACGACTGATAACATCAGAAAACTTTTTGGGTGACACGGCCTGAGCCACGGGAGTGTCCCAGGGCATATCCCGCCGGTCGACGAACTCAGTTCGACGAAGTTGACTGGGGCGTGTCTTCCGCCGTGTAAGGAATACGCCAGACGACACGAGCGTGTCTGGAGGGCGTGTCCCCTGCATTCGATGATTGTAGCATGTCCCCTGCATTTAACGATCTGCGAAAGCTGCGTTTGACGATTATAGCATGTCCCCTGCGTTCGACGATCGGCGAAAATCTGTGTTCGACGAGCGTCAAGTGACCACTACGTTCGACGATCGACGAAAATCTACGTTTGACGATCGTCTAGTGACCCCTGGGTTCGACGATCGACAAATATCTGCTCGACGATCATCTAGTGACCCCTACATTCGACGATCGACGAAAATCTGCGTTCGATGATCGTCGAGTGGCCCCTGCGTTCGACGATCGACAAAAATCTGCGTTCGACGATCGTCGAGTGACCCCTACATTCGACGATCGACGAAATTTGCTCGTTCGACGATCGTCGAGTGTCAGGTGAATTAAAGAGGCAGAGGCGACTTGGCCTTGGCTCCATCAGCCCAAAAATTGTGCTGGCTGTCTCCTCAGAGAAATTCCAGAAAATTTGAATGCATGGTGCCCACTTGGCATGAAGGGTGATACAACCAAAGCTCCAATCGAGCTTGCATTCGTTGTATTTCCCCATATTCCCCCTCCCAGCCAAAGATAGTGGTTCCATTAGCTTCATAGGGCAAAGGAGAGTAGAAATCGATAGCTGGAGTGAAAGAAACGGTGCAGGAACCATGAATCCGAAAGGTATCGCCGGAGCAAGGTCGGGAATGGCCACCCGCCTCCATCCTCGCTGCCAGCCACCAACACAGGTTCGTTTCACCGTACCTCTACCCGCATTAGAATCCTAGATCGACTAGGGGAGATATCAGGCTCAATTGAGCCCGATGCCATGGTAGAAATGGAGAGTTTTTCAAGCTTTTCTTACCGCTCGGGATCGCCGTCGCCGCCGTCTCCCGCCGCCTCATCACCGGCAAAGGATAGCCACCACCTCCGTGAAGGTGATGGCACTGTTGGCTGGGGGTGACGCCGCCTCAGGTGGCCGGAAATGGCCCCGCAATATCCCCCAGGTCGGCTCGATCTCAGCCGTTGAACACTTGGGGAAGTTGAAAGGATGCCGTCTAAATCACTTTAAGATTCGTGCTGCATTTGCTTTATTAAAATCAATTTAATTCTGTTATTATTTTAATGAAATGAAATTTCATTTCTGTCACACTATTTCAGTAAACTTGCATGTCAAATATAGGGCTCTTAAAGCCATTTCCAGAGTGCGACATGAACATGAAATATGTAGCCCTTTGTGTTAAGTTTAAATTGCCACCCTGAATTTGAGATTTGGTCCAGTGGTCTGATCTGTAGGACCATTTTTCTAGGGTTGGTCCTTAGCTAGGGCAGAACTTCAAATGATGCCCAAGTCAAACCAGTCATCCAAATGGCCCAAAAATGAGAATTTTTGGGAAAATTCTTTCTGTAGTTTTTACTAAAATACCCAAAATGAAATAAATGAAATATTTGGAGTTGTGGGACTCCAATGGCCCCAAATTTTGGTGGAATGTCCTTAGGATATTATAAGTGTACGTTTTAAATTTTCAGCTAATTTGGACCACTGCATGCTGGGTAAACCCACTTACATGTGTTGGCTTGATATAGGCTTGGTGTGCATTTAGCCTAAAATGAAATAATGTGTATTCAGCCAACTTGGAACATTCAAAAATCATGATTTTCATTATGGATACACATGATGGTGTAATACACCTCTCATAGAAATGGTGGAATTTTTGGGAACAAAAATCTCATTATTTTGAATTTCTGAAAATTTGGTCCTTTTTAGGAAATAAATTTAAAATAGGTTTACCCTTATCATAAAAGGTTCAATATTTGTTGAGGACTAAGTAGTGACATAATAAGCACTGAAAATAAATTATATCTCTGTTGGATGAAGTTTAGGTAGTTTAAGGAGCAAATGACTATTTTACCCTTATGAAATTTTGTGTGAAAATCATGGATATATTCTTTTGAAAAAATCTGAGAAATTTCATATTGCTGTAATTCTATGTTTTATACCATCTGTAATTATTTCAGAATTTTTGGAGTGACAAATAATGCACTTAGGCCTATAATGGTATTTTGGTAAATAACTCAATTTGATCATGGATAGGTCATTTCAACCTAGATGTAAATGGAAATCTGAACATAGCATTATTTCATTATTATCAAGGCTCTGTAATTTAATTAGAATTTTTGAGATAATTTTTTATGTACTTCATTTGGAAAATGCTTGATTTGTGGATATAGTATTAAATAGGAATTAATTATATATCTAAATTGGAAAAGCATGAAATTTTGGTAGGCCCCATTAATTGTCATATTATATACCTGGAAGAATCCCTAGGACAGTAGGTTCAATATTGACAATACTTCATGTGTAAAATGACAAGGGATTACATTTAAAGAAATTAATTTAATGGTGTAAGTAATTTGAAAAATTATGAAATTCATCCTGTTCATCATATAGGTCCCTACCATCCTAGGATAAATAATTTGGGGCATATGCCAGAGGAATTAGAAGGTCATATTTGTGGGTCATATAGGTCTAGCACCGATGTTCGTATTAGTAGGGCCACCAGGGGAGGAATCTGAATAACTGCTAAAGTGAGGATCTTAGTGGAGGAATTAACCCTGGTTGGTCTCCTAGGGAATTCCTTAACCATTTATGGAAGAGTGCAAGTCTCGTGACAACAACAATAACGGGGACCGGCGGAAGACCGCCGCGCTCCTAATAACACCTTAAGTCTTTAGGGTCGTTCTAAGGTAATACAAGAGTTGGCGTAAAAATCCTGGGTCGACACAAATAAAAGTAATTATCCTTGAGAAAGGGAACTTTGGGCGTAATCCCATCGTAATTCCTAGTGCCCCCGAGAGTCCTTCACCGGGTATACCCTGGGCAGTCCTGGATTAACCTTAAATCACTAAGTATAATAACCCGTAGACAAGAGTAGTCTAATAGGTTAAGACATTGTGGTTCATTCTCACCCGTGTTGGGTTGGAGGGAGACTTGTGTAACATGCTCACCCATGTAGGGTTTGAAGGATTTGGAATAAAGGCACTATTATGCATTCTCACCCGTGTAGGGTTGAGGGATTGTGATAAATGCTCACCCGTCGTGTAGGGTTTAAGGGATTCAGGACGGGTTGGTCCTGCGAGCTGAAGGCTCGGATGAAATACTTGCATGTGCATAAATATAGTGGCGTGGCATGCGGTACTGGCCGTTCGTCACACCGATGAGTGTACGGTGCACCAGGCGGTTATGAGAGTTAGAGGGGCCAGTGGGTTATTTTACACTGCGGTCTGGAGGACTACCCCCGATAACGCACATCGACCCAACAAGACTGATGTGTTGTCAGCAAAGTACGTACGCAGAGACTCTAGAGTGCACCTTGGACGTGTACAGAGGCGTATGAGAGGGGTCTAAGGTTTGGTAGTGTGCATACCGGCCTAGAAGTGGAGATGCCCGCTCCGCTGCTGCCGTAGCCACAGCGGCTGGTACCCGAGAGTGATGCTAGCTCTCAAAAAAGTGGGAACTAAAGGTATGTGTTCATAGAGTCGTTGTGTGTGAGTTGCACTTGCATGTGCATAAATTGCATCATAACATTCATTCATATTAGGTCATAGGCTTCATAGATCCTTATCATATAATTAGTATGTGCTCTTTTATATGATAAGTTAAATTTTCTGGAAACCTTAACTTATAAATTTGTATGGGCATTTTTATAAGTTAAGGTACTTTTATAATGGTAGTATAGTGGTAGCCTAGTTTTTATTTCCTTGCTCTTACTTTCTGCTCTTTACTTCCTTTACTAGTACTGCACTTTACTAACTTGTACTATATACTTAGAACTGTTAGAGTACAATAATAATATCTATTACAACTGCTAGTTAGTTCTTGTCACCTGCTTCCACTTTTGCTACCCCTTGTTGTCCACCACTTCGTCCTTCTGCTCGGTGCCTAGGAGCTACGTGGCGAGGTGCGGAGGAAACGACTTAGTCTTTTTGACTAATGTTCAGTGACCATACTATTTTAGGAGCTCGTGGAGATGGAGCACCATCACGATGAGGAGGCAGGACTTGAGGAGCAGATACCGCTACCGCAGGCTACTACTACTACTACTGCGCGTCCTCAGGTGGGACGAATTTTGATGTATTAGATTAGCTTTCGCTTTGATTTGAGAGAGAGAGAGAGTTGATATGATGTACCGAGCATAATCCCTTATTACTCTTACATTTGAACTCATTGTGGAATTTTTTTGTACTCTTCATTTATATATATGATATGTACTCTGTGTCACTTGTGGACTAGTGGATTTGATATATTGTTATACTTCTTTTTCTCATATTGGACTACAGTTATATTATCGTATTAGCGCCCAGAATCTGCGTGTTGCGGTGTCGACTAACCCGCGTGCGTTAGTGTCACCGTAAGACGGCGGTTTTGGGCATAAGACCTGGGAGCCCTCCTTGGTAAGGGGGGAGGGGGTGTTACAAACTGGTATCACCGAACAAACGTCATATGAGAAAGATCCACAACACTGGAACACCCACACTGACGCTTTTGCGAGCATTAGTTTGCGGACAAACTATGCAGCGGAAGCAATGGTGTATCCATGTGCAAAACGTCACACAAAACAGTCCATTAAGCAATGAGTTAGGCAAATTTTGACGTTTACCTTACCTTTATGCAACCTCCACAGGTCGCCGCTCCGCAAAATGTGGCTCCTCCCCCTCCAGCGCCACTCCATTTCTACAGACAAAGATGGGGCAGACTTGACGGCGATCCTGGATGCCTTCAAAGCCCAGCAAGTCCCAGCTTCGCAGCCAAATCCGGGTCAAGCTGGCTGAGTGCCTTCAAGAGCCTGTCCCCCACCGATATACCGTGGGACAGAGGATGCGTAAAGATGGAGGAATGGCTGGAGGCCATACACGAGATTTTGGCAGGCATTAGCTGCCCGGTCGGCGAGGCAGTACCTCTAGCCACCTCTACACTAGAGGTTCATGCGAAGAGATGGTGGAAATCATTGCGGGAGTCTACATATGCGGACTGGGAGCTGTCAGACATATCGTGGGAGGAGTTTGGCGATATATTTTTGGATCACTTCGTCTCTACTACAGACATAGATGCTTTGGAGAGAGGTTTCTGAACCTCTGGCAGGGGAGCAGATCAGTGATTGAGTACTAGAGGGAGTTCTCCCACCTTGCCAGGTTCGCAGGGATATAGGATACTGATGATAGGAGGTATGCCAAGAGGTTCTACCGGGGCCTCAGGGACGATTTGAGGCAGGCTTTGTTGTTCATTTCTCACGGCAGCACACCCAGATTATCGAGATGGCGAAGAAGCTGGATGCTGACCAGCTGATGGTGCAAGGCAGAGGGAAGAGACCGTATGATGGGTCGACATCTGGAGAGAGCAGCAGGGGATCTCAGAGAGGCAGGACTATTGGATACAAGAGGGGTGGGGGACATCGTCGCCCCACCTACAGGAAGGATCAGGGACCTCCTCCAGTATAAGCTCCCCCACCTCTACAGGTGCAAGATCCGAGGAGACAAGATGACCATGACCACCAGCAGATAGTTTGTTACGGATGCCGCCAGCTCGGGCACATTAGGTCGGAGTGCCCGCATCGATTCCATCCTCCTCCTCCTCCATCTCCAGTGCCCCAGTACAGTAGGGCCAAGGCCGAGATGAGGCCGAGGACGGGGATATCACGGTAGGGGACGTAATCAAGAGCAGATATACGCTTTGGACCTCACGGAGCAGAGGAACCCCGAGGACGTTATCACATGTACTTAAGATTATTGTTAAATTTCTTGAGTTTTCAATTATATAGTACCTGGAACCTAGAATAACAATTAATTTTAACTTAAACAAACCTCAGGCATAGTTATGATCAGCGGCAAGCCCGCACATACCCTCTTCGACACGGGTGCTTCGCACTCGTTCGTATCTGAGGCCTTCATAGACAGACTTGAAGGCGTGGAAAGATTTACAGGACTAGAGATGAGGGTGCTTCTACTCGATGGGTCAGAACTGCGGACCACTGCCCATTGCAATATGGAGGCTGAGATTGGCGGCAAGGCATTTGAGGCGCCAGCAACTATTCTGAAGCTGCAGGACTTCGATTTGATTTTGGGCATGACATGGTTACATCGGAACCATGCTCAGATAGATTTCCCATCAAGGAGGATCACACTAAGGCATGGAGACACCATGTCATCATCGAAGGTATTAAACCTATCTCCCACCTATTACTATATTCTGTACAGGTTGTGAAGGCCCACGAGCAGGGAAACGAGGTTTACCTTATCTACTTTGAGATGGTGGGAGCAGAGGCTTCTATTTCAGATATTCCGGTGGTCCGGGATTTCTCTGATGTGTTCCCGGAGAAATTTCCCGGGCTACCACCAGCCAGGGACTTGGATTTCAGGATTCAGGTGGTACCGGGATCGAGGCCAGTGTCCCGGGCACCTTACAGGATGGCTCCCAGAGAGTTGGCAGAGTTCAGGACTCAACTTCAGGAGCTAGTTGAGTCGGGATTTGTGCCCCAGTTCATTGCCGTGGGGAGCGCCAGTTCTTTTTGTGAAAATGAAGGATGGGTCATTACGACTATGCATAGATTACCGGGAGCTGAACCGGTTTAAATTCCGCAATAATATCCTATCCACTGCCTCGGATAGACGAGCTATTTGATCAGCTGCAGGGAGCCTTCTGGTTCTCTAAGCTATATTTGAGATTCGGTTACTACTAGCTCCGCATCCGGGAAGAGGATATACCGAAGACAACATTCAGTTCACGATATGGGTTATACGAGTTCACGGTGATGCCTTTTGGGCTCACAAATGCCCCCTCCACGTTCATGACCCTAATGAACCGTGTATTCAAACCTTACTTAGACCGCTTCGCCATCGTGCTCATCGATGATATTCTGATCTATTCCTGGACCCAAGAGGAGCACACTGGACACTTGACACAGGTTTTGCAGAGACTGAGAGAATTCCAGATGTATGCAAAGTTTTCGAAGTGTCCGTTCTGGCTATAGGAGGTGGCTTTCCTGGGGCACACTATCAGTGGGGCCGGATTGGCAATGGATCCAACCAAGATAGAGGCAGTACGGAATTGGCCACGACCGAAGACAACATCATACATACGCAATTTCTTGGGGTTAGAAGGATATTATCGCAAGTTCATGGAGGTATTCTCGAGGTTATCCCTCCCCATCACGTCCTTGATGAAGAAGGATGCAGATTTTGTTTGTTCAGAGCAGTGTGAGATAGCTTTTCAGGAGCTGAAGGACCGACTCACCTCATCCCCTATTCTTGCGCTCCCATCCAGGAATGAAGGATTTCAGATCTACACAGATGCCTCTTACCAGGGGATTGGTGCTGTCATGATGCAGTATGGACATGTTATTGCTTATGCTTCAAGACAGTTGAAGAAGTATAAGCATAACTATCCAGTACATGACTTAGAGCTCGGGGCTGTGGTATTCGCCCTAAAGATGTGGAGATATTATTTATACGAGATTCATTGTGATATCTATTCAGACCACAAGAATCTTAAGTATATCGATACGCAGAAGGACTTGAACCTGTGACAGAGGAGATGGTTTGAATTCCTCTGAGACTATGATTATCAGATCCACAATCATCCGGGGAATGCAAACACAGTAGCAGATGTGTTGGAACCTTAGGTTCTAATTTGGGTTAGGATCACTATTAGGATGATTAGTTTGACCCAAAATGAATAGTCTAAGGGTCATAGGGCTTTCCAAGTATTCCTCAGAAAGAATCCCAGAAGAAGTGCAGAAGAATTCCAGAGAAAATCAGTTTTGAAGTTCAGAAATTTTAGCTCACAGAAATAGTCGAACGGAGTTCAACTATTGCTGTCCAGAAATAGTCGAACGGAGTTCAACTATTGCAGTCCAGAAATAGTCGAACGGAGTTCAACTATTGCAGTCCAGAAATAGTCGAACGGAGTTCAACTATTGCAGTCCAGAAATAGTCGAACGGAGTTCAACTATAGTCGAACGGAGTTCAACTATTTCTGTGTTCAGCTCTAAGAGAACAGATAACTCAGATGCAGGTCAACTATAGTCGAACGGAGTTCAACGATAGTCGAACGGAGTTCAACTATAGTCGAACGCAGATTGGAGAAGCTTTTTAGATTAAATTTTGGTGATTTCCTGTGCAGTTATTGGAGACAGCTGGCTAGAGTTATTCAAGGCTTAAGTAAAGGAATTTACAACTAATATATTTAATGCTAAATATTCTTATAGCCGTTGGGAGGCTGCATTAAATATAAATCAATTCAGAGGATTATTGTCAGTTACCTTTCCAAGACAGTTTCCTTTCTTGAAAATGTCTCTGCCGCATCAGACAAGAATTCAAATGACTTTCCTCAGCCCAGTGGATACATATATATATATTATACAGAAGATAAAAGTGATAGCAAGATAGAAAAGATATATAGCAGAGAGGCTCAGAAATAACAACAAGAGATAAAGAGAGAAAAAGTAGGAAGACTTTTTCTCTCTATAAAAGAAGAACTCTGCAACAAGTTTTCAAACAAAGGAAATCAACTTCATCTTCTTCTTTCTGATCCAGGCTTTCAAGAGACAACATATTCAGATTTGTCTACAGAGCTTGCTGGAGATTTTCATCTAGTTGAAGGCCTACACCCTGAAGCAAAGCTTCCCAGCATTCATGAACTAATACATATTTTTAGGGGGAGCTTTGACACCATCAATCCACATAGTCTTCTCAGCTGTTCTGAGAAAGAGAAGACTTTCATCACTCTCTCATCCCCACCTCTTATAAAGGGTTATTACTCCCTTCAAAAGTGAACTCCTTGGTGATAGGGCACTTGATCAAAAACCTATTGGTTTTTAGGCACCTGATCAAAAGCCTGAAGGGTTTCTAGATCTACCTGAAGCAGATCTTGTGGTGACAGGACACCTGATCAACTCATCCTGAAGTGGATTCCTACGAGGGTGGTAGAAGAGTGGACTACCCAGATTTGGGGAACCACTATAAATTTCCTTGTGTCGTCTGGATTGCTTGTTTTCCTTCTTTATCTTTGTGTTGTGATTTTTTACATTAACTCTAGTTTAGAAGAAAGTTAAGATCTAACTGCTCACTTTCAATTGGTATCAAAGCGAGGTTGGTTAAATATTCCATACCTGATTGGTTGTAAAGGCTAACACCTGAACCAAAAAGATCCTTGATAGATCTTATTGTTCTTAAGAGTTTTTCATGGCACAAAATGAAGAATGGTCAAGCACTGGACCTCCTAAGTGCAATCTGGACAAGCTTGCACTATGGAAGGCAAGGATTAGGCTTTTTATGAACTCTATTGATGAAGCCATTTATAATTCTATTTTGTCAGGTCCCTTTACACCATCTGCAGCTACAGAAGCTCAAAAACAGCTTAAGATGGCTGATGCACAAGCAATGAACATTCTTGCAGAATCAATGTCTGATGACATTTTTCAAGAGATTGCTGAATGTTCATCTGCGAAGGAAATTTGGGACTCTCTCACTGTAATGGCTGCTGGATCAGCAAAAGAAAGAACATCAAATGCTGATTCCTGGAGTAACTCTGAAGCTTCATCTTACACAACTGAGGATGAAGAAGAAGCAAGAGCAAGAGAATTTTGTCTAATGGCAATAGATGCATCTTGCAAAAGGTATGATGAAGATAAAGAATCTGACTCAGATGATGATGAAGATCAGGTTATCTCTACCCTTGACTTTTCATTAGAAGAACTTAAAACATATTTTAAATTATTATGCAAAGATCTGATTCAATCTAAGAAGGAAATAAAACTTCTTAGAGAGAAAGTAAATAAACTTTCTTCTAAAAACATAAAATTCAATGAAGATTTAGAATTACTTTAAATCATATAGCCTCATTAAAATCAGTTAAAGTTTCATAGCAAAGATTTTAAATCATTTCATAATCAAAAATTTAAAAATCCTTATACCCATTGGTTCATCCCTTCTAGGAAACTTCATCCACTTGGCTATAAAGATTTCCCTGGATATTACTTTACTTCAAATTATTATTGTGAAAGAAAAATAAGACCCAAGGCAAATCTGGGTCCAGAATTCCTAACATCTCCTTTCAGGAAAATTGTTCAGAAGGCTACAACTATAGGGGGAGATTATCAGAATCTCAGAATGAAAATGAACAAAAGTGTAGCTGTCACTTTATTAGATTCTATGCAGCTGCCCCTTAGTTTCTGTTTGTATTTCTTTTATTTTGAATCCCTTTTTAACAAAGCACCCATGTACATCTGCTATTATTTATAATTCAGGCAGATCTTTTTGCTTTGTATTTTGTTTTTATGTAAATAGTATCCTCACCCAAATATGGGGAGATTGTTGGAACCTTAGGTTCTGATTTGGGTTAGGATCACTATTAGGATGATTAGTTTGACCCAAAATGTATAGTCTAAGGGTCATAGGGCTTTCCAAGTATTCCTCAGAAAGAATCCAGAAGAAGTGCAGAAGAATTCCAGAGAAAATCAGTTTTGAAGTTCAGAAATTTTAGCTCACAGAAATAGTCGAACGGAGTTCAACTATTGCAGTCCAGAAATAGTAGAACGGAGTTCAACTATTGCAGTCCAGAAATAGTCGAACGGAGTTCAACTATTGCAGTCCAGAAATAGTCGAACGGAGTACAACTATTGCAGTACAGAAATATCCGAACGGAGTTCAACTATTACAGTCCAGAAATAGTCGAACGGAGTTCAACTATTGCAGTCCAGAAATAGTCGAACGGAGTTCAACTATTGCAGTCCAGAAATAGTCGAACGGAGTTCAACTATAGTCGAACGGAGTTCAACTATAGTCGAACAGAGTTCAACTATTTCTGTGTTCAGCTCTAAGAGAACAGATAACTCAGATGCAGGTCAACTATAGTCGAACGGAGTTCAACGATAGTCGAACGTAGTTCAACTATAGTCGAACGCAGATTAGAGAAGCTTTTTAGATTAAATTTTGGTGATTTCCTGTGCATTTTGGAGACAGCTGGCTAGAGTTATTCAAGGCTTAAGTAAAGGAATTTACAGCTAATATATTTAATGCTAAATATTCTTATAGCCGTTGGGAGGCTGCATTAAATATGAATCAATTCAGAGGTTTATTGTTAGTTACCTTTCCAAGACAGTTTCCTTTCTTGAAAATGTCTCTGCCGCATCAGACAAGAATTCAAATGACTTTCCTCAGCCCAGTGGATATATATATATATTTTATACAGAAGATAAAAGTGATAGCAAGATAGAAAAGATATATAGCAGAGAGGCTCAGAAATAACACAAGAGATAGAGAGAGAAAAAGTAGGAAGACTTTTTCTCTCTATAAAGAAGAACTCTGCAACAAGTTTTCAAACAGAGGAAATCAACTTCATCTTATTCTTTCTGATCCAGGCTTTCAAGAGACAACATATTCAGATTTGTCTACAGAGCTTGCTGGAGATTTTCATCTAGTTGAAGGCCTACACCCTGAAGCAAAGCTTCCCAGCATTCTTGAACTAATACATATTTTCAGGGGGAGCTTTGACACCATCAATCCACATAGTCTTCTCAGCTGTTCTGAAAAAGAGAAGACTTTCATCACTCTCTCATCCCCACCTCTTGTAAAGGGTTATTACTCCCTTCAAAAGTGAACTCCTTGGTGATAGAGCACCTGATCAAAAACCAATTGGTTTTTAGACAACTGATCAAAAGCCTGAAGGGTTTCTAGATCTACCTGAAGCAGATCTTATGGTGACAGGACACCTGATCAACTCGTCCTGAAGTGGATTCCTACCAGGGTGGTAAAAGAGTGGACTACCCAGATTTGGGGAACCACTATAAATTTCCTTGTGTCGTCTGGATTGCTTGTTTTCCTTCTTTATCTTTGTGCTGTGATTTTTTACATTAACTCTAGTTTAGAAGAAAGTTAAGATCTAAATGCTCACTTTCAAGATGCTTTGAGTAGGAGAGTCGACACTTCTGGACCGGTGTTGTAACACCCCGAAGTTAATCGGATCAATTTGAGTAAAATCAGGTTCAGGCCTTGGTGACACGGCCTGGGACACGGGCGTGTCCCAGGGCGTGTCAGGCCTGGGTAGTGTCGAGTCGTGGAGTCGACGAATTTGGAGTCGACACAGCGGACACGGCCTGCGACACGGGCGTGTCGCAGGGCGTGTCGGGGCCGTGTCGACGATCGGCCTGGATGTCGACGAATTTTCTCGACGATCGTCGAGTGTCGAGTGTCGAGTGAGGACACGGCCTGTGACACGGGCGTGTCACAGGGCGTGTCATGGTCGTCAACTCAACTCGACGTTTCGAGCTAGGGCGTGTTTGCGGGACACGGTGTGTCCAGTGCACACGGCCAGGAACACGGGCGTGTGCCCGGCCGTGTGAAGTCTCGGTTGTTTTGGGATTATTTTCGTTGAGGCACAGGCCTCGGACACGGGCGTGTCTGAGGGCGTGTCGGGGACACGCATGGAACTCGGGCCTGTCCCATGGCCGTGTACTGGGGTTTTGAGTCGGTTGTCTGCCGCTTAGAGGACACGGCCTGTGACACGGGCGTGTCACAGGGCGTGTCAGGCCGTGTTTTAGCTTTTCTGGCAAATATGAGCTGTTTGTTTCCCTCTTCCTGGATCCAATGGCTGGGCTCTGTTCAGGTGTGGTGAAGGCCGAGCAAAAGGGGTTTTAACTCCTCTTTTCTTCTTCTTCTTCTTCTTCATTTCTTTTAAGCAAGGAGGAAGAGGCTAAGGCAAGAGGGAAGGGAGGAGTCTACCAGCTGCTGTAGGAGCTGCAGAGTGCGGAGCGAAGATCCGAGAGCGGATTCGTGAAGGCGAAGCCGAGGCGGTGATTTCCATCCGGCTACTTCATGGCGCCGAAGCGGTCTTCAAGGGTAACGATCTCCTTCTTGGACATCGAAGTCCTTCCTTTATGCATGTGCTTGGAATCCTCCACCAAGAGGTGGGTATCCGTGAAGTGATTCCTTTGTTGAGTCTGCATCTAGAGCTGGAAATATGGAGTACGGCATAGGCATGCTGTGTGAAGCCCATCTGGACCGGTAGTCTGGATTGGTGATGTGCATGAGTAAACCGGAGGAGACTCCGTGGAGTTGATGAGATGGAAATGGTTTTCTCTTGTGCTGATTGTATGGATGTGATGCTGTTTGTGAGGAGGCTTTGGCAAAGCTCCTGGTTGTGATATGATCAATTGGTAGCACGCCTGGTGAGCTCGTGATAAACCCGGCCTGTTACACCACTAAGGTGGGTTGATCTAGTTAGTTAGAGGGATCGATGGGTGGCAATGCTTGGGGAGCCGAGTTAAACCCGGGTTGCTGCACCACATAGTGTGGGTCGATCGGATTAGGAGGGGGTCGATGGGTAGACATTGCCTGGGGAGCTTGGATAAACCCGGCGTGCTACACCACATGTTGTGGGTCGACCTACTCTGGTTGTTGCTGTGAGGTTGTACCTCTGTGTGGTTGGGTGGGATGTCGCCAGCTTGCGAGACTGGTGGACTAGGGCCGGTCAACCAACAAGTGAACACCTCGGATCGGCGGTGTATGACTGGTGGATTCCGGTACGCCAAGAAGGTGCCCTGAGTACACGGAACGTCTGGTGGATTCCAGCGTTTGTGATGTCATGTGTTTGCTAGTGGGATAAAGAGAATGATATAGATATGCTGTTTGATGATACTTGATGAGCACTGTATCCAAGGAAGGAACCACTACCCCGGGTAGGGGGTAGGGTTGTTATAATGGGTCAGCCAAATGCTGACCGTTACTTTGTTTTGCCGCTTTTTGGTGGATGTATCATTGCAGGTGCCGCGGCTTGAAATGAATAAGCGGAATGGCTAGCTTGCTGCTGTTGGCCTTTGAAGGCCATGCGAAGAGTTGTGTTTGGATTTCATGTGTGGCCGGCCTGCGTGCCGATGTACGAAATGATTGTTGTGTAAAAGAGGAACTTGTAAGGCCATAAGGCCAGTGTGTGTGGGTTGTATACATTCCTGGTGTTGTTATATATAAATGTGATCTGTTATATATGGGTGGACATTCTGTTTTGAGTTCATGCTAACATAAAATATGCTGCGCTAGAATGGAATGAGTTAAGGATTCACATAGATTTTTCATTTCCACACGTGATTCCTTCGCTTGTCTGTGATATATGGCGTGGGGCCCCGGCCGGACCCACCGTTATATGTCATGTGACAGGTGGGGGCGTTACAAAGTGGTATCAGAGCCAGGTTTAGATTGTTTGGGAGGAGAGAACATAAATGAACTCATGAATGTCCACTAGGAATGTATGTCATGCACATGATGTGCGTGAGTGTGTAGTCAATGTAGCAGTACCGTTATGATTGGAAGTATTAATGGTGTTCTGTACATTGATAGGTGGAGAGGGATGGAGCTGGGTCGTCTGAGCCCCAGCGGTCTGTTGAGAGTGCAGCACCCGTGGAAGCGCCTATGCCTCCCTCGGCAGAAGCCATACGGGTGGTGACGGAGACAGTGCTTGCAGTGTTACAAGCACAGCCTACTGGACAGGCAAGACCTGGTGCAAGGCAAGAGCATGCTGCCGTGGTGGTGGAGGCGCAAGCAAGTGACGAGTCATTGACACGTTTTATGCACTTTCATCCACCGACGTTTGGTGGAGCGCTTTCCCCAACGCAGGCGGAAGATTGGTTGGCAAGGGTAAAAAGGATCTTAACCGCAATCAGGACGGTCGAGGAACAGAAAGTGATGTTGGCCACTTTTCTGTTGGAAGGAGATGCGAGATTGTGGTGGGATGAAATTGAAGTGCATCACTTGGCAGATCGAGGTTTAACGGAGGTTTCCATGGAGGAATTCTCCCAAATATTTTTAGCCAAGTATGTACCAGTGTCGCAGAGGATTGCGATGGAAAATGAATTTCTCCGTTTAGTGCAGGGTGAGCGAGATATTGATACCTACCTGCATGAGTTTACAAGATTGGGGAGATATGCGGGATCGAACTTTGCGGAGGAAGCACGAAAGACAAATCGGTTTTATGAAGGCTTGTGGGATGAATTGAGGTTGGCACTTCCGAGTTCCGTGAGCCAAGGCTTCCAAGCATTAGTCGATACAGCTCGTGCATTGGAGAAGGATATGAAGCGAGTACAAGCGAATAAGCGACAGGAAAAGTCAGAGTTGAAAGTGTCGCAGTTGGATCAATCGGAGTTTCGACGACAAGAGAAGAAAAGATTTAGGCCGGCGGAATCAGCTCCGTCGACTGTTTCTTCGGGGGCGACTTATGGGTCAGGACGTGTGGATACGCGTATATGCTATAAATGCGGGCAGCAAGGACATATAGCAAAATTTTGCAGAATGCCCCTCCAGGGAGTGAGAAAAAGATAGGTGCGTCATATGAAGAAAAGGGAAAAGCAGTGGCCGAGTCATCTGCACCCCGGACGCAACCGCGATTGCATGCGATGGACGTACAAGAGCCGCAAAGCTCAGTTGGTGAAATCCAGCCTCGGGTGTTTAATTTGTCGTTTAATCGTGAATTTCAAAATCGGGAGGATGAGCGGAAGTGACGTGTGATGTGAAGAACGTCGATGCTATGACTGAAGAGTAACTTGCTGAATTGTCCATGGTGGTGTATGTAAACTATGTTTATATCTCTAATTGTGATGAATAAAAGATGGTGTACATATCTCTCAAAACTTGGTGCACTTGTGATTGTGAGGCGATAAATCAATTATGTTGTTTTGTTTTGAGGTCTTCTGTGGCTGTATGTGCACAAGTGGAAGTTAGGGATGTTTGTTTGTGTTGTATGTTTGTTAGTTTGTGCGGAGGTGTGAGGTGTAAGCTTTGATGATGTTGTGGCTGATTGGAGTCAATTTCGAGGACGAAATTATTTGAAGGGGGGAGGATTGTAACAGAACGTGTAACCCCCGAAGTAATCGGATCAATTTGAGTAAAATCGGGTTCAGGCCTGGGTGACACGGCCTGGGACACGGGCGTGTCCCAGGGCGTGTCAGGCCTGGGTAGTGTTGAGTCGTGGAGTCGACGAAATTTGGAGTCGACACAGCGGACACGGCCTGCGACACGGGCGTGTCGCAGGGCGTGTCGGGGCCGTGTCGACGATCGGCCTGGATGTCGACGAATTTTCTCGACGATCGTCGAGTGTCGAGTGAGGACACGGCCTGTGACACGGGCGTGTCACAGGGCGTGTCAGTGGTCGTCGAACTCAACTCGACATTTCGAGCTAGGGCGTGTTTGCGGGACACGGGTGTGTCCAGGTGTACACGGCCAGGAACACGGGCATGTGCCCGGCTGTGTGAAGTCTCGGGTTGTTTTGGGATTATTTTCGTTGAGGAACACGGCCTCAGACACGGGCGTGTCTGAGGGCGTGTCGGGGACACGACATGGAACACGGGCGTGTCCCATGGCCGTGTACTGGTGGTTTTGAGTCAGTTGTCTGCCGCTTAGAGGACACGGCCTGTGACACGGACGTGTCACAGGGCGTGTCAGGCCGTGTTTTAGCTTTTCTGACCAAATCTGAGCCGTTTGTTTCCCTCTTCCTGGATCCAATGGCTGGGCTCTGTCCAGGTGTGGTGAAGGCCGAGCAAAAAGGGGTTTTAACTCCTCTTTTCTTCTTCTTCTTCTTCATTTCTTTTAAGCAAGGGAGGAAGAAAGGCTAAGGCAAGAGGGAAGGGAGGAGTCTACCAGCTACTGTAGGAGCTGCGGAGTGCGGAGCGAAGATCCGAGAGCGGATTCATGAAGGCGAAGCCGAGGCGGTGATTTCCATCCGGCTACTTCATGGCGCCGAAGCGGTCTTCAAGGGTAACGATCTCCTTCTTGGACATCGAAGTCCTTCCTTTATGCATGTGCTCGGAATCCTCCACCAAGAGGTGGATATCCGTGAAGTGATTCCTTTGTTGAGTCTGCATCTAGAGCCAGAAATATGGAGTACGGCATAGGCATGCTGTGTGAAGCCCATCTGGACCGGTTTTCTGGATTGGTGATGTGCATGAGTAAACCGGAGGAGACTCCGTGGATTTGATGAGATGGAAATGGTTTTCTCTTGTGCTGCTTGTATGGATGTGATGCTGTTTGTGAGGAGGCTTTGGCAAAGCTCCTGGTTGTGATATGATCAATTGGTAGCACGCCTGGTGAGCTCGTGATAAACCCGGCCTGTTACACCACTAAGGTGGGTTGATCTAGTTAGTTAGAGGGATCGATGGGTGGCAATGCTTGGGGAGCCGAGTTAAACCCGGGTTGCTGCACCACATAGTGTGGGTCGATCGGATTAGGAGGGGGGTCGATGGGTAGACATTGCCTGGGGAGCTTGGATAAACCCGGCGTGCTACACCACATGTTGTGGGTCGACCTACTCTGGTTGTTGCTGTGAGGTTGTACCTCTGTGTGGTTGGGCGGGATGTCGCCAGCTTGCGAGACTGGTGGACTAGGGCCGGTCAACCAACAAGTGAACACCTCGGATCGGCGGTGTATGACTGGTGGATTCCGGTACGCCAAGAAGGTGCCCTGAGTGCACGGAACGTCTGGTGGATTCCAGCGTTTGTGATGCCATGTGTTTGCTAGTGGGATAAAGAGAATGATATAGATATGCTGTTTGATGATACTTGATGAGCACTGTATCCAGGGAAGGAACCACTACCCCGGGTAGGGGGTAGGGTTGTTATAATGGGTCAGCCAAATGCTGACCGTTACTTTGTTTTGCCGCTTTTTGGTGGATGTCTCATTGCAGGTACCGCGGCTTGAAATGAATAAGCGGAATGGCTAGCTTGCTGATGTTGGCCTTTGAAGGCCATGCGAAGAGTTGTGTTTGGATTTCATGTGTGGCCGGCCTGCGTGCCGATGTACGAAATGATTGTTGTGTAAAAGAGGAACTTGTAAGGCCATAAGGCCAGTGTGTGTGGGTTGTATACATTCCTGGTATTGTTATATATAAATGTGATCTGTTATATATGGGTGGACATTCTGGTTTGAGTTCATGCTAACATAAAATATGCTGCGCTAGAATGGAATGAGGTAAGGATTCACATAGATTTTTGATTTCCACACGTGATTCCTTCGCTTGTCTGTGATATATGGCGTGGGACCCCGGCCGGACCCACCGTTATATGTCATGTGATAGGTGGGGGAGTTACAGGTGCATCAGTTGATGTCTATAGAGTTGATACGGATGATGGAAGACATGCATATTACCAAGGTATCTGAGACCGAACCAGTGGTATATCGAGAGTACTTGAGCTCAGTGATCAGTGGTGATGATATACGGGAGTTCATCCGAACACATCAGAGGCTGGATGCTGCATTAGAGCCGACTTTCAGTGCCCTAGAAAGGGGAAAGGTTGAGGAGTACTCGTTGTAGGATGATCTCCTTTGGTTCCGTGGATGCATTTACATACCAGTAGGGGGCAGTATCCGGGATGACATACTCAGAGAGGCTCATTGCTCCAGATATTCAGTGCATCCCGGCATCACCAAGATGTGGGCAGATTTACGGAGTACCATGTACTGGCCTGGGATGAAGAGGGAGATCACCTATTTTGTGACACATTGCGAGACTTGTCAGCATGTGAAGGTGGAATGTAAGAGCCCAGGAGGTTTACTACAGCCACTGCCAGTCCCAGAGTGGAAGTTCGAGGACATTGCTATGGATTTTGTGCACGGACTACCTCGCTCCCACTCTGGGCATGATTCTATATGGGTCATAGTAGACAGACTGACCAAGGTAACGCGCTTTATTCCAGTCCGGAAGGATACTCCAGTTGCAGTTTTGGTGAGACTATTCGTGGAGCAGTTTGTCAGATACCATGACATTCCCAGGATGATTGTTTCGGACCGTGATGGTCGGTTCACTTCGAACGAGTGGAGGGCCGTGCAGGCTTACTTGGGCTCTCGACTTACTTTTAGTACCGCCTTCCACCCGCAGACCGACGGACAGACCGAGCGGACCATCCGGACCATGGAGGATCTACTCCGTCTGTGCATATTGGATACAGGGAAGCCTTGGGAGAGGCTACTACCACTGATCGAGTTCTCCTACAATAACAGCCACCAGGCTAGCATCAGGATGGCTCCTTACGAGGCACTTTATGGGAGGAAATGTCGGACACCGCTGTCATGGGTTCAGGATGTTGATACCAAGGCTCTTGGTTCTGATTATGTGAAGGATACAGAGACTCAGGTACATTTGATCAGGGATCGGCTGCTAGAGGCCCAGAGCAGATAGGCGAAGTATTATGATGCTCGGCACCGGAAGGTGGAGTTCCAGGTTGGATACAAGGTCTTCTTGAAGATACGTCCGGTATATGGTGTCTCTCGTGTGCGGAGGCACAAGAAGCTCAGCCCTCGATACATGGGGCCATACTTGATCCTGGAGCGGATCGGCCCCTTAGCTTACCGACTGCAGCTGCCATCAGAGTTGGGTGCCCTACACAATATTTTCCATGTCTCTTCCATGCAAAGAGCTCTCCTACGACCGGAGCAGCATGATACTACTACAGCCGGACCGATAGCGCCAGATAGATCCGTCAGATTGGAGCTGATCCGGATTGATGATACAGATGTCCGTGTGTTGCAGAAGTAGAAGGTCCCTCTTATGAAGGTGTTGTGGTCCAACCCTGGACAGGAGGAACACACCTGGGAGCCAAGGGACCTGATGTTGGAGCAACACCCGGAGCTATTCACTTCAGGTATACTTTAGTTTATTTTAAATTTCTTATTACTCTTGCTAGTAGGATCCCCGTAGACCCGATCTTGAATTTCCGAGACAAAATTATTTTCTTGTTTATTGGGATTTGTAACATCCCAACTTTCAGCAGGAAAAATTTTTGGGTGACACGGCATGGGACACGGGCGTGTCCCAGGGCGTGTCCCCCCCCCCCCTTCGACGATCGGTGAAAGGTGCTCGACGACTGATAACATTAGAAAAATTTTTGGGTGACACGGCTTGGGCCACGGGCGTGTCCCTAGGCGTTTCCCGCCAGTCGACGAACTCAGTTCAACTTAGTTGACTGGGGCGTGTCTGTCGCCGTGTAAGGAACACGCCAGATGACACGTGTAACGCCCCGAAACTCAAAGGAGCGAAGGGGGACATTTTGGGCCAGTTTGGGTTCTGGCTGCAGGCACCCGGCCTGGGACACGGGCATGTCCCAGGGCGTGTCAAGCCTGTGTCGACATTGAGACGGGGTGTCGACACTTTGGTCTCGACATTGTGTCGAGACTGGGCACACGGCCTGGGATACGGGAGTGTCGCAGGGCGTGTCGACCCGTGTCGACACTTAGCCGCGAAGTCGACACTCTGCGTTCGACGAAGTGTCGAGACATGGCACACGGCCTGCGACACGGGCGTGTCATAGGGCGTGTCGACCTGTCTCGACGATCGTCCCGGGGAGTCGATGAGCTTCGCTCGACGATGCGTCGAGACAAGGCACACGGCCTAGGACACGGGCGTGTCCAAGGCCGTGTCATCAGGTTGACGATCTTCACTCGACAAAGTGTCGAGTGTCGAGACCGTGTACACGGCCTGGGGTCCAGGCGTGTTGAGGTGACACGGGTAGGGACATGGGCATGTCCTCGAACCCGTGTAGTGCTCGGGTTGATTTTGGGGAAAAATGATGGGGTACACGGCCGGCCACACGGCCGTGTCAGGTGGAACACGGGCGTGTCAGCTCGAACACGGGCGTGTTCGATACCCGTGTGAGGTTCCAGGTGATTCGATTTTGACGGCGAATGAGGCACACGTCCCTGGACACGGGCGTGTGCCAGGCCGTGTTCGGTCCAGATTGGGCATTTCAGTCCCGAATCAAAGCCGTTTGTTTCCTTATTTTGAGATTCAACGGCTGGGGGTTGTTCCTGAAGGGATATACCTAGGTTTGGGCTTTCAAAACCCTCACTTTTCTTAAGTGTTATCTTTCTAAAACCTTAGAGAGAGAGGAGAGCCAAGGGAGGAAGAAGGAGCTAGATCCCGCCATTGGAGGAGCTTCGGAGCTCCGAATCGTGAGCCGACTCCGGATCCACGGAGGCAAAGCTAGTGCGGTGTTTTTCATCCGATTACTTTTCAATGGCGCCAAAGAGGAACGCTAGGGTAACGATCCTCATCTTGAGCAAGAGTAGCTCTCTTTCTTTGCATGGGAAGCCCGCTCTCGCGAGTTTGCGGAGAGTTGGAGGCGTTCCTTCAGGTAGATATGTGAAGTCCCCGTTGTTTAGAGTCCGTAAGCGAGAACGGACATAGGCATGATGTGTGAAGCCTACCCGGACATGTTGGTCTGGATCGGTGATGTTGCATTGCATAAATGCCGGAGAATACTCCGTGCTATGGTTTGTTTTTCGGGTTTTCACGCGGTAGATTGCAGCAGGGAGCCTTGGGAACTAACCCAAAGGTGCACCCAGAAAACTGGGCGGATACGAGATCTTGCGAACATGGAGGCCTGAGAGCCAACTTGAACATAACCGAGTTATATGAAATTGTGTGATGAAAATGGGACTCGGGAAAAGTTTGACCTGCGCAAATGGCTTAAATTGTCATTGCGACGTGAGCACGGGTTAGATGGAACCGTACCCATATCTATGTCGTTCGGGTTAAAGAGACCTAAGGTTATGTGGCACTTGCCGTTGGCATAGATGAGAGTCTTCGGCGGTCAATGGCTTAAATTGATATGACCCATGCCGGGAAGACAAATTGCTCATAAGTTTGGCCGTCAAAGTGGCGGTGGTGGGTCCGGAATGTCCATGGCTTTAACTGACGTGACATCGACCGGTTCACCAAGAATGTGCCCTGAGTGCACGGGGTGTGTGGCCGTGTGAGCCTACGCCTGTGATGTAATGAATACTATTATATTGCTCGCTTGTGCTAATAAAACTGCAGGGAAGGAGCATTGCCGCCCCGAGTTGGGGGCGGGATCGTTACAATTTGGTATCAGACTACTGGTTTTGGTCAGGCTTAAGGGAATTCGTGGACGAATTCTTTCTAAGGGGTGGTGAGCACATTGTGTGCGTCATCGTAATAACAGTAAAAAGAACCCATGAATGTCCACTTAGGAATGAAAATACTCGTGTTTGAGGAACCTGCGTGTTCCTATAATTGCTGTTTGCAATTTATTTGGTCGCTTAACGGTGTTTTGTACCACTATAGGTGACCCGAAGTGGTGTTGGACAGCCAGAATGTCTGGTTTCTGAGGAGCATAGTGCACCCGGTGAGGTGTTTGAGCCTCCTCCTTCGTATGAAACCGTTAGAAGGATTGTAGAAGCGGTGTTCGCTGTGACGAGTGCACAGCTTGGAGGAAATGTACAACCCTGCGCCCCTGTTGTGGCTTCAACGCCGGTGGGCGTGATGCAGCAGATGACCTTTGGTAGACCATTGGGGCAGCAGCTGAATATGCATTTAGTGCAGGGAGCGCACACAGTTGAGGAATATTTGCAAGCATTTCTTCTGATAAGTCGCTACCCATGCTTCGCGTTGGATAACGAACAAGATACAGTCGATAGATTTTATAATGGCTTGCGTGCCGAGTTACGAGTTCTACTACTAGGACCAAAGTTATTGGCATTCCGAGCCTTGGTGGAATCAGCTAGATCTTTGGAGGCAGATTTGAGGAAGACCCTCCCGATGCCAGCGACCATGGTATCGAACTATTCAAACCCCATAAGAGCTGCATCCGGCAGAATGCTGGAGAAAGGGGCTATGAAATCGACTAGTAAAGCTACTTACACTTGTCATACTTGTGGAAAGAAAGGGCACTTTGCCCGAGACTGTTGGAATGGTGCTCGGAAGGGTAAGAAAGCTATGTCAGGAGCAGTCAAGGATGTTAGTGCAAAGGAAACGACATTCAAAGTGCCGAACACCTCAAAGTCTGGATATCAAAAATGGTATAAGAAGCATAGGACTTCGGGTCAAGCTCTTTATGGTGCTTTTGGGGCGACTACGGGTCAGACCCCGGGCACATGTTTCAACTGTGGGGAGCCGGGGCATTATGCTTGTGAGTGCCTAAAGCCCTGGAGGAAGCACGCCGTCGTGACGACAGGTTTGGTTTAAAGATAGTTTTGCCTTAAACACTTGTCGCCCTTGTGCACGTTAGCTTAGAACTATTTGTGCTAAGCTTTGTTGCGACTTTACTTTATCTGCGAGAGCACCGTTCGTTTAGGGAGCTTCTCATTCCTTTATTAGGAATTATATTGTGCGTCGGAGTACCTCTTTCGATGGTAAAATACAAATTGGATGCGTTATAGTCCAATGGTGCTCATTGTGCGCGGGTAGAAGTTGTTGCGCTTAGTCTTGGATTGGGAATCAGGAGTTCGATTTGCAAGCGTCGTTACTTCCGTTGGCGGAGTTCGACGTTATATTTGGTATGGACTGGCTCTCGGAGCAGCAATCCAATATAGATGCGGTAGCAAGGAAGTCAAGCTGGGAGCAAGTCGTGAGATGCCTTTACGGGCTCGAAGAGGTCGAGCAAGACGTTGGCGTCTGCTCTTCAGGTGGTGAAGGCGGTTCGTGCTGGAGCAGAACTGTTCTTTACACTAGTGGAGGTTGCAAAGCCGAAGCCCACATTGGATTGTATTTCAGTGGTATCGGAATACCCTGATGTGTTCCCTAGAGATCTTCCTGGAGCCCCGCCTCGACAGGAGGTAGATTTCATGTTTGAGCTAGTACCAGGTGCAAAGCCTGTGTCACGCTCTCCATATCGGCTAGCGCCTAAGGAAATGGCGGAGCTGAAGGTGCAACTTCTAAAAGTTGTTCGCCTTGGAGCGCACCGACCCTCTTTAGTAAGAAGAAGGACGGAAGCTTGAGGCTATGTATTAATTATCGGGAGCTCAACAAGTTGACGGCAAAGAACAAGTACCCAATCCCAAGGATCGATGATCTTTGTGATCAGTTGGTCGGGCCAACGGCGTACTCTAAAGTAGTTAAGGGAGAGTGATATCCCTAAGATAACGTTCAGTACAGGATACAGACGCTACGAGTTTAGGGTCATGCCGTTTGGGTTGACTAATGCGCCGTCAGTGTTCATGGATTCGATGAACAGGACCTTTCGGGAGTACTTGGACCATTTTGTGATCGTCTTCGTCGACGATATTCTGGTGTACTCGTAGAGTAAGGAAGATCACTTCAAGCATCTTCTTTTGGTTTTGGAGACGCTAAGGAGAAATTAGTTGTATGCCAAGTTCTCGAAGTGCGAGTTTTGGCTATCCTCAGTGGCGTTCCTCGGGCATATAGTAAGTGGAGAGGGTATTGATGTGGATCCGACGAAGATTGTTGCGATATGGGAGTGGCCTGAGCTTGTTACGGTAGCGGAAGTCCGGAGCTTTCTGGGGCTTGTCGGCTATTATAGGCGCTTCGTAGAGAACTTCTCGCGGATAGCGTTACCTCTCACTACATTGACGAGGAAGGAGCATAAGTTCGTTTGGACGCCGGAGTGCGCGCGAACTTTTGAGGAGTTGTAATGTCGGTTGACCACGGCGCCAGTGCTGACTTCGCCGAGTGGGACCGAAGGCTATGAGATTTAATAGCGATGCTTCGGGCAGCGGGTTGGGTTGCGTACTACTGCAACACGAAAGTGTAATAGCGTATGGCGCGAGACAGCCAAAAGTGCACGAGAGGAACTATCCGGTCCATGACTTATTGTTAGTGGCCGTGAGTTTTAGACTTGAAGCTGTGGAGGCATTATTTTGTACGGTATGACGATGGATATCTACGCCGATCACAAGAGCGTGAAGTATCTGATTGGTCATAAGGATCTAAATTTGCGGCAGCGTAGATGGATGGCGTTCTTGGGAGACTATACATTCAAGATCCACTACGCGCCTGATAAAGGGAATGCGGTTGCTGACGCAGTGAGTCACGGAGCCCCAGCTCAAGCCAATTGGGTTTCGGTGCATGATGAGCGGTTGGTGTGAGAGTTGGAGGCATTGGAGATTGTGTGTGTGGACAAGCAATCAAGTGCTGAAGCAGTTCTGAATTGGATTGAAGTCCAATATGACCTGGCTGATCGTATTCGGCAGGCTTAGGATATGGATGCTCATATGAAGCAGTTCGTGGTAGAGACTCTGGATGGGTCAAATTCCCAATTCGTCGTGGAGGACGGGTTGCTTTGGAAAGACGGTCGTTTGTGCGTCCCAAGTGTGGGCAATTTGCGGGTGGAGTTGTTGTACGAGGCACACCATACCAAGTACTCGATTCACCCGGGAAGCACGAAGATGTACCGTGATGTGAAGAAACTGTTTTGGTGACCGGGTTTGAAAAAGGATGTGGCGCTATACGTAGCGAAGTGCCAAACTTGCGCCTTGGTAAAGGCGGAGTGCCAAAAGCCGGGAGGATCTCTTAAGTCCTTGCCTATTCCGGATTGGAAATTCGACGACAGCTCTATGAACTTTGTGCACGGTTTGCCAAGGTCGCAAAAGGAGAACGACGCCATTTGGGCGGTCGTAGATCAGTTGTCGAAGGTGTCGCATTTTATTCCGCATAGGAAGCATGATTCGGTGGAGAAGTTGGCAAAGCTATAGGTGGATAACATATTACGGCTTCATGGTGTGCCCCGCAGCATCGTGAGTGACCGAGATGGGCGGTTCACGTCCAATGATTGGAGGCTGGTGCATCAAATGTTGGGAACGAAGCTGAAATTCAGCACAGCCTTCCATCCGCAAACGGATGGGCAGACTGAGAGGGTCAATAGAATCATGGAAGACATGCTTCGCATGTGTGTCTTGGATTTTGGAATGCAATGGGAAGACAACCTATATTTAGTGGAGTTCGCATACAACAACAGCTACCAAGCGAGTATTCAGATGGCGCCTTTTGAGGCCCTATATGGTAGGAAATGTCGCACGTCGTTGTCTTGGTTAGAAACGGGTGAGTCAAAGTTGTATAAGCGATCGGAAGTGGATGATGCTACTTCTTTGGTGAGAACCATTCGGGAGAGGTTGCTTATCGCTCAAGACCAGCAAGCAAAGTACTATAATGCCAAGCACAGGAATGTGGAGTTCGCTGTGGGCGATTATGTATACTTAAAGATCAAGCCGTTCAAGGGTGTCTCGCGGGTGCGACGATTGAAAAAGCTAAGCCCGAGGTACCTTAGACCGTTTGAGGTTCTGGAGCGAGTTGGTGAAGCTGCCTATCGGTTGAAGCTTTCAGTGGAGCTTAGTGGTTTACATGATGTATTCCACATTTCAGAACTTCGGAAGGCGGTGCAAGAGCCTACGCAAGTGATCGCGGTTGATCAAGTGCCGGTGGATAGTGGGCTAACGACAAAGGTCAAGCCCGTGCGGATTGAGGACTCAGAGGTCAAGCGGCTACGCAATAAAGAGATCAGGATGGTCAAGGTCCGGTGGGACAATTGCGGTCGTGAGGAGCTCTCTTGGGAGCGAGAGCAGACTATGCTTGACGAGTATCCAAAGTTGTTCCGCTCAGGTACAAAATTTGGTTTTGTACATGTCTTTCTGTTATGTAATTTCGTGGGCGAAATTCTTTTAAGAGGGGGAGAGTTGTAACGCCCCGAAACTCAAAGGAGCGAAGGGGGACGTTTTGGGCCAGTTTGGGTTCTGGATGCAGGCACACGGCCTAGGACACGGGCGTGTCCCAGGGCGTGTCAAGCCTGTGTCGACATTGAGACGGGGTGTCGACACTTTGGTCTCGACATTGTGTCGAGACTGGGCACACGGCCTGCGACAGGGGCGTGTCGCAGGGCGTGTCGACACTTAGCCGCGAAGTCGACACTCTGCGTTCGATGAAGTGTCGAGACATGGCACACGGCCTGCAACACGGGCATGTCGCAGGGTGTGTCGACCTGTCTCGACGATCGTCCCGGGGAGTCGATGAGCTTCGCTCGACGATGCGTCGAGACAAGGCACACGGCCTAGGACACGGGCGTGTCCAAGGCCGTATCATCAGGTCGACGATCTTCACTCGACAAAGTGTCGAGTGTCGAGACCGTGTACATGGCCTGGGGTCCAGGCGTGTTGAGGTGATACGGGTAGGGACACGGGCATGTCCTCGAACCCGTGTAGTGCTCGGGTTGATTTTGGGGAAAAATGATGGGGTACACGGCCGACCACACGGCCGTGTCAGGTGGAACACGGGCGTGTCAGCTCGAACACGGGCGTGTTCGATACTCGTGTGAGGTTCCAGGTGATTCGATTTTGACGGCGAATGAGGCACACGGCCCTGGACACGGGCGTGTGCCAGGCCGTATTCGGTCCAGATTGGGAATTTCAGTCCCGAATCAAAACCATTCGTTTCCTTATTTTGAGATCCAACGGCTGGGGGTTGTTCCTGAAGGGATATACCCGGGTTTGGGCTTTCAAAACCCTCACTTTTCTTAAGTGTTATCTTTCTAAAACCTTAGAGAGAGAGAGGAGAGCCAAGGGAGGAAGAAGGAGCTAGATCCCGCCATTGGAGGAGCTTCGGAGCTCCGAATCGCGAGCCGACTCCGGATCCACTGAGGCAAAGCTATTGCGGTGCTTTTCATCCGATTACTTTTCAATGGCGCCAAAGAGGAACGCTAGGGTAACGATCCTCATCTTGAGCATGAGTAGCTCTCTTTCTTTGCATAGGAAGCCCGCTCTCGCGAGTTTGCGGAGAGTTGGAGGCGTTCCTTCGGGTAGATATGTGAAGTCCCCGTTATTTAGAGTCCGTAAGCGAGAACGGACATAGGCATGATGTGTGAAGCCTACCCGGACATATTGGTCTGGATCGGTGATATTGCATTGCATAAATGCCGGAGAAGACTCTGTGCTATGGTTTGTTTTTCGGGTTTTCTACGCGGTAGATTGCAGCAGGGAGCCTTGGGGACTAACCCAAAGGTGCACCCGGAAAACTGGGCGGATACGAGATCTTGCCAACATGGAGGCCTGAGAGCCAACTTGAACATAGCCGAGTTATGTGAAATTGTGTGATGAAAATGGGACTCGGGAGAAGTTTGACCTGCGCAAATGGCTTAAATTGTCGTTGCGACGTGACCACGGGTTAGATGGAACCGTACCCATATCTATGTCGTTCGGGTTAAAGAGACCTAAGGTTACGTGGCACTTGCCGTTGGCATAGATGAGAGTCTTCGGAGGTCAATGGCTTAATTGACGTGACCCATGCCGGGAAGACAAATTGCTCATAAGTTTGGCCGTCAAAGTGGCGGTGGTGGGTCCGGAATGTCCATGGCTTTAACTGACGTGACATCGACCGGTTCACCAAGAATGTGCCCTGAGTGCACGGGGTGTGTGGCCGTGTGAGCCTACGCCTGTGATGTAATGAATACTATTATATTGCTTGCTTGTGCTAATAAAACTGCAGGAAGGAGCATTGCCGCCCCGAGTTGGGGGCGGGATCGTTATAATTTGGTCAGCATTGCTGACCGTTTCCTTTTTGTTTGCCACCGTGCGGTGGTTATGTTGCTTGCAGGTACTGCTGGACCATGGGGTCAATAGCGGGCTAAAGCCCAAATGCGAAGCCGGCCCTTGAAGGCCTATTTGGAAGTGTTTACTGCTTTATTCATGTGTGACCGGCCTGCGTGTCGTGGTTTGTAAAACATGTAATATGAAGTGAAACATTTTGTAAGGCCTTAAGGCTTATTTTGGGTATTTTGTATAACATTCCTAATTTGTATTAGTGGACATTCATGCTCTAATGTTGGGTTCTTTATTGCAACGTTTATAACCTGCTTCCGCTAGAATGCTCTGTGTAGGACGTTGAGATTGGTTGGATGGTTTCCATAAGTAACCACCCGGTCTGTCTGTGGCATACGGCGTCGGGCCCCGGCCGGACCTACTGCTATATGCTATGTGACGGATAGGGGGTGTTACAACACGGGCGTGTCTGGAGGGCGTGTCCCCTGCGTTCGACGAACGGCGAAAGCTGCGTTCGATGATCGGTGAAAGCTGTGTTCGACGATTGTAGCGTGTCCCCTGCATTCGACGATTGGCGAAAGCTGCGTTCGACGATTGTAGCGTGTCCCCTACGTTCGACGATCGGCGAAAATCTGCATTCGACGAGCGCTGAGTGACCACTGCGTTCGACGATCGACAAAAATCTGCGTTCGACGATCGTCTAGAGACCCCTGCATTAGACGATCGACGAATATCTGCTCGACGATCGTCGAGTGACCCCTGCATTCGACGGTCGATGAAAATCTGTGTTTGACGATCGTCGAGTGGCCCCTGCGTTCGACGATCAACGATAATCTGTGTTCGACGATCGTCGAGTGACCCCTGCGTTCGACGATTGACGAAATTTGCTCGTTCGATGATCATCGAGTGTCAGGTGAATTAAAGAGGCAGAGGCGACTTGGCCTTAGATCCATCAGGCCAAAAATTGTGCTGGCTGCCTCCTCAGAGAATTTCCAGAAAATTTGAATGCATGGTGCCCACTTGTCATGAAGGGTGATACAACCAAAGCTCCAACCGAGCTTGCATTGGTTGTATCTCTGCATATACCCCCTCCCAGCCAAAGATAGTGGTTCCATTAGCTTCAGAGGGCAAAGGAGAGTAGAAATCGATAGTTGGAGTGAAGGAAACAGTGCAGGAACCATGAATCCGAAAGGTGTCGCCAGAGCAAGGTCGGGAATGGCCACCAGCCTCCATCCTCGCCTCCAGCCACCAACACAGGTCTGTTTCACCGTACCTCTACCCGTACTAGAATCCTAGATCAACTAGGGGAGATATCAGGCTCTATTGAGCCCGATGCCATGGGAGAAATGGAGAGTTTTTCAAGCTTTTATTACTGCTTGGGATCGCCGTCGCCGCCGTCTCCCGCCGCCTCATCACCGGCCAAGGATAGCCACCACCACCGTGAAGGTGATGGCACTGTTGGCCGGGGGTGGCGCCGCCTCAAGTGGCCGGAAATGGCCCCGCAATATCCCCCAGGTCGGCTCGATCTCAGCCGTTGAACACTTGGGGAAGATGAAAGGATGCCGTCTAAATCACTTTAAGATTCGTGCTGCATTTGTTTTATTAAAATCAATTTAATTCTGTTATTATTTTAATGAAATGAAATTTCATTTTTGTCATACTATTTCAGTAAACTTGCATGTCAAATATAGGGCTCTTAGAGCCATTTCTAGAGGGTGACATGAACATTAAATATGTAGCCCTTTGTGTTAACATTAAATTGCCACCCTTAACTAGAGATTTGGTCCAGTGGTCTGATCTGTATGACCATTTTGCTAGGGTTGGTCCTTAGCTAGGGCAGAACTTCAAATGATGCCCAAGTCAAACCAGTCATCCAAATGGCCCAAAATTTTGGGTGCATGCATGTTTAGGGCTTGGTTAACCCCTGTACAAAAATGAGAATTTTTGGGAAAATTCTTTCTATAGATTTTACTAAAATACCCAAAATGAATAAACAAAATATTTGGAGTTGTGGGACTCCAAATGGCCCCAAATTTGGTGGCATGTCCTTAGGGACATTATAAGTGTATGTTTTAAATTTCAGCCAATTTGGACTATTGTATGTTGGGTAAACCCACTTGCATGTGTTGGCTTGATATAGGCTTGGTGTGCATTTAGCCTAAAATGAAATAATGTGTATTCAGCCAACTTGGAACATTCAAAAATCATGATTTTCATTATGGAGACACATGATGGTGTAATACACCTCTCATAGCAATGGTGTGATTTTTGGGAACAAAAATCTCATTATTTTGAATTTCTGAAAATTTGGTCCTTTTTAGGAAATAAATTTAAAATAGGTTTACCCTTATCATAAAAGGTTCAATATCTGTTGAGGACTAAGTAGTGACATAATAAGCACTAGAAATAAATTATATCTCTGTTGGATGAAGTTTAGGTAGTTTAAGGAGCTGAATGACAATTTTACCCTTATGGAATTTTGTGTAGAAATCATGGATATATTCCTTTGAAAAATCTGAGAAAATTCATATTGCTGTAATTGTATGTTTTATACTTTGTGTAATTATTTAAGAATTTTTGGAGTGCCAAATAATGCACTTAGGCCCCATAATGTTATTTTGGTAAATAACTCAATTTGATCATGGATAGGCCATTTCAACCTAGATGCAAATGAAAATCTGGACATAGCATTATTTCATTATTATCAATGCTCTGTAATTTAATTATAATTTTTGAGATAATATTTTATGTACACATTTGGAAAATGATAGATTTGTGGATATAGTATTAAATAGGAATTAATTATATATCTAAATTGGAAAAGCATGAAATTTTGGTAGGCCACATTAATTGTCATATTATATACCTGGAAGAATCCCTAGGACAGTAGGTTCAATATTGACAATACTTCATGTGTAAAATGACTAAGGATTACATTTCAAGAAATTAATTTAATGATGTAAGTAATTTGGAAAATTATGAAATTCATCATGTTCATCATATAGGTCCTTACCATCCTAGGATAAATAATTTGGGGCATATGGACAGAGGAATTAGAAGGTCACATTTGTGGGTGGTATCGGGACATGGGTAAGGCTCTAGCACCGATGTTTGTATTAGTAGGTCCACCAGGGGAGGAATCTGAATAACTGGTAAAGTGAGGATCTTAGTGGAGGAATTAACCCTGGTTGGTCTCCTAGAGAATTCTTTAACCATGTGTGGAAGAGTGCAAGTCCCGTGACAGCCACAATAACGGGAACGACGGAAGACCGCCGCGCTACTAATAACACCTTAAGTCTTTAGGGTCGTTCTAAAGTAATACGAGAGTTGGGGTAAAAATCCTAGGTAGACACCAATAAAAGTAATTATCCTTGAGAAAGGGAACTTTGGGCGTAATCCCATCGTAGTTCCTAGTGCCCCCGAGAGCCCTTCACCGGGTATACCCTAGGCAGTTCTGGGATTAACCTTAAATCACTAAGTATAATAACCCGTAGACAAGAGTAGTCTAATAGGTTAAGACATTATGGTTCATTCTCACCTGTGTTGGGTTGGAGGGAGACTTATGTAACATGCTCACCCGTGTAGGGTTTGAGGGATTTGGAATAAAGGTACTATTGTGCGTTCTCACCCGTGTAGGGTTGGAGGGATTGTGATAAATGCTCACCCGTGTCGGGTTTGAGGGATTCAGGACGGGTTGGTCCTGCGAGCTGAAGGCTCGGGATGAAATACTTGCATGTGCATAAATATAGTGTCGGGGCATGCGGTACTGACCGTTTGTCACACCGATGACAGTACGGTGCACCAGGCGGTTGTGAGAGTTAGAGGGGCCAGTGTGTTGTTTTACACTGCGGTCTGGAGGACGATCCCCGATAACGTACATTCGACCCAACAAGAATGACGGGTTGTCAGCAAAGTACGTATGCAGAGACTCTAGAGTGCACCTTGGACGTGTACAGAGGTGTATGAGAGGGCCCTAAGGTTTGGTAGTGTATATACCGGCCTAGAAGTGGAGACTCCAGCTCCGCTGCTGTCGTAGCCACAACGGTGGTACCCGAGAGTGATGCTAGCTCTCAAAAAGTGGGAACTAAAGGTCTGTGATCATAGAGTCGTTGTGTTTGAATTGCACTTGCCTGTGCATAAATTGCATCATAACATTCATTCATGTTAGGTCATATGCTTCATAGATTCTTATCATATAAATTAGTATGATCTCTTTTATATGATAAGTTAAATTTCCTGGAAACCTTAACTTTTAAATTTGTATGGGTATTTTTATAAGTTAAGGTACTTTTGTGATGGTAGTATAGTGGTAGCCTAGTTTTTATTTCCTTGCTCTTACTTTCTGTTCTTTACTTCCTTTACTAGTACTGCACTTTACTTACTTGTACTATATACTTAGAACTGCTAGAGTAGAATAATAACACCTATTACAACTGAAAGAATTAGTGCCTAACAACCTAGAGGGGGGGGTGAATAGGTGTAATTCCTTTTTCTTTTTAAGGCAACAAATCTATACAGTTAATTAATAATAAAATGCAAATTCTACAGCTAACACAGCACAACATTCACAAAATAATTCAATCACAGATTGCACAGAGATTTTATAGTGGTTCCCCAAGGTCTGGGTAGATCCACTTTCCTCCTTTGCCTATCTAGCAGTGTGCTAGATTCAGCCTAACTTATTCTCTTCACCTCAGATCCTCAGATCTTACAACTCAGAACCCAACAAGGCTCCTATAGCTCAGGCAATCTGCCCTACCTCAGCCTACATAAGGCCTACAACTCAGAGATATCAATCTCCTACAACTCAGGCTCATAGCCCTACCTCAGCCTTCAACAAGGCCTACCACTCAGAGAAAATAATCTCCTACACTCAGCCTTTATAAACACAGGCTTACAACTAAGATCTATAAAGATCCTACAGAAATTTGGTTTAATAAAGTAATTAACCTCCACCCAGATAGAGAGAGAAGGGATGGAAGGCTTCTTGATCAGTTCTTGGAAGATCTGATAGCAGAGAACAAACTCTCTTAGCTTTCTTCAAATCTTCTTGAATCTGAACTCAGTAGGGTTGAATCTCCTGTGAAGTTGATCTTCAATCAGCTTCTGACTTGAGATTCAGATTTCAATCTGAATCTTTCTTGGCAGCCTGGTTCAGCAACTGCACCTCTTAGATGGAGCTCTCTCTCTCCAACTTCTTAGATCTTCTGTCGAAGGTCTTCTTCTTTTTGTATTGTCAGTTATCTGTGTATGTTCTTCAATCTTAATTTTAATAACCACCTCTTCTGTTGAAGGAGAAAGCCTTTATATAGTCTTCCTCCATTGTAACTGACAGATTCGATTTCTAACAAACTTTTGACAGCTTTGACAGTTGCAGTAGAATGGTTAGAAATGGCAGCTGTCAAGTCATCCAGTCACTTCTTGAAATACTGTCTCTATCTGAAAGTGTCGAGACTGAACTTCATCTTGTGTCTACACAAGTAGACTAAGTGTCGACACAAGTGGACTAAGTGTCGACACAAGTCTTGGTGGTGTCGACACATCTCCTTTGTTGTTGTTAATACTTCTCGACATAGCCTTCTGTTGAATGTTTCGACACTGATTCTGTGTGTCGACACAAACACTTCTTCTCTTTAACTTTGTTGAAGCTCTGCTGTGTGTCGACACAGTTGATGTCGACAAAGCCTTCTGTGTGTCGACACTGCCTCTTGGTGTCGACACAATTGATGTCGACTAAATATTCCTGTGTGTCGACACTGCCTCTGTATGTTGACACTACTAATGTCGACTAAAATTCTCTTTGAGTCGACACTGCCTCTGTATGTAGACTTAGGTTTCGTTTGGGAGAACTTATTTTTACCGGTCAAGCAGTTACGATCGGATGAACCCGAACTTAATTAAGATCCGATTCATGCGATCGTAACCGCTTGACCGGTGAAAATAAGTCCTCCCAAACGGAGGCTTAGTTTATTTAGGTGTCGACACAGCCTTTCCAAGTGTCGACACAATTAGCTCCAAGTGTCGACACAGCTTTTCTCCAGTGTCGACACAAACCTTCATAAGTGTCGACACAGCTTCTCCTGGTGTCGACACATGGACTTAGAAATTTTTCTGCATTCCTGCATTTACTTAACCTGCACATAAAAACTAAAAACAGTATCAAATACATCTTGATGCATATCATTGATTAAGGTGAGGCTTCTTCAAATCTGATACACATTTTCCAATATACCCAACAATATCCCCCTATTTTGAGAAGTCATAACCCTTAGTCAATGATATACACCATTCATAACAAATACACATTATGATGTATAACAACATTATATGACAGGGTAAATACTTAAAACAAAACATAGATAACAAATTATCACAGAATAACAATGCAACCAGAATGAGCATTAATCATGTTTTGTTCAACTTTCAAAAGATTCTTTCATAATAGTTTTACATAGATTTTAAACACTAAAGTTTACAATGTGATAAAATCTAGTAAATCTAATCTAAGGCTGCTCTGTCTCCTTGATGACAATTCCTTTGCCTGATTGGACCTTGGCTTGAACTGTAGCACCAGTATCATCAGCAGGCTTCTTGCCCTTTAGATCATTCTTCTTAAGTTCTTCAGCCCTTATTTTTTGTCTTCCAAAGTAGTGAAAGGGCCTAGGGAAATATTTGCTAGGCTCCTGAGCATTAGGAGGTAGCTTCCCAAGTTTTGTCTTTCTTCTATACTGAACTATGGCTTCTTGCCTGGCTTCATGCTTTTGCCATTCTTGTGCAGAGTACCATTTACCCCTATCATGGGTTTTATCCTTTACAGCTTTCCAAGCAGTCAGTATAATGTTCCTAGATGTTGGACTCCACTGCTCAAAATCAGGCTTCAATTATGCCTGTTCTCTGAATCTTTTCTTAGATAATAGAGTTTCTTGCTCTTTGTTCAAAACTTCCTCTAACACTGGCTTGTCTACTTTATCAAAGATAATATTCTGAGCACCTTCTGGAGGGCTGTACATAGACTGTACTTCTTGATGTATCATCTCAAAATCTGTTGGAGGATAAAATACTTGAGCAACTTCAGCTTATTCACCTCCAAAATAAGCAGGATGCACTCCAGATTCAGCTACATTGTCATCATCACACAGGGGTGGATATCCAAGTGTGGCTCTTATGCTTTTGGAAATCCATTTAGCATGATCAGATCCATCTTTGACTAATACTCTCTCCCCCTTTATGACTTCCTTGGCAACATGATCTCTAAGGTCATCCTTGTGAAATCTTATTTGTTCATCCAGAAAATTTACACCATCTTTATAAAAAGACTTCAACTTCAGAAAGCTGTGCAGAAATAGTCTTTTGAGAATCTGTAATAGCTGTTTGAACAACAGTTAATCCTTCCTGGAAGTGCTTATCAAACTCTGCTTTGGCATGAGTCCTTGCTGCAGTCTGGGCAGTTGAAAGATTCTTCATTTCTGTAACAGTCACATTATGTGATTCTGTCAGATTTTCATTCATTCTAATTTGATTCTCTAAGACATAGCCTTGCTTGACAGCTATATCATCAACTTGAGTCTTGATCTTTTCTTGATGTGTGGCTAGAAAGACCACAGCATTTCCACCCTTGTGGAAACAATCAGTCATTTCTTTCTTATGCTGATTAACTTCAAACCTTATAGATTTTATATCTGTAGCCAAAGAGAGTTGTAGATCTTTGTGAGTTTCATCCATATACTTCTCCATGACAATCCTTTGCTCATCTAGCTTTACTTGTAGAGAGACTAACAAGGAGCTATAATCAGCTGTTGGGGCTGACTGTGGAGCAACTATTTGTGGTGACTTCTTGTAGCTTTGGATTCTCCTTTTAAAGACCATTAGCTTCCTCTTCTTAGCTTGAACCTCAGCTGCATCCTCAGAATCTGAGGTACTGGCTATATTTACTCTATCCTTTGGACTAGGAGGCAATACCTGTGCAGTCTTAGGTTGCTCCCCCTGAGTCCTTGGCTCCTCTTCAGTTCTTATTTGCTCCTGTTCAGTTCTTACAGTCTCCCCCTGAAATCCTACTGGCTCCCCCTCAAGGTTAGATTGCTCCTCCTCAAGGTTAATTTGCTCCCCCTCAAAATCAGCTTTCTCCCCCTCAAATTCTGGTTGTACTATATCTGGAAACAACTCTTCAAGGGTGAATTCTTGTTGAGTAGGGACTGGAGATTCTCTTATCTCTGGAGCATCAGCAACTTCTGATGTATCCTCCATGATTACATCTTGAACTTGACTATGTTGTTGTGTTGGCTGGTCAAGATCAATCAAAAATTCAGTTAGCGTCTCATCTTTATCAATGAGAATTGATTGATTCACCTCTTGAATTACCTCAAGGATTGTTTGTGTAGCCATTTTAATGTCTAAGTGGGTTGGATCTTCCTCAATATGAGGCTCCCCCTGTACTTGTGCACCATTTGTAGGGTCTTGTGCAGGAATTTCTTGTGCTGCAGATTTTTCAGGAACCTCTTGCGTCTCCTCATTAGGCATGTCATTAGTCAGTACCCTATCCCATCTGGAGATAATTATTATGTCCATTCTTCTCATGTGGTTAATTTTAGAACTGGCAGCTTGTTCCATTACTTCTGGAATAGTTCCAGCTAAGTACAGACTCATTATCCTTCCTAGATTGGGCTTCTTAATACTTTCTTTAATCTTTTCAAAAATCACTGTTGACCAATCAGTGTTTAGTCTGTAGATGATCCTTGTCATCAGGCTGAACATGTAGGCAGAAATCCTATCATGTCTCCCTGGCTTGCAGAGGATGACTTTTCCAACTATTTCTGAAAGAAATTTGCCTTGCTGATTCATTCCTTTTCTGTTCATTGCAGCTCCAATCTTCAAGGTGGGATCCAATCCACACCATTGAAGTGCTTCCCTAGTCTTTAATGAGGGTACTTCTTCCTCTTCTTGAGTTCTTGGTAGTTGAAGAGTTTTTCTCAAGCTCTTCAAAGTAAGTTTGACTTTAGCTCCTTGAACTATTGATTTTATCTTTAATCCAGTTGAATCTAAAGTTGCAGCGGCATAGAATTCTAGGATTTCCTTCTTCCAAATCTTTGTTGGTTCAGAAACTAGAAACTCCAACCCATTTTCAGCAATTAGGGTTACAACAGCTTTAATTTCAGGTTCCGCATGGTCAAAGGCGTTGCGTACCAGCTCATATCCTTCATTGACATTATCTTCAAGCTTGGGCGCCATTAGGGTTGAGAGAAATCTTGAATTTAGTTGAAAGAATTTGTCGACACAAAGTTTTGGTCTCGAAACTATGGAGAGCGTGTCGACAGACAATGTTGTTGACCTATTTATACCTTTCTAAAAATGAAGGTGAAAAGGCACGTCATAATCCTCATAATGTGTCGACACTGTTGAAAAGTGTCGACACAGACTTCTAATGTCTCGACATAAGTGTTGACTTCTATGTGTCAACACTTATACGTTTGCGCTCGACGATTAGTTGATACTTCACTCGACGAAATCTGAGTTCATCCTAAGTGTCGACACCACTTCTGGATGTGTCAACACCTACTCGGGATGTGTCGACACTACTTCTCTGAAGTGTCGACACCAATTTTCTAGATGTGTCGACATCATTTCCATGGAATGTTGACACCACTCCTATGTGTCGACACAGACAACTCCTTGTGTCGACACCATTTTACTTAGCCAATTTTGTTAAACTAATTTATATTCAACATTCCTAATTCAATTTTAAACTTATTGAATTTAGTTTCATCTAGAGGCTTAGTAAACATATCTGCAATTTGATAATCTGTTTTGACAAATTCAAGTGAGATGTCCTCTTTCTCTACATGTTCTCTAAGAAAATGGTATCTAATTTCTATATACTTAGTCCTACTATGTGAAATAGGATTATTAGCAATAGAAATAGCACTTGTAGAATCACAAAGCAAAGGTGTTCTAATTACCTGAATACCATAGTATTCTAGCTGGTGCTGAATCCATAACAGCTGTGCACAACAACTTCCTGCTGCCACATATTTAGACTCAGCTGTGGAAATTGCCACACTAGTCTGCTTCTTACTGCTCCAAGACACCAATCTTCCTCCTAGAAATTGACAGGTGCATGTAGTACTTTTTCTATCTTCTTTGCAACCTGCAAAGTCTGCATCTGAATAGTTTGTCAGTAGAAAATCTCCATTCCTAGGGTACCAAAGGCCTAGATTAGGTGTGCCATTAAGATATCTCAAAATCCTTTTGACTGCAGTCAGATGAGATTCTTTAGGGCAGGTGAAAGAAATAGTACCTAACCACCTAGAGGGGGGGGGGGTGAATAGGTGTACTTTCTTTCTTTTTTACTTTTAAGGCAGAAATTCTGTACAGCAAATGCAATTCTGCAACAATCACAACACAGCAACCACAGAAACAAACATACACAGAGTGCACACAGTATTTATAGTGGTTCCCCAAGGTCTAGGTACATCCACTTTCCCCCTTCGCCTATCTAGTAGAGTACTAGATTCGGCCTAACTTCAGCACTTCTCCTCAGATCCTCAGATCTTATAGCTCAGAACCCCAAACAGGTTCCTACAACTCAGAGTGTCCCCACTCCTACAACTCAGGCACAAAGCCCTATCACTCAGTCTTCAACAAGACCTACACTCAGAGAACAAAGTCTCCTAAAACTCAAGCACAAGGCCCTACCTCAGTCTTTAACAAGACCTACTCTCAGAGCACACAGTCTCCTACACTCAGCCTTTATAAAATAGGCTTACAGCTCAAATCTATACAAGATCCTACAGAAATTTTGATTATACAAAGTAAATAACCACAACTCTGAAAGAGAGAGATGAGTTGACTGGCTTCTTGACGAGTTCTTGGAAGAACTTGGCAGAGATCAACCTCCCTTGGCTTTCTTCAAAGCTTCTTGAATTAGAACATAGTAGGGTTGAATCTCCTGTGAAGATGATCTTCAATCAACTTCTGTCTTGAGATTCAGATCTCAATCTGAATCTTACTTAGCAGCCCGGTTCAACAGCTGCTCTTCTTAGAAGGAGCTCTCTCTCTCCTACTTCTTAGATCTTCTGTTGAAGGTCTTCTTCTTTTGTGTTGTTAGATCTCTTGATGTATTGTTGTCAATCTGTAATCACTCCTGTCTTATTGTGATTCCTCGTTTTCTGTTGAAGGAATAAGGTCTTTAAATAGTCTTCCTCCAAGGTAACCGGCTGATCCAGTTTCTAACAACCTTCTGACGGCTCTGACAGTTGCAGTTGACCGGTTGAAATGGCAGCTGTCAAGTCATCCAGTCACTTCTTGAAATCACTGTCACTGTCTGAAAGTGTCGAGACAGATAGTTATTATGTGTCGACACAAATAGACTAAGTGTCGACACAAGTAGACTAAGTGTCGACACTAGCCTTGATGGTGTCGACACAACTCCTTGTGTTGTTGTAACAGCTTCTCGACACTGCTTCTTCAGAATGTGTCGACACTAGTCCTGTGTGTCGACACAAGCCTTCTATTGAATGTGTCGACATTGGTTGAGTGTGTCGACACAAATACTTCTTCTTTAATACTTAGTTGAATTCTGCTGTATGTCGACACAACTCCTTTGTGTCGACACATGCCTTCTTGTGTTGAAACTTGCTGAGTGTCGACACATCTCCTTTGTGTCAACACAAGTACTTTAACTTTGTTGAAGTTTGCTGAGTGTCGACACAGCCTTCTAGTGTCGACACATTTGATGTCGACAAAGTTTCTCTGGGTGTCGACACTACCTCTAAGTGTCGCCACAGATTATGTTGACAATTCTTCACTATATGTCGACACTGCCTGTGTGTGTCGACACTTTCTTCTGGTGTCGACTCTGCCTTTCCTGGTGTCGACACAATTACTCTAAGTGTTGACACAGCTTCTCTGGGTGTCGACACTAGCCTTCATAAGTGTCGACACTTCACCTCTAGGTGTCGACACATGGACTTAGAAACTTTTATGCTTTTCCTGCAATTACTTAACCTGCACATATAAACTCAAAGCACATCAAATACACCTTGAGGTATATCATTGAGTAGGGTGAGGCTTCTTCAAATCAGGTACATATATTCCAATGTACCTAACAATCTCCCCCTATTTGGAGAAGTCAAAACCCTTAGTCAATGATATACACTATACATAACAAATTCTCAGTATGATGTAAAACAGTATTATATGACAGGGTAAATACTAAACAAGTATAAACAAAACATGTATAAACAATTATCTCATAATAATAATGTAATAGATTAAACATTAAACATTGTTTTTACAACTTCCAAAAGTTTTATTAATCAAAAGTTTACATGAAGTTTAATGCAAATGATTACAAGGTTGTAAACTTAAGAAAATTCTATCCTATGGCTGCTCTGGCTCCTTGAAAACAATGCCCTTTCTAGATTGAATCTTTGCTTGAACTGGAGCATCATTGTCATCAGCAGGCTTCTTTCCCTTAAGATCTATCTTTTTCTGTTCTTCAGCCCTTATCTTCTGTCTCTCAAAATAATGATAAGTCCTAGGGAAATACTTGCTAGGATCCTGTGCATTAGGAGGTAACTTCCCTAATTTAGCTTTCCTTCTATATTGAACAATGGCCTCTTGCCTAGCTTCATGATTTTTCCACTCTTGGTCAGAATACCATTTGCCCCTCTCTAGGAAATTATCCTTTGCATCCTTCCAAGCAGTGAATATGATATTCCTAGAGGTTGGGCTCCATTGCTCAAAGTCTGGCCTTAATTCAGTCTGCTCTCTGAACCTCTTCTTAGATAATTGGGCTTTCTGCTCTTTTAATAATGCCTCTTGCTCTTTTAATAGTGCCTCTGACACAAGCTGTACTACTTTCTCAATAATAATATTCTGATTACCCTCAGGAGGACTATACATAGATTGTACCTCCTGATGTATCATGTCAAAATCAGCTGGAGGGTAGATTACCTGAGCTACTTCAGCCTGTTCTCCTCCAAAATATGCAGGATTTAATCTAGACTCTGCTACATTATCATCATCACATAAAGGTGGATATCCAAGGGTAGCTATAATGCTATTTGAAATCCATTTAGCATGGTCAGAGCCTGTTGTGACTAATACCCTCTCCCCCTTTATGACTTCTCTTTCTATATGATCTCTAAGATCATCCTTCTGAAATCTTATCTGAGCATTCAAATAGTTAACTCCATCTTTGTAAAAAGATTTTAACCTTTGAAGCTTTTCAGTGATAGCCTTTTGAGAATCTTCAATGGCAGTTTGAACAGCAGTGAGGCTCTCTTGTAATTGCTTATCAAAGGCTTCTTTAGCAGTAGCACTTACAGCAGTCTGGGCAGTAGCTATATTTTTCATTTCTCTGATAATGGCATTATGAGACGCAGTCAGATTGTCATTCATTCTAATCTGATTTTCCAGGATATATCCTTGTTTTACAGCCATGTCATCAACCTGTTTCTCTATGTTCTCTTGATGAGTAGGCAGATAGACCACTGCATTTCCTCCTTTATGGAAACAATCAGTCATTTCCTTCTTATGTTGATTCACTTCAAATCTTATGGACTTTATGTATTGAGCTAAGGAAAATTGAAGCTCCTTATGGTGCTCATCCATATAAGTTTACATAGCCTTTCTTTACTCATCCAGCTTGATTTGCAAAGCCACCAACAAAAAACTATAGTCAGCAGTTGGGGCTTGTTGAGGAACTATGGTTTGCAGTGCTTTCTTGTAGGTCTGGCTTCTTCTCTTGAAGACCTGAAACTTTCTTTTCTTGGCTCTAGCAGCCTCTTCATCCTCTGAAGCAGAAGTACTGGCATTGTCTACCCTGTCCTTAGGACTAGGAGGTAAATTCTTCTCAGTCCTTTGTAGCTCCTCAGCATTCCTTTGCTCCTCAGTCTCATTTCTGGCAGTTTCCTCTACATGCTCCCCCTCAATATTAGCTGGCTCCCCCTCAATAGCAGCTTTCTCCCTCTCAAAATCAGTCTGTAGAAGATCAGGGAACAGCTCTTCTAGTGTAAACTCATGTTGAGGTTGTACAGGAGAATCTCTTATCTCAGAAGCATTTTTTATAACTGATGTGTCTTCCATGACCACATCCTGTGGTTGACTATGTATCTAGGTTTGCTGATCAACATCAAGTAATGAGTCAGTCAAAACTTCATCTTCAGTGGTGAAATTTAATTGATTAAATTTATTGATTACCTCAAGAATTGTTTAGGTAGCCCTTTCACTATCTAATTGAGTTTGCTCATCCACATGTGGAGGCTCCCCTTGGAGTGGATCCAGGTGAATAGGGCTAGCTGATGGTAGCTCCCCCTGCCTCTGGGCATCTTCTTGTCTTGCTGGTGACTGTCCAGCATTATCATCTTCTCCATCATCAGAACTAAAAACCACTTGCTCCTCTGAGCTACTTAAGGATTCTTGAGCCACAATGGCTGTTTTCTTCTTCTTCTTCTGAGGTGTTTCCTTTTCTGGAGTTGACATTTCCTTTGTTAACACTCTATCCCACCTTGAGATAATCCTAACATCCATTCTCCTCATATGGTTTATCTTAGATCCAACAGCTTGGTTCATCACTTCAGGGATACTTCCAGCAAAGTATAAACTCAGAATCCTACCCATATTTGGCTTCTTCAGACTTTCCTTTATCTTATCAAACATTACTACTGACCAATTAGTTTTAAGTTGGAAAATTATCCTGGTCATCAAACTGAACATGTGAGCTGATATTCTATCATGCCCACCAGGCTTGCTCAGAATTACCTTGCCAACTATTTCAGACAAAAACTTGACATGCATGTTCATGCCTTTTCTATTGAAAACTGGTCCAATCTTCATGCTTGAATCAAGTCCACACCATGCCAGTGCCTCCCTTGTCTTTGATGCTGGTACATCTTCCTCTTCTTTAGTTCTAGGGAGATGTAGAATCTTTCTTAGACTTTTCTGGGTGATCTTGACTTTTGCCCCACGAACCTTGGACTTAATCTTGAGTCAAGTTTCATCAAGTGTAGCTCCAGTAAAGAATTCGAGGACCTCCTTCTTCCATATCTTGATTGGTTCTGAAATAAGATACTCTAACCCAGTCTCTGCAACTAGGGTAACCACACCTTGGATTTCTGGTTCCGCGTCATCAAAGGCGTGCCGCACGAGCTCATAACCTTCATTGATGTTCTCTTCTAGCTTGGGCGCCATTAGGGTTTGAAGAAATTTTGAATTTAGAGAAGAGAGATGTCGACACACAAGTTTGGTCTCGAAATTATGGTGAGCGTGTCGACAAACAATGGTGAAGACCTATTTATACCTTTCTAAAATCGAAGGTGAAAAGACGCGTCAAAATACTTGAAATGTGTTGACACTGTTGAAAAGTGTCGACACTTACTTCTAATGTCTCCACAACTATGTTTCGACACAAATATATAGTCGACAGAATATATGTGTCGACACTTATACATCTCAGCTCAACGATTAGTCGAGACTCTACTCGACGAATTCTGTGTAAATCCTAAGTGTCGACAACATCCTGGATGTGTCGACACCTACTCTGCATGTGTCGACACTAATTCTCTGAAGTGTCGACACTTACTGTCTAGATGTGTCGACACCATTTCTCTGAAATGTCGACACCACTTCTATGTGTCGACACAGACAACTCTGTGTGTCGACACCATTTTACTTAGCCAATTTTTAAACTATTCTAAGTTTATCATTCATAATTTAATTTTAAACTTATTGAATTTGGTTTCATCTAGGGGCTTAGTAAACATATCAGCTAACTGATTATCTGTCTTAACATGCTCTAGGAAAATGTCTCCTTTTTCTACATGTTCTCTAAGAAAATGGTATTTAATTTCTATGTGCTTAGTCCTACTATGTGAGACAGGATTATTTGCAATAAAAATGACACTTGTAGAATCACAAAATAAAGGTGTTCTACTTACTTGAATACCATAGTATTCTAGTTGGTGTTGAATCCATAAGAGTTGTGCACAGCAACTTCCTGCAGCAACATATTCTGACTCAGCTGTGGAGATAGCCACACTGGTCTGCTTCTTGCTACTCCATGACACCAGCCTTCCACCTAGAAATTGAGAAGTTCCTATAGTAATCTTCCTATCTTCTTTGCAGCCTGCAAAATCTGCATCTGAATAACCTGTCAGTACAAAATCTCCATTCCTAGGGTACCAAAGGCCTAGATAAGGTGTGCCCTTAAGATATCTCCAAATTCTTTTGACTGCAGTCAGATGAGATACTTTAGGGCATGCTTGTTACCTAGCACAAACACATGTAGCATACATGATATCTGGTCTACTAGCAGTCAAATACAGTAGGGAGCCAACTATCCCTCTATACAAAGTTTCATCTACTGGTTTCCCTGCATCATCTTTGCTTAGAGACATGCTTGACCCCATAGGAGTTTTTATGGTAGTGTTTGATTCCATACCATACTTCCTTATCAACTATAGGGTGAACTTAGATTGGCATATGGATAATCCATCTTCAGTCTGTCTAACTTGGAGACCCAAGAAGAACTTAAGTTCCCCCATACTGCTCATTTCAAATTATCCTTGCATAAGTTTTGCAAACTTTCTGGAAAGACTACTTTCTGTAGACCCAAATATTATGTCATCTATATATATTTGGACTAAGATAATCTTGCCTCTGGATTCCCTAAGGAATAGAGGCTTGTCTATTTCCCCCTTGAGAATTTATTCTCAATGAGGAAACTAGACAGGGTTTCATACCAAGCCCTTGGGGCTTGTTTTAACCCATACAAAGCCTTCCTAAGTCTATATACATAATCAGGTTTAAGAGAATCAACAAAACCTGATGGCTGCTCTACATATACTTCTTCCTTCAGATTTCCATTCAGAAAAGCTAACTTAACATCCATTTGATATACCTTGAACCCTTTATATGTTGCATAGGCAAGGAACATCCTTATTGCTTCCAGTCTTGCTACTGGAGCAAAGGTTTAATCAAAATCAATACCTTCTTCCTGCCTATATCCCTTTGCAACAAGTCTAGCTTTATTCTTTATGATGATTCCATTCTCATCCAACGTGTTCCTAAAGATCCACTTAGTTCTAATAATGTTGTGATCCTTGGGTTTAGGAACTAGCTCCCAGACCTTACATCTTTTGAATTGATTCAGCTCCTCTTGCATGGCCTCAATCCAATGAGGGTCTAGGATTGCTTCTTCAAACTTCTTTGGCTCTACTTGGGATAGAAAATTGGAGTAAAGAACTGTACTTAGATTCCTACTCCTTGTTTGCACTCCTTGTCTGGGATCTCCAATTATTTGATTGGCTGGATGATCCCTTAATTGTTTATTTGATGGAGGCAGCCTGTCTTCAGGTTGTACACCTTCAGTCTCTTCATTTAGCTGCACCTCTTGGTATAATTCAGTATCAGGAGTATCTTGTACTCCCCCTGGACAACAACCACCATCTTCCACTTGCTGACTTGCAGAAGAACCTTCTGTTAAGATAAGCTTGTCTATTCTTTCAGTTACACCTGTGGAGCTGCAAACACTTCTTGGCAATTCATTGTTAATGAGTCTAGCTTCATCAAAAACTATATGAACAGACTCTTCTACAACTTGAGTAATCAAGTTATAGACCCTATAAGCCTTACTATTATTGATGTACCCAACAAAGATCCCCTCTTGGGATTTGGCAGCAAACTTGGTTAGATAAGACTTACCATTATTAAGGATATAGCACTTGCAACCAAAGATCCTGAAATATGATAAATTTGGTTTTCTGCCCTTCACAATCTCATAGGGTGTCTTCTTATGACTCTTGGTGATAGTAGCCCTATTGATCACATAACAAGCAGTGTTTACTGCCTCAGCCCAGAAATATTCTGGGAGAGATATGTCACTCAATAGGGTTCTACCAGCCTCTGTCAAGGTTCTATTTTTCCTTTCAGCAATACCATTTTGCTGAGTTGTTCTTGGTGAGAAAAATTCCTGAAAAATTCCAAATTCTTCACACAGTTTTGTCATACTGTCATACTAAAATTCATTACCATGGTCACTTATGATTTTAACCAATGTACTGTCCAATTCATTTTGAATTTGTTTAACAAAACTATATAAGATACTTGGGATTTCAGATTTTTGTCTAAGGAAGAACACCCAGGAATACCTTGAATAGTCATCTATAACCACAAATGTGTAGACCTTCCTACCTAGGCTGTGAACTGGCATAGGACCAAAAAGATCCATATGCAAGAGGTATAGACACCTCACAGAATCTTTGTTCTCAAGGCCATGAAAGGTGGATTTAGTCTGCTTGCCTTTTTGACAAGCTGAGCATATCTCATCCTTTATACACTTAACCTGAGGACCATTCCTCACTAACACTTTGCTAAAGATTTGGCGAATTGTCTTATAGTTAAGATGAGCTAGCCTCTTGTGCCATTTAACACAGTGTGAGACTTTCTCATCAGCTACAAGATAAATAGGAGAAACATTGTTCTCACATACAAAGTCAAGACAATAGATATTTCTCTTCCTATATCCTGTCAGAATGATCTTTTGATCATTTGACCTTTTGATATGACAACCATTCTTGACAAATGAGATGTCATATCCTAAATCACTCAGCCGACTTATGCTAATGAGGTTATGTTTCAAACCCTTTACATAAGCCACTTGAGTAATTGTAATTTGGTTACTAGAAATATTACCAAAGCCTTTGATGATTCCTTTTTCTGAACCACCAAAGGTAACTTTAGGGCCATCCTTGATAGGTGTATAGTCCTTCAGCAACCCCCTAGTTCTAGTCATGTGCCTGGAACATCCACTGTCTAAGTACCATATAGGGGCATATCCACTTGGACTCAACTGAAAAACAGATTACTTAACCTTAGAACCCAAATAATTATTGGGACCTTGGTGCAGGTTAGTCTGACCTTTAACAAAACTACCTGTAGCTGTTCTAGCATGCAGTTTGCTACTTTCCTTGACACTTGAATTGTGCCAACAATCTATGGAAAAGTGGCCTATCTTGCCACAACACCAGCACTCAAACCTGTTGTACCTTTGTTTAGGTACAACCCTGGCTGAAACTACAGGCTTATTGTTTAGTGCTGGGGCTTTGCCCTTAGATTTGGACCTAGCTGTCCAGGCAGGTTTTGTAAACCCCAATCCAGTCTTACCCTTTTGAGGTACAAACTCATCTATCAAGGGTAAAATAGATTTTGGTTTAGAAAAACTTGCTACAATCTCTCTCTCCTTCTGAAGTCTAGCCTCCAGATTTCTAATTGATCATTCTTAAATGTAATAGTACCCATCTGAATAATAGTAATGTTCTTCAGCCTGGCTATTTCATTCAGTTTCTGATCAAACAACTTGTCTGAATCAGCAGCAGCCAATTTAAGACTAGCAATCTCCTTTGCCTGAGTTTTGGCTAAGGTTTTGCTTTTCTTCAAGGCCTGCAATAAGTCCATATATTCATCAATTAACTGATAAATATCTCCTTCAGATTCAGTCCCACCCACATCACTTGATGCAGATGTATCTGATTCTGACTCAGTACTAGAAATTGAACTAGAAGAACAACTTTGTACCTTACTTTGTCCAGGCTGATCCTGGATATTATCTCCTTTAGATAAGGCCATCAGTCCCTTGCACTGATTGTCCTCATGCTCATAAATTGTGTTCATTAGCTGCATGAACTCATCTTCTTCCTCTTCAGCAAACAATCCAATATAGGCCTCAGCTTCTGATTCTGTTTCTGAAGATGACTAATCAGTCAAACTTTTGTCTTTCTTAGCAACAAAGGACTTTTCCTTTTTGCCCTTAAACTGAGTCTTCTTTTTGTCAGTTGACTCCTTCCTCTTTTCAGGACAGTCAGCCACTACATGTCCCTGTCTATTGCAGCAATAGCACACAATTTTTGAAGATGTAGCTTTGCTTGGCTTGGATCTGCTTCTGTCATTCCTTGATGACTTTATTTTTTGATAATAGTCATCTTTTGGCTGAGAAGTGAAAGGCTTAGACCTCCACTGCTTCTTCTTCAGAAACTTTTTAAAATGCCTAGTGAAAGCTGTAAAGTCTTCATCACTTTCACTGCTATCTGAATTCTTGCTTTCTGAATTATCTGTCACAGCCTCAGCAACTATTTGAGGTGGAGATAGAGACTTGCTTCTATACTTCCTAGTGACTTCAGTTTTGAAGGCCACAGATCTTTCCTTGTGCTCCACTCTAGTAGTCTTCTCTTCCTCCTTTCTAGCCAATAACTGCATCTCATAAGATAACAGTTTTCCAAACAAAGTTGGAGGAGGTATATCAGCTAATTTGTCCATTTCCCTAATGGCACAAATCTTGGTGTCCCAGTCCTTAGTCAGGGATCTTAAGAACTTGTCATTCAGCTCATAGTTGCTGAATTCTCTTCCATAGGACATAAATTCATTTACTATCCTATAGAACTTCTTGTAGCATTCATTAATGCTATCAGACTTTCCTTGTCTGAAGCTTTCATATTCCTGATTTAACAAAGACTTCATGTCTTGTCTTACTTCTTCTGATCCCTCAATGTAAACTATTAATGTGTCCCACATTTCTTTAGAGGTTTTACAATGAATCAAGTTCTGAAATGTTGCATCATCAATTGCACTAACAATAATATTCTGGGCCTTCTTGTCCATAGTGGCCAGAATTATTTCATCCTTAGTCATTTCAGAAAAGTCCTTGGGAGTTTTCTGATTTGCATCTAGAATGGATATCTTCATTGGCATATATGGCCCTTCTTTGACTGTAATGTATATTCTTGGGTCAGATGCTTCCATAAAGAGTCTAACCCTCTCTTTCCATATGCCAAAAATCTCTTTTCTACAGATTGGAAATTTCATGGACCCCAGCTATTTGTGATTCTCACTAGAACGCATTTTCTTGATTCTTGTTTATTCTGATTCTGCCTACAGGATCTTACTCAGACTGTTATGTCCTTTTTGAGTAACCTCACTTTGATACCACTTGAAAGAAATAGTGCCTAACCACCTAGAGGGGGGGTGAATAGGTGTACTTTCTTTCTTTTTTACTTTTAAGGCAGAAATTTTGTACAGCAAATGCAATTCTACAACAATCACAACACAGCAACCACAGAAACAAACATACATACAGTGCACACAGTATTTATAGTGGTTCCCCAAGGTCTCGGTACATCCACTTTCCCCCTTCGCCTATATAGTAGAGTACTAGATTCGGCCTAACTTCAGCACTTCTCCTCAGATCCTCAGATCTTATAGCTCAGAACCCCAAACAAGTTCCTACAACTCAGAGTGTCCCCACTCCTACAACTCAGGCACAAAGCCCTACCCCTGAGTCCTCAACAAGACCTACACTCAGAGAACAAAGTCTCCTACAACTCAGGCACAAGGCCCTACCTTAGTCTTTCACAAGACCTACACTCAGAGCACACAGTCTCCTACACTCAGCCTTTATAAAATAGGCTTACAGCTCAGATCTATACAATATCCTACAAAAATTTTGATTATATAAAGTAATTAACCACAACTCTGAAAGAGAGAGATGAGTTGACTGGCTTCTTGATGAGTTCTTAGAAGAACTTGGCAGAGATCAACCTCCCTTGGCTTTCTTCAAAGCTTCTTGAATTAGAACACAGTAGGGTTGAATCTCCTGTGAAGATGATCTTCAATCAACTTCTGTCTTGAGATTCAGATCTCAATCTGAATCTTACTTAGCAGTCCGATTCAGCAGCTGCTCTTCTTAGAAGGAGCTCTCTCTCTCCTACTTCTTAGATCTTCTGTTGAAGGTCTTCTTCTTTTGTGTTGTTAGATCTCTTGATGTATTGTTGTCAATCTGTAATCACTCCTGTCTTATTGTGATTCCTCATTTTCTGTTAAAGGATTAAGGTCTTTAAATAGTCTTCCTCCAAGGTAACCGGCTGATCCAGTTTCTAACAACCTTCTGACGGCTCAGACAGTTGCAGTTGACCGGTTGAAATGGCAGCTGTCACGTCATCCAGTCACTTATTGAAATCACTGTCACTGTCTAAAAGTGTCGAGACTGATTGTCATTATGTGTCGTCACAAATAGACTAAGTGTCGACACAAGTAGACTAAGTGTCGACACTAGCCTTGATGGTGTCAACACAACTCCTTGTGTTGTTGTAACATCTTCTCGACACTGCTTCTTCAGAATGTGTCGACACTGATCCTGTGTGTCGACACAAGCCTTCTATTAAATGTGTCGACACTGGTTGAGTGTGTCGACACAAATACTTCTTCTTTAATACTTAGTTGAATTTTACTGTGTGTCGACACAACTCCTTTGTGTCGACACATACCTTCTTATGTTGAAACTTGCTGAGTGTCGAGACATCTCCTTTTTGTCGACACAAGTACTTTAACTTTGTTGAAGTTTACTGAGTGTCGACACAGCCTCCTGGTGTCGACACATTTGATGTCGACAAAGTTTCTCTGGGTGTCGACACTGCCTCTAAGTGTTGACACAGATTATGTTGACAATTCTTCATTGTGCGTCGACACTGCCTGTATGTGTCGACACTTTCCTTCTGGTGTCGAATCTGCCTTTCCTGGTGTCGACACAATTACTCCAAGTGTCGACACAGCTTCTGTGGGTGTCTACACTAGCCTTCATAAGTGTCGACACTTCACCTCTAGGTGTCGACACATGGACTTAGAAACTTTTATGCTTTTCCTGCAATTACTTAACCTGCACATATAAACTCAAAGCACATCAAATACAACTTGATGTATATCATTGAGTATGGTGAGGCTTCTTCAAATCAGGTACATATATTCCAATGTACCCAACAGCAGGATTGGTACCTAGCACAGACACATGTAGCTTACATGATATCTGGTCTACTAGCAGTCAGATATAGGAGGGAGCCAACTATTCCTCTATAAAAAGTTTCATCTACAGGTTTCCCTACATCATCTTTGCTAAGAGATACACTTGTCCCCATAGGAGTTCTCATGTTAGTGGATGATTCCATATCATACTTCTTTATTAACTCCAGGGTGAACTTAGACTGGGATATGGACAAGCCATCTTCAGTCCGTCTTACTTGGAGACCCAAGAAGAACTTAAGTTCTCCCATACTGCTCATTTCAAATTTTCCTTGCATAAGTTTTGCAAACTTTCTACAAAGATTACTTTCAGTAGACCCAAATATTATGTCGTCAACATATATTTGAACTAGAATTATCTTTCCTTTGGATTCCCTAAGGAATATAGTCTTATCTATTTTCCCCCTTGAGAATTTATTCTCAATGAGGAAATTAGACAGGGTTTCATAGCAACCCCTTGGGGCTTGTTTTAACCCATATAATACTTTCCTAAGTCTATAAACATAATTAGGTTTGAGAGGATCACCAAAACCTGAGGGCTGCTCTACATATACATATTCTTTTAGATTTCCATTTAAAAATGCTGATTTTACATCCATTTGGAATACCTTGAAGCCTTGATATATTGCATAAGCAAGGAACATCCTAATTGCTTCCAGTCTTGCTACTGGGGCAAAGGTTTGATCAAAATAATACCCTCTTCCTGCTTGTATCCTTTTACAATAAGTCTTGCTTTGTTTTTCACAATGATCCCATTATCATCCAGTTTGTTCTTAAAGATCCACTTTGTTCCAATGATGTTGTGGTCTTTTGGTTTAGGAACTAACTTCCAGACCTTGCACCTTCTGAACTGATTCATCTCCTCTTGCATGGCATCAATCCAATGTGGGTCTAGAACAACTTCTTCAAATTTCTTGGGTTCTACATATGATAAGAAGCTAGAGCAAAGAACTGTATTCAAATTCCTGCTCCTTGTTTGTACTCCTTGTCTTGGATCACCAATTATCTGATTTGCTCGATGATCCTTTAAGTGTCTAATAGCTGGAGGTAGTCTATCTTCAGGTTGTACACGTCCAGTCTCTTCATTATGCTGCACCTCTTGGTTTTCATCACCATCTAGAGAGTCTTGTACTCCCCCTGGACAACAGCCACCATTTTCCACTTCCTTATTTGCAGTTGAATCTTCTGTAATGGTAAGATTGTCCATTCTCTCATTTATACCTGCAGAACTGCAAGCACTACTTGGCAACTCACAGTTAATCAGTCTTATTTAATCAAAGAAAACATGTACAAACTCTTCTACAACTTGAGTAATCAAGATGTAGACCCTATAAGCCTTACTATTGTTGTTGTACCTAACAAAGATCCCATCTTGGGATTTGGCAGCAAACTTAGTTAGATAAGACTTGTCATTGTTAAGGATATAACACTTGCAACCAAAGATCCTAAAATAGGATAAGTTTGGTTTTCTGTCCTTCATAATCTCATAGGGAGTCTTTTTGAGGAACTTGGTGATAGTAGCCCTATTGATCACATGACATGCAGTGTTTACTGCCTCAGCCCAGAAATATTCTGGGAGAGAACTTTCACTCAATAGAGTTCTACCAGCCTCAATCAGTGTTCTATTCTTCCTTTCAGCAATACCATTTTGCTGTGGTGTTCTGGGTGAGGAAAATTCTTGAAAAATCCCAAATTCTTCACACAGTCTTGTCATACTCTTAGATTGAAATTTAGTGTCATGGTCACTTCTGATTTTGACCACTGTACTGTCCAGCTCATTCTGAATTTGTATGACAAAACTATATAAAATACTTGGGGTTTCAGATTTTTGTCTCAGAAATAACACCCATGAATATCTAGAAAAGACATGTACCACCACAAATGTGTAGACCTTCCTACCTAGACTATGAACTGGCATAGGACCAAATAGATCCATATGCAAGAGGTATAGACACCTCATTGAATCCTTGTTTTCAAGGCTATGAGAGGAGGATTTGGTCTGCTTGCCTTTTTGACAAGCTGAGCATATCTCATCCTTTATACACTTAACTTGAGAATCATTCCTCACTAACTCTTTACTAAAGAGTTGGCCAATAGTCTTGTAGTTAATATGGGTCAGCCTCTTGTGCCATTTAACACAATGAGAGGCTCTCTCATCAGCTACAAGACAAATAGGAGAAACATTGTTCTCACACTCAAAGTTAAGACAATACACATTTCTCCTTATATATCCTGTCAATATGACCTTTTGGTCACTTGACCTTTTGATATGACATCCATTCTTAATAAATGAAATTTCATATCCTAAATCACTCAACTGACTTATGCTTATAAGGTTGTGTTTCAAACACTTCACATAGTCCACTTGAGAGATAGTAATCTGGTTATGAGAAATGGTCCCAAATCTTTTGATGATTCCTTTTTCAGAACCACCAAAGGTTACTTTAGGCCCATTCATGATAGGTGAGTAGTCCTTCAGTAACCTCCTTGTTCCAGTTATGTGCCTAAAACATCCACTGTCCAAGTACCATATATGGGCATGGCAACTTGGACTCACCTGCAATAAAGAATTACTTAACCTTAGAACCCAAATGAATTTTGGGTCCTTGGTTCATGTTAGCCTGAAATTTAACAAATCTTCCTGCAGCTTTTCTAACAGGTAGACTACTACTCTCCTTGACACTATAATTGTGCCAACAGTGTAAGGCAAAGTGGCCTAGCTTGCCACAACACCAGCACTCAAACTTATAATACCTTTGTTTAGGTATAACCATAGCTGAATTATTTACAGCAGGTTTCTTATTTTGTGCTGGGGCTTTGCCTTTATTTTTAGACTTGGCAGCCCATGGTGTTTTCTTAAAGCCTATTCCTGCCTTACCCTTTTGTGACACAAAGTCATCTATTAAGGGTAATACAGATTTTGGCTTAGAAAACTAGCCACAATCTCCTTTTCTTTCTGAAGTCTATTCTCCAGATTTTTAATCTGATCATTCTTAAATGTGATAGTACCCATCTAAATAACAGTAATGTTTTTCAGTCTGGCTATCTCATTCAACTTTTGATCCAACATCTTCTCTGAATCAGATGCAGCCATCTTAAGATCTGCAATTTCCTTAGCCAGAGTTTTGGCCAGGTTTTTGCTTTTCTTTAGTGCCTGCAACAAGTCCTCATATTCATCTATCAACTGATGAATATCACCTTCAGACTTAGACCCATCCACATCACTTGATGCAGATGTTGTTGACTCTGACCCAGTACTACAATCTGAATTTCTAGTAAAACATTATACCTTATTAGGACCAGGCTGATCCTGGCACTTGTCTTCTTCTGACACAGTCATCAGTCTCTTGCACTGATGGTCTTCTTGTTCATAGATAGAGTTTAGCGCTTGCAGAAACTCTTCTTCTTCGTCTGCTGCATATAGACTAATATATGCCTCAGCTTCAGATTCTGACTCTGAAGATGATTGGTCTGTCAAGCTCTTCTCCTTTTTAGCAACAAAATATTTCTCCTTCTTGCTCTGATGTTGAATCTTCTTTTTGTCAGCAGATTCTTTTCTTTTGTCTGGACACTCAGCTACAACATGTCCAAGCCTATTACAGCAGTAGCAAACTATCTTTCATATTGTAGATTTGCTTGGCTTAGACCCGCTCCTGTCCTTCCTGGATGACTTCCTCTTTTGATAATAATCATCCTTAGGCTGAGATGTGGAAGGCTTAGACTTCCACTGCTTCTTCTTCAGGAATCTCTGAAACTGTCTTGTAAATGCTGTAAAGTCTTCATCTGAGTCACTACTGTCTGAACTTTGGTTGTCTGAATTATCTGAAGCAATTTCAGTAACTATCTTAGGAGGTGATGGAGACATCCTCCTATTCTTCCTAGTGGCTTCAACCTTGAAGGCCATAGACTTTTCTCTATGCTCCCCTTTTGCACTTTTCTCTTCCTCTTTCCTAGCCATCAATTGCATCTCAAATGACAGTAATTTTCCAAACAAAGTTGGAGGTGAGATACCTGCAAGTTTTGCCACTTCCCTAATGACACAAATCTTAGTGTCCCAATCCTTTGTAAAGGATCTTAGGAATTTATCATTCAGTTCATATGTACTGAAGATTCTTCCATAGGACATCAGTTCATTTACTATTCTATAGAACTTTTTATAACACTCAGTTATACTGTCAGACTTTCCTTATCTGAAACTCTCATATTCCTGATTCAGCATAGACTTTCTATCTTGTCTGACTTCTACAGAACCCTCCATGTGGACTATCAAAGTATACCACATTTCCTTGGAGGTCTTGCAGTGAATCAAATTTTGAAAGGTTGCATCATCTATGACACTTACTATGATATTCTGGGCTCTTTTATCCATAGTTGCCAGGATGATCTCATCCTTAGTCATCTCTGAAAATTCTTTGGGAATTCTTTGGTTGGCATCAAGAACTGAAATCTTCAAAGGAATATAAGGACCTTCCTTTACTGTAATGTAGATCCTTGGATCAGAAGCCTCTATAAACAGCCTGACCCTTTCTTTCCATATTCCAAATATCTTCTTTTTGCATATGGGTAATTTCATAGAACCTAATTCCTTATGATTTTCTCCAGAACCCATTTTCTTGATCTTGAATCTACCTTAAGGATGTAACTCAGACTGTTAAGTTCTTATTTGAGGAACCTCCCTCTGATACCACTTGAAAGAATTAGTGGCTAACCACCTAGAGGGGGGGGGGGGTGAATAGGTGTAATTCATTTTTCTTTTTAAGGCAGGAAATCTATACAGTTAATTAATAACAAAATGCAAATTCTATAGCTAACACAACACAACATTCACAATAATTCAATCACAGATTGTACAAAGATTTTATAGTGGTTCCCCAAGGTCTGGGTACATCCACTTTCCCCCTTCGCCTATCTAGCAGTGTACTAGATTCGGCCTAATTTCTTCTCTTCACCTCAAATCCTCAGATCTTACAACTCAGAACCCAACAAGGCTCCTACAGCTCAGACAATCTGCCCTACCTCAGCCTACACAAGGCCTACAACTCAGAGATATCAATCTACTACAACTCAGGCTCACAACACTACCTCAGCCTTCAACAAGGCCTACCACTCAGAGAAAATATTCTCCTACACTCAGTCTTTATAAACACATGCTTACAACTTAGATCTATAAAGATCCTACAGAAATTTGGTTTAATAAACTAATTAACCTCCACCCAGATAGAGAGAGAAGGGATGGAAGGCTTCTTGATCAGTTCTTGGAAGATCTGATAGCAGAGAACAACCTCTCTTAGCTTTCTTCAAAACTTCTTAAATCTGAACTCAGTAGGGTTGAATCTCCTGTGAAGTTGATCTTCAATCAGCTTCTGACTTGAGATTCAGATTTCAATATGAATCTTTCTTGGCAGCTTGGTTCAGCAACTGCACTTCTTAAATGGAGCTCTCTCTCTCCAACTTCTTAGATTTTTTGTCGAAGGTCTTCTTCTTTTTGTGTTGTTAGTTATCTGTGTATGTTCTTCAATCTTAATTGTAATAACCACCTCTTCTGTTGAAGGAGAAAGCCTTTATATAGTCTTCCTCCATGGTAACCGGCTGATCCGGTTTCTAACAAATTTCTGACAACTTTGAAAGTTGCAGTAGATCGGTTAGAAATGGCAGCTGTCAAGTCATCCAGTCACTTCTTGAAATATTGTCTCTGTCTGAAAGTGTCGAGACTGAACTTCATCATGTGTCGAAAGAAGTAGACTAAGTGTTAACACAAGTGGACTAAGTGTCGACACAAGCCTTGGTAGTGTCGACACATCTCCTTTGTTGTTGTTAATACTTCTCGGCACAGCCTTCTGTTGAATGTGTCGACATTGATTCTGTGTGTCGACATAAACACTTCTTCTCTTTAACTTTGTTGAAGCTCTGTTGTGTGTCGACACAAGTCTTGTGTGTCGACACAGTTGATGTCGACAAAGTCTTCTGTGTGTCGACACTGCCTCTTGGTGTCGACACAATTGATGTCGACTAAATATTCCTGTGTGTCGACACTGCCTCTGCATGTCGACACTGCTGATGTCGACTAAACTTCTCTGTGAGTCGACACTGCCTCTGCATGTAGACTTAGTTTCTTAAGGTGTCGACACAGCCTTTCCAATTGCTGACACAATTAGCTCCAAGTGTCGACACAACGTTTCTCTAGTGTCGACACAAGCCTTCATAAGTGTCGACACAGCTTCTTCTAGTGTCGACACATGGACTTAGAAATTTTTATGCATTCCTGCATTTACTTAACCTGCACATATAAACTCAAAACAACATTAAATACACCTTGATGCATATCATTGAATAAGGTGAGGCTTCTTCAAATCTGGTACACATTTTCCAATGTACCCAACAACAACTGCTAGTTAGTTCTTTTCACCTGCTTCCACTTTTGCTACCCCTTGTTGTCCTCCGCTACATCCTTCCGCTCGGTGCCTAGGAGCTGCGGGGCGAGGTGCGGAGGAAACGACTTAGTATTTTTGTCTAATGGTCGGTGACCATACTATTTTTGGAGCTCGTGGAGATGGAGCACCAGCACGATGAGGAGGCAGGACTTGAGGAGCAGATACCGCTACCGCATGCTACTACTACTGCGCGTCCTCAGGTGGGATGAGTTTTGATGTATAAGATTAGCTTTCACTTTGATTTGAGAGAGAGAGAGAGTTGATATCATGTACTGGGCATAAGCCCTTATTACTCTTTCATTTGTACTCATTGTGGAATATGTTTCTGTACTCTTCATTTATATATATGATATGTACTCTGTGACTTATGGACTAGTGGATTTGATATACTACTAAAATTCTTTTTCTCATATTGGCCTACAGGTTATATGATCGTATTAGCTGACAGAATCGGCGTGTTTCGGCATCGACTAACCTATGCGTTAGTGTCACCGTAAGATGGCGGTTCTGGGCATAAGACCCGGGAGCCCTCCTTGGTAAGGGGAGGGGGTCTTACACCCGTGTTGTAACGCCCCGAAACTCAAAGGAGCAAAGGGGGACGTTTTGGGCCAGGTTGGGTTCTGGCAGCAGGCACACGGCCTGGGACACGGGCGTGTCCCAGGGCGTGTCAAGTGTGTGTCGACACTTAGCCGCGAATTCGTCGAGTTTTACTCGACGATTCGTCGGGAGTGGGCACACGGCCTGCGACACGGGCGTGTCGCAGGGCATGTCGACCCGTGTCGACACTTAGCCGCGAATTCGTCGAGTTTTACTCGACGGTTCGTCAAGAATGGGCACACGGCCTGCGACACGGGCGTGTCGCAGGGCGTGTCGACCCGTGTCGACGATCGACCCGGGGAGTCGATGAGAATGTCTCAACGATCGTCGAGACAAGGCACACGGCCTAGGACACGGGCGTGTCCAAGGCCGTGTCATCAAGTCGTCGATCTTTACTCGACGAAGTGTCCCGTGTACACGACCCGGGGCCCAGGCGTGTCAAGGTGACACGGGCAAGGACACGGGCGTGTCCTAGAACCCGTGCAGTGCTCGGGTTGAAAATGGGGAAAAATCATGGGGTACACGGCCGGCCACACGGCCGTGTCAGGTGGAACACGGGCATGTCAGCTCGAACACGGGCGTGTTCGATACCCGTGTGAGGTTCCAGGTGATTCGATTTTGATGGCAAATGCGGCATACGGCCCTGGACACGGGGGTGTGCCAGGCCGTGTTCGGTCCAGATTGGGCATTTCAGCCCCGAATCAAAGCCGTTCGTTTCCTTGTTTTGAGATCCAACGGTTGGGGGATGTTCCTGAAGGGATATACCCGTGGGTTGACTTAGAAATCCATCACTTCTCTTACCTTGTTCTCTTTCTAAGTCCTTGGAGAGAGAGGAGAGCTAAGGGAAGAAGAAGAGCTAGATCCTCCATTGGAGGAGCTTCGGAGCTCCGAATCACAAGCCGACTCCGGATCCACGGAGGGAACGCTAGTGCGGTGATTTCTATCTGATTACTTTTCGATGGCGCCAAAGAGGAACTCAAGGGTAACGATCCTCATCTTGAGCATGAATAGCTCTCTTTCTTATCATAGGAAGCCCGCTCTCGCGAGTTTGCGTAGAGTGGGAGCCATTTCTTCGGGTAGATATGTAAAGTCACCGTTGTTTAGAGTCCGTATGCGAGAACGGACATAGTCATGATGTGTGAAGCCTACCCGGACATGTTAGTCTGGATCGGTGATGTTGCATTGCATAAGGTCGGAGAAGACTCCGTGCTATTGGTTGTTTTCGGGTTTTCTGCGCGGTAGATTGCAGCAGGGAGCCTTGGGGACTAACCCAAAGGTGCAACCGGAAAATTGGGCGGATACGAGATCTTGACAACTTGGTGGCCTGAGAGCCAACTTGAACATAACCGAGTTATGTGACTTGCGATAGAATGGTACTCGGCGAAAGTTTGACCCACACAAATGGCTTAAATTGTCGTTGCGATGTGAGCACGGGTTAGATGGAACCGTACCCGCTTTATATCGTTCGGTTAAAGAGACCTAAGGTTACGTGGCACTTGCCGTTGGCATAGATGTGAGTCTTCGGCGGTCAATGGCTTAAATTGACGTGACCCATGCCAAGAAGACAAATTGCTCATAGGTTTGGCCGTCTAAGTGGCGGTGGTGAGTCCGGAATGTTAATGGCTTTAATTGACGTGACATCGACCGGTTCACCGAGAATATGCCCTGAGTGCACGGGGCGTGTGGCCGTACGAGCCAACGTCTGTGATGTTATGGCTATGGTTATAAATTACTCGCTTATGCTAATGAAATGCAGGGAAGGAGCATCGCCGCCCCGAGTTGGGGGCGGGATCGTTATAATTTGGTCAGCATTGCTGACCGTTGCCTTGTTTTGCCACCGTGCGGTGGTTTGTTGCTTGCAGGTGCAGCTGGACCAAGCGGTCAATAGCGGGCTAAAGCCCTTTTTGCGAAGCCGGACCTCGAAGGCCCAAGTAGTAGTGTTTACTGTTTTATTCATGTATGACCGGCCTGCGCGCCGTGGTTTGTAAAACATGTAATATTCAAGTGAAACATTTTGTAAGGCCTTAAGGCTTGTTTTGAGTATTTTGTATAACATTCCTATTTTGTATTAGTGGACATTCGTGCTTTGATGCTGGGTTCTTGTTTACAACTTTTATAAACTGCTTCCGCTAGAATGCTCTGTGTAGGACGTTGATATTGGTTGGATGGTTTCCATAAGTAACCACCCGGTCTGTCTGTGGTATATGGCGTCGGGCCTCGGCCGGACCTACTGTTATATGCTATGCGACGGATAGGGGGTGTTACAATTTGGTATCAGACTACTGGTTTTGGTCGTGCTTAAGGGAATTCGTGGCCGAATTCTTTTTAAGGGGTGGTGAGCACATTGTGTGCGTCATCGTAATAACAGTAAAAAGAACCCATGAATGTCCACTTAGGAATGAAAATACTCGTGTTTGAGGAACTTGCGTGTTCCTATAATTGCTGTTCGCAATTTTATTTGGTCGCTTAACGGTGTTTTGTACCACTATAGGTGACCGAACGCGGTGCTGGACAGCAGAATGTCCGGTTTCCGAGGAGCATAGTGCATCCGGTGAGGTGACTGAGCCTCCTCCTTCGTATGAAACCGTTAGAAGGATCGTAGAAGTGGTGTTCGCTGTGACGGGTGCACAGCTTGGAGGAAATGTACAACCCTGCGCCCCTATTGTGGCTTCAACGCCGGTGGGCGCGATGCAGCAGATGACCTTTGGTAAACCATTGGGGCAGTAGCTGAATATGCATTTAGTGCAGGGAGCGCACACAGTTGAGGAATATTTGCAAGCATTTCTTCTGATAAGTCGCTACCCGTGCTTCGAGTTGGATAACGATCAAACTACAGTCGATAGATTTTATAATGGCCTGCGTGCCGAGTTACGAGTACTACTGCTAGGACCAAAGTTATTGGGATTCCGAGCCTTGGTGGAATCAGCTAAATCTTTGGAGGCAGATTTGAGGAAAACCCTCCCGATGCCAACGACCATGGCATCGAACTATACAAACCCCTTAAGAGCTGCATCCGGCAGAATGCTGGAGAAAGGGGCTATGACATCGACTAGTAAAGGTACTTACACTTGTTATACTTGTGGAAAGAAAGGGCACTTTGCCCGAGACTGTTGGAAAGGTGCTAGGAAGGCCAAGAAAGCTATGTCAGGAGAAGTCAAGGACTTCAGTGCAAAGGAAATAGCATTCAAGGTGCCGAACACCTCAAAGTCTGGATATCGAAAATGGTATAAGAAGGCTAGGACTGCAGGTCCAGCCCCCTCTGATGGTGCTTCTGGGGTGACTATGGGTCGAACCCCGAGCACATGTTTCACTTGTGGAAAATCGGGGCACTTTGCCCGAGAATGCTGGAGCGGACGTCCCAAGTCTGAGAGAAAGTACACCGTCGTGAGGACAGGTATGGTTTAAAGATAGTTTTGCTTTAAATACTTGTCACCCTTGTGCACATTAGCTTAGAACTACTGGTGCTAAGCCTTGTTGCGACTTTACTTTATCTGCGAGAGTACCGTTCGTTTAGGGAGCTTCACACTCCTTCTTGTCCGAAGGATTTATATCATGCATCGGAGTCCCTTCTTCGATGGCGAAGGATAAGTTGGATGTGTTGTTTCCCAATGGGTGTTCGATGCGAGCGGATAGGATCTGCGATGTTAAGACTCGTATTGGGGAGCAGGAGTTCGACCTGCGGGCATCTTTACTTCCGTTAGTGGAGTTCGACGTCATATTTGGCATGGACTGGCTTTCGGAGCAGCAGGCCCATATAGATTGCGGTAGCAAGGAAGTTAAGCTGGGAGCAAGTCGTGAAATGACTTTTACGGGCTTAAAGGGGTCGAGCAAGACATTGATGTCTGCTCTTAAGGTGGTGAAGGCGGTTCGTGCTGGTGCAGAACTGTTCTTTACACTAGTGGAGGTTGCAAATACGAAGCCCGCGTTGGATTGTATTTCAGTGGTATCAGAATACCCTGATGTGTTCCCCGCGGATCTTCCTGGAGCCCCGCCTCAGCGGGAGATAGATTTTACGATCGAGCTAGTGCCAGGTGCAAAGCCTGTGTCACGATCTCCGTATCGGCTAGCGCCTAAGGAAATGGCGGAGCTGAAAGCTCAACTGCAAGAGTTGTTGGAGCAAGAGTATGCGCGTCCAAGTCCTTCGCCTTGGAGCGCACCGACCTTCTTTATTCAAAAGAAGGATGGAAGGTTGAGGCTGCGTATTAATTATCAGGAGGTCAACAAGTTGACGGAAAAGAGCAAGTACCCAATCCCAAGGATCGATGATCTTTGTGATCAGTTGGTAGGGTCAAGGGCGTACTCTAAATTAGATAAGGGAGAGTGATATCCCTAAGATAACGTTCAGTACAGGACACGGGCGCTACGAGTTTACGGTCATGCCGTTTGGACTGACTAATGCGCCGTCAGTGTTCGTGGATTTGATGAACAGGACCTTTCGGGAGTACTTGTACCATTCTGTGATCGTCTTCGTCGACGATAGTCTGGTGTACTCGCAGAGCAAGGAAGATCACTTCGAGCATCTTCTTTTGGTTTGGAGTTGATAAGGAAGAATCGGTCATGTACCAAGTTCTCGAAGTGCGAGTTTTGGTCACCCTCAGTGGTGTCCTCGGTCTTGTAGTGAGTGAGGAAGGTATTGCAGTGGACCCGACGAAGATTGTTGCGATACGAGAGTTGCCTGAGCTTGCTACGGTAGCGGAAGTCCGGAGTTTTCTGGGGCTTGCCGGCTATTATAGGCGCTTCGTGGAGAACTTCTCACGGATAGCGTTACCTCTCACTACTTTGACAAGGAAGGAGCATAAGTTCTTTTGGACGCCGGAGTGCGCGCGAGCTTTTGAGAAGTTGTAATGTCGGTTGACCACGGCACCTGTGCTGACTTCGCAGAGTGGAACCGAAGGCTATGAGATTTATAATGGTGCTTAGGGCAGCGGTTTGGGTTGCGTGCTACTGCAACACGAAAGTGTATTAGCGTATGGCGCGAGACGGCCAAAGGTGCACGAGAGGAACTATCCGGTCCATGACTTGTTGTTAGTGGCCGTGAGTTTTAGACTTGAAGCTGTGTAGGCATAATTTTGAACGGTGTGAAAATGGATCTCTATGCTAGTCACAAGAGCGTGAATATCTGTTTGGTCAGAAGGATCTAAATTTGCGGCAGCATAGATGGATGGCGTTCTTGGGAGACTATACATTCAAGATCCACTACACGCCTGATAAAGGGAATGCGGTTGCTGACGCAGTGAGTCGTCGAGCCCCAGCTCAAGCCAATTGGCCATCGGTGCATGATGCGCGGTTGGTGCGAGAGTTGGAGGCATTGGAGATTGTTTGTGTGGACAAGCAATCAAGTGCTGAAGCAATTCGTGGTAGAGGCTTTGGATGGGTCAAAATTCCCAATTCGTTGTGGAGGACGGATTGCGTTGGGAAGACGGTCGTCTGTGCGTCCCAAGTGTGGGCAATTTACGGGTGGAGTTGTTGTACGAGGCACACTATACCAAGTACTCGATTCACCCGGGGAGCACAAAGATGTACCGTGATGTTAAGAAATTGTTTTGGTGGTCGGGTTTAAAGAAGGATGTGGCGCTAGACGTAGCCAAGTGCCAAACTTGCGCCTTGGTAAAGGCAGAGTGCCAAAAGCCGAGAGGATTTCTTAAGTCCTTGCCTATTCCGGATTGGAAATTTGACGACATCTCTATGGACTTTGTGCACGGTTTTCCAAGGTCGCAAAAGGAGAACGACGCCATTTGGGCGGTCGTAGATCAGTTGTCGAAGGTGTCGCATTTTATTCCGCATAGGAAGGATGATCCTGTGGAGAAGTTGGCAAAGCTTTAGGTGGATAACATAGTACGACTTCATGGTGTGCCCCGCAGCATCGTGAGTGACCGAGATGGGCGGTTCGCGTCCAATGATTGGAGGCTGGTGCAACAAATGTTGGGAACAAAGTTGAAATTCAGCACAGCCTTCCACCCGCAAACGGATGGGCAGACCGAGAGGGTCATTAGAATTATGGAAGACATGCTCCGCATGTGTGTCTTGGATTTCGGAAAGCAGTGGGAAGGCCACCTTTATTTGGTGGAGTTCGCATACAACAATAGCTACCAAGCGAGTATTCAGATGGCGCCTTTCAAGGCCCTATATGGTAGAAAATGTCGCACGCCGTTGTCTTGGTTAGAAACGGGTGAGTCAAAGTTGTATAAGCGGTCGGAAGTTGAGGGTGCTACTTCTTTGGTGAGAACCATTCGGGAGAGGTTGCTTATCGCTCAGGACCGGCAAGCAAAGTACTATAATGCCAAGCACAGGAACGTGGAGTTCGCTGTGGACGATTATGTATACTTAAAGATCAAGCCGTTCAAGGGTGTCTCGCGGGTGCGACGAGTGGAAAAAAAAAAAAGCTAAGCCTGAGGTACCTTGGACCGTTTGAGGTTCTGGAGCGAGTTGGTGAAGCGGCCTATAGGTTGAAGCTTTCAGTGGAGCTAAGTGGTTTACATGATGTATTCCATATTTCGGTGCTTCAGAAGGTGGTGCAAGAGCCTACGCAAGTGATCGCGGTTGATCAAGTGCCGGTGGATAGTGGGCTAACGACAAAAGTCAAGCCTGTGCGGATCAAGGACTCGGAGGTCAAGCGGCTACGCAATAAAGAGATCAGGATGGTCAAGGTCCGGTGGGACAATTGCGGTCGTGAGGAGCTCTCTTGGGAGCGAGAGCAGACTATGCTTGACGAGTATCCGGAGTTGTTCCGCTCAGGTACAAGTTTTGTTTTTGTATGTCGTTCCTTATGTAATTTCGTGGGCGAAATTCTTTTAAGAGAGGGAGAGTTGTAACACCCCGAAACTCAAAGGAGCAAAGGGGGACGTTTTGGGCCAGGTTGGGTTCTGGCAGCAGGCACACGGCCTGGGACACGGGCGTGTCCCAGGGCGTGTCAAGCGTGTGTCGACACTTAGCCGCGAATTCGTCGAGTTTTACTCGACGATTCGTCGGGAGTGGGCACACGGCCTGCGACACGGGCGTGTCATAGGGCGTGTCGACCTGTGTCGACACTTAGCCGCGAATTCGTCAAGTTTTACTCGACGATTCGTCGGGAGTGGGCACACGGCCTGCGACACGGGCGTGTCGCAGGGCGTGTCGACCCGTGTCGACACTTAGCCACGAATTCGTCGAGTTTTACTCGACGGTTCGTCGAGAATGGGCACACGGCCTGTGACACGGGCGTGTCGCAGGGCATGTCGATCCGTGTCGACGATCGACCCGGGGAGTCGACGAGAATGTCTCGACGATCGTCGAGACAAGGCACACGGCCTAGGACACGGGCGTGTCCAAGGCCGTGTCATCAAGTCGTCGATCTTTACTCGACGAAGTATCCCGTGTACATGGCCTGGGGCCCAGGCTTGTCAAGGTGACACGTGCAAGGACACGGGTGTGTCCTAGAACCCGTGCAGTGCTCGGGTTGAAAATGGGGAAAAATCATGGGGTACACGGCCGGCCACACGGCCGTGTCAGGTGGAACACGGGCGTGTCAGCTCGAACACGGGCGTGTTCGATACCCGTGTGAGGTTCCAGGTGATTCGATTTTGACGGTGAATGCGGCACACGGCCCTGGACACGGGCGTGTGCCAGGCCGTGTTCGGTCCAGATTGGGCATTTCAGCCCCGAATCAAAGCCGTTCGTTTCCTTGTTTTGAGATCCAACGGTTGGGGGATGTTCCTGAAGGGATATACCCGTGGGTTGACTTAGAAATCCATCACTTTTCTTACCTTGTTCTCTTTCTAAGTCCTTGGAGAGAGAGGAGAGCTAAGGGAAGAAGAAGAGCTAGATCCGCCATTGGAGGAGCTTCGGAGCTCCGAATCGCAAGCCGACTCCGGATCCACGGAGGCAACGCTAGTGCGATGATTTTTATCCGATTACTTTTCGATGGCGCCAAAGAGGAACTCAAGGGTAACGATCCTCATCTTGAGCATGAATAGCTCTCTTTCTTAGCATAGGAAGCCCGCTCTCGCGAGTTTGCGGAGAGTTGGAGGCGTTTCTTCGGGTAGATATGTAAAGTCCCCGTTGTTTAGAGTCCGTATGCGAGAACGGAAATAGGCATGATGTGTGAAGCCTACCCGGACATGTTAGTCTGGATCGGTGATGTTGCATTGCATAAGGCCGGAGAAGACTCCGTGCTATTGGTTGTTTTCGGGTTTTCTGCGCGGTAGATTGCATCAGGGAGCCTTGGGGACTAACCCAAAGGTGCACCAGGAAAACTGGGCGGATACGAGATCTTGCCAACTTGGTGGCCTGAGAGCCAACTTGAACATAACCGAGTTATGTCACTTGCGATAGAATGGGACTCGGCGAAAGTTTGACCCGCGCAAATGGCTTAAATTGTCGTTGCGATGTGAGCACGGGTTAGATGGAACCGTACCCACTTTATGTCGTTCGGTTAAAGAGACCTAAGGTTACGTGGCACTTGACGTTGGCATAGATGTGAGTCTTCGGCGGTCAATGGCTTAAATTGACGTGACCCATGCCAAGAAGACAAATTGCTCATAGGTTTGGCTGTCTAAGTGGCGGTGGTGAGTCCGGAATGTTAATGGCTTTAATTGACGTGACATCGACCGGTTCACCGAGAATGTGCCCTGAGTGCACATGGCGTGTGGCCGTACGAGCCAACGTCTGTGATGTTATGGCTATGGTTATAAACTACTCGCTTATGCTAATGAAATGCAGGGAAGGAGCATCGCTGCCCCGAGTTGGGGGCCGGATCGTTATAATTTGGTCAGCATTGCTGACCGTTGCCTTGTTTTGCCACCGTGCGGTGGTTTGTTGCTTGCAGGTGCAGCTGGACCAAGCGGTCAATAGCGGGCTAAAGCCCTTTTTGCGAAGCTGGCCCTCGAAGGCCCAAGTAGTAGTGTTTACTGTTTTATTCATGTATGACCGGCCTGCGCGCCGTGGTTTGTAAAACATGTAATATTCAAGTGAAATATTTTGTAAGGCCTTAAGGCTTGTTTTGAGTATTTTGTATAACATTCCTATTTTGTATTAGTGGACATTCGTGCTTTGATGCTGGGTTCTTGTTTACAACTTTTATATACTGCTTCCGCTAGAATGCTCTGTGTAGGACGTTGAGATTGGCTGGATGGTTTGCATAAGTAACCACCCGGTCTGTCTGTGGTATATGGCGTCGGGCCCCGGCCGGACCTACTGCTATATGCTATGCGACGGATAGGGGGTGTTACACGTGTCCAGGGCTGTGTCCCTCATTCGCAGTCAAAATCACCGCGTTACGAAACTTACACGGGTCCCGACACGCTCGTGTTTAACCTGACACGCCTGTGTTCAAACTGACACGACCGTGTGGCTGGTCGTGTGCTCCCATCGACACAGCCCCGAAAATAACCCGAGACTCATACGGGTCTTGGACACGCCCGTGTCCTATTTGACACGCCCGTGTCAAACCCGAACACTCCTGTGCTCCAGGCCGTGTTCATTGTCTCGACACTTCATCGAGCATAGTTCATCGACTACCCGACACGGCCTTGGACACGCCCGTGTCCTAGGCTGTGTTCCCAGTCTCGACACATCATCGAGCGAAAATGTCGACTCCCCGGGCTGATCATCGACATGGGCTCGACACGCCCTAAGACACGCCCGTGTCTCACGCCGTGTTCCCTTCCTCGACACATCATCGAGCAAAAATGTCAACTCCCCGGATCGATCGTCGATACGGGCTTGACATGCCCTGGGACACACCCGTGTCCCAAGTCGTGTGCCCCCTGCAAAATACAAGATTTGGCTCAAAACGCATCCCGTCGCACTTTTGAGTTTCGGGGCATTACAGTTTTCAGTCTAGCTACTGGGGAAAATGTCTGGTCAAAGTTTGTGCCTTCTTCTTGCCTGTAGCCTTTAGCCAACACTCTAGCCTTATTATTAACAATAATGCCATCTTGATCCAACTTGTTCCTGTAGATCACTTGGTCCCTATGACATTTTGTCCTTGTGGTCTGGGAACCAACTTCCTTACCTTATATCTCTTAAATTGGTCCAATTCTTCTTGCATTGCTCCAATCCAGAATGCGTCCTTGATTTCTTCTTCAAACTTCTTGGGATCTTCTTGAGACAAAAAGCTTGAGTAAAGAGTTGTATTCATGCTCCAGCTTCTGGTTTGGACTCCATGATTTGCATTACCAATGATTTGGTGTGATGTATAGTCCCTTAGATGCCTGGTAGATGGAGGCAATCTAGCTGCAGCTTGTTGATCTTTAGGGTTTTCAGCTAGCTAGTATTCAATTTCTTCAGGTATGTCTTGCCCTTCTCTTGGAATAGACGTCCATCATCATTTTCTTAGACTATGGGGGTAACTTCCTTAATAGTCAGCTTGTCCATCATCTGCTTTGTACCTGCAATACTATAAGAGGAGGAGCTAGGCAGCTCACAGTTAACCTTTTTGGATTCATCAAAAACAATATGCATTGACTCTTCTACAACTTGGCTAGTTAAATTGTAGATTTTATGTATTACTATGAGTGTTGTACCCAACAAAGATCCCTTCATGGGACTTGACAGCAAACTTAGTTAAATGTACTTTTCCATTGTTGAGCACATAACACTTGCAACCAAAGATCCTGAAATAGCTCAGGTTTGGTTTTCTGCTCTTCAAGATCTCATAGGGAGTCTTCTTGTGGCTCTTGGTGATAGAAGCCCTATTAAGGACATAACATGTAGTGTTAACAGCCTCAGCCCAGAATTATTCTGGGGGGGATGAGTCACTTAACAAGGTTCTACCAGCCTCTATGAGAGTCCTATTTTGCCTCTCAGCAATTCCATTTTGCTGTGGTGTCCTAGGACAAGAAAATTTTTGATGAATCCCTTGCTCTTCACAGAACTTTATCATGCACTCAGACTAAAACTCAGTCCCTTGGTCACTTCTGATTTTGACCATAATACTGTTGAATTCATAATGAATTTGCTTGACAAATGTCTGAAAGTCATCAGGGGTTTCAGATTTCTTCCTTATAAATAACACCCAGGCAAATCTGGAAAAGTCATCAACAACCACAAGGGTGTAGACTTCCCTACCTAGTCCTTGAATTAGCATAAGACAAAATAGATCCATATACATGAGGTATAGGCACCTCACTGAGTCTTTGGTGCCAATGCTCTTGAAGGAGGTCTTAGTTTGTTTACCCTTTTGGCATGCAGAGCAGATACTCACCTTAGTGCATATAGACTTAGGCCCATTCCTAACAAGCTCATTGTTGAACAGCTTTCCTATGGTCCTATAATTTAGATGGGTTATCCTCTTGTGCCACTGGACACATGAAGAGGCTTTCTCATCTGCAAGTAGGAATACATGCGAGTCTTTGCTTAAGCATAAGAAATTTAAACAGTAAACATTTTCACTCCTAGTTCCTGTTAAGATGACCTCTTGGTCACTTAACCTCCTAATTTGGTACTCATCCTTGGGAAATACTATATCATAGCCAAGATCACAGAGTTGGCTAATGCTTATCAGGTTGTGTTACAACCCTTCCACATAGGCTACTCTAGTGATAGTGACTATGCCATTAAAGATCTGACCATAGCCTCTATTCACACCTTTTTCTGACCCATCAAAGATAACCTTTGGTCCATTCCTTACTGGAGCACAATCCTTCAGCATGCTCCTTATTCCAGTCATGTGCCTGGAACATCCACTGTCCAAGTACTAGATAGGGGTATGGGTACTTGGACTATCCTGCAAGACACAAATCAGTTAACCTTGGGACCCCAATTTTTATTGGGTCCTTGGTGCATGTTAGACTGAAAATAACTATGCATGACTGATGCTTTTCTGATAGGCAAGCTAACATTGGCTCTCTGCACACTATGATTGTGCCAACAATCAATAGCAAAGTGTCCTACCTTGCCAAAACACCAACACTCATGGATGTTGTACCTTCTTTTCAGAGCAGGTCTAGTGGTTGTGTTAACAATAACCCTTGGTCTAGAAGTGGTAGCAGCAGTCATGTTCTTTAGTTTCTCAGCTCCAGTCTGACAAGTGGTGGGTCTGGCAGTAGAAGTGCTTGGGATATCTTGAGCCCTTCTAGCAGCTGCTTTCTTTTCAGAAAGCATACTCTTGATGGCCTCAGAGATGCCCAGGTCTGGTCAACTGATAGCCTTGCCCTTTGTCTTAGAGTGGGCTGGAGGAGCTGGGGAATAGTCAGCAGCTTTACCCTTAACTGAAGGGGCTGTTTCACCAAACACAAATGGTCCATGATGGACCATTTGTATTTCCTCAAAGGCTGCCTTAAAAGCACTTGCACCCCTACTGTATATACCACCATATTGTGGAACATCTTTGTTCACACAATAGGGTTGAATATTATTCCAATGACCATAAATACTCTCACGGTCATGCTTGTTATAAGGTAGTTGCACTTTATTAAATTTAACATGAGTCTTAGAGGCTAGTGGCTCCACTTGAGCTTTGCCCTTTCCCTTGGGATTAATAGCTCTTGTCCTTCCTTTGAAACCCAACCCTTCCTTTCCCTTTTTGGAGGAGAAGGAGTCTATCAAGGACAACACTATGTTAGGCTTGGAGTAGCTAGCCACTAGTTCCCTCTCTTTTTAGAGCTTTCCTTCAAGATTCCTGATATGATTATTCTTGAAGGTTATGGTGCTCATCTGAATGATTGCTACATTCTTCAGTTTGCTGACCTCTTACATCTTTAGATCCAGCAGTTTTGCTGATTTTGAAGCAGCAAGCTGTAGAGAAGCAATTTCCTGAGCCTGTTGTTTGGCTAGGAGCTTGCTTTTCTTTAGAGTCTGCAGAAGTGCACCATAGTTATCAATCAATTGATTGATGTCTCCATCAGATTCTGAGCCATCATTATCATTTGATGCAGAAACACAAGAATCTGGAATTGATTCATAATATGAACTAGAAGAGCTAGTAATGGAGATTACCTTGCTTGGACCAGGCTGATCCTGGCTGATTTCTTCATCATACCTAGCCATCAGCCCAAGGCAGCAACTGTCTTCTTCCTAATCCACCTCTGAATCACCATTAGACTGTGATGGAGGGGCCCTGCATTCCATCCTGGCAGCAGGAAGAACCTTCTCAGCTTCTTCTTCTTAGCAGCCAACCTTTTAATGCAATTTGCTTCTATAGCTCCATCTTCAGTAGATTATATCCATATGTAGGATTCTTCTTCTTCTTCTGACTTTGATGAGGAGGAGTCATTCCAGCTTCTTTACTTCTTAACAATGAGGTATTTCTCCTTCTTGCCTTTTTGCTGGTGGTCCTTTTTCTGACCATGTTCCATTCTTTTGACTGGGCAGTCGATTATTACATGCCCATGCTTTCTGCAATGATAACAAATCATGTTAGATGAAACTTATTTTCTAGTTTTGGAACGATTCCTATCCTCCTTAGAGGATTTCCTCCCGCGCTTGTAGTAGTCATCCTTGGGATGAGAGGTGAAGGAAGGCCATTCTCTCCAGTTGTTCTTCTTGAAGAACTTCTGGAATTTCTTGGTGAAGGTAGCAAAATCTTAATCAGACCATTGGCAGTCTAATGTGCTTTTTTATGATCTTCCAGAATCAGATTTAGCATCTCTCCATAGTGGATGGGGTGTCTTTCTTCTGCTTTTGCTGGAGCCTTCAGCTTTGAATGCTACATTCTTACCTCATGCCTGAGACTTGTTGTGGCTCTCCTCTTTTTTTCCTAGCAACCAGCTGCATCTCATATGACAGCAGCTTCCCAAAGTGATGGTGAGGAACAGTGTCACCCAGCTTTGCCACTTCTCAGATGGCACATATCTTTGTGTCCCACTCTCTAGTGAGAGATCTAAGGAACTTGTCATTCATTTCATAGTGACTGAACACCTTCCATATCTCTTCAGTTCATTCACAATCCTAAAGAACTTTTCATAACAGATGGTTATGTTGTCCCACTTGGATTGCCTGAAAGCCTTATATTCTTGGTTGAGCATAGACTTCCTATAATCTCGAACTTCATCTTCCCCCTCCTTGTAGATCACCATTGTGTCCCACATTTCCTTTGATGTTGTGCAATGGATCAGGTTATGAAGTGTAGAGTCATCAACAACACTCATAATTATATTCTTAGCCATATTATCTATTGAGGCCATGGCCAACTCATCCATAGTCATCTCATCATATATCTTTGGAGTCTTGACATTTGCATTAAGTGCAGAGACCTTCATTGGGATGAATGGTCCCTCTTTGACTGTAGTATACATCCTAGGGTCAGCAGCTTCCATGAACTGCCTCACCCTTGCTTTCTAGATGGCGAAATGCTCCTTCCTAGAGATTGGAAGCCTAACACCACTTTGCTCATTATTGGTCATTCCTGAACGCATGGAGATAGAATTCTATCTAACCTTGGAGATCTACTCAGATAGTTATGCATTTAAAGAGTAACCTCCCTCTGATACCACTTGATAGTCTTATTTTTAAGGCTAGCTAAACACCTAGAGGGGGGGGGGTGAATAGGGTTTTGTCTCTATTTAAATTTTATTACTTGTTAGCAGATTTTTGTGCTTGGTGATTAGGTTAGTTTTTAGTAATAAAGAATAATCATAGATGACACATCAATCTTATAGGGGTTCCCAAACCTTGGGTACATCCACTATCCCTCTGTGCCTATCTAACAATGTGTTAGACTCGGCTCTCCCTCCAGAACTAAGCTCCTTATAGCTTACACCACAGATCCTGCAGGACTTCACAGGTCACACAGACTTACCACTTAGAAACTAAGCCAAACCCCAAGTCACAAAGACCTTTCACCCGACACTAAACCAAACATAGGTCACTAAGACCTTAGCCTTTATAATACAGGCTTACAACTTCAGACTCACAAAGAATCTAAACAAAAGAATTTGAAGGTGATTTTATTAGACACCATAGCAAGAACTTTATGTCTACTTCTTCCTATACTGAGCAGATATCATCTCAAGTTTTTGCTGTTGAAGACAATGAATTAGGCAGATATATCTTTCTTCAACAACTTTCATTTCTTTGCAGATCTTGTTGATCTGCTTCCTCAGAATCGCTTTTGAACCTGCTGTTACAGATGGTGATTGCTTCAGCCATCTCTTTTCTCAGCTAGGTTATCTGTGTAGAACAGCTTCTTCAGGCTCGATAAGAATGGCGAGAAAGAAGATTGAAGATTGACTGCACTTTGATTTTCATAAAACCTATACAAGGATTCAATTGTTTGCTCTAGCCAATTTGCTACTTTTTATTCTCTGAAGGCAAATCGAGCAGTGGGCCCACCACCAGGATTGATGGCTGAGATTTAGCAATTCAACGCATGCCTTCCATTTACTCTTGATTCAACGGCTCTTTATTGTGTGTGAGCCCCAACACTTAATGATGAAAATATTTCTTGGAAAGTGCAGAGGATGATAACAGCTGGCCGCCAGCATCTCTTGCAGCATTTCCGCAGCATTTGAGTTTTGGTTGAATTTTTGACTTTGCTAGTGTCAGCATGACTCAGTATCTCTGAACTTAGACAAAATTCAAGCATTAGATGCCAAGGCGTTGAGTGAGTAAGCATCACTCAACGCCACAACACTTAGATAAAATTCTATCTGTCTAGGCGTTGAGCTCGACGAATGTTGAGCTCCGTTCGACGAATGGCAAGCTCAGTTCGATGAAAGTGCAAATTCAGTTCGACAAACTTTAGACTCAGTTCGACGAAAGCTAAGCTCAGTTTGACAAAAGAGTAAATTCAGTTCGACGAACTCCAACCTCAGTTCGACGAAAGAGTAAATTATGTTCGACTAACTCCAGACTCAGTTCGACGAAAGATAAGCTCAGTTCGACGAAGCTGAGTTCGATGAAATCAAACTATCCACAAATTTGGACTTAGCCAAATTTTTTTGCTTCAAGGCATTGAGAGCGTTGAGTGAGCTTGCCTCACTCAACACTATTTGCCTTAGCAAATATTTTAGAGCCTTGGCATTGAGAGAGTAAGCTCCACTCAATGCCAAACTACTTAACAAAATTTCTCTGTTATCTGGAATTGAGTGAGTAAGCTGCACTCAACGCCTGTGGACTTAGTGAAAATTTTTCCCAACTTTTCTGTGGAGTTAACATGCACAACAACACTCAACGCTAAAAGCTGTATGGCGTTAAGTGAGTAGACCACACTCAACGCCCGTTGACTTAGCCACATTTTTAGCCTATTTCTCTAGGCTTTGACTGACTCAGCCCGACTCACAGCCTTTTGTTGTATGGCATTGAGTGGGTAGACTACACTCAACACTTTTGTACTTAGCCAAATATTTGGCTATCTATCAGTTAGGCTGAGATATACTCAACGCTATATGTTATTTGGTGTTGAGTGAGCTGTCATCACTCAACACTTGTGGACTTATGCAAATTTCTAGCTAGAAAAAAATGAATCCTTACCCTTGGAATTGAGTGAGCTTGCTCCACTCAACGCCTTTGGACTTCGTAGATTTTTACTATGTCAAGTAACCAATTATGGTGTCCTCTTGTCCAATCGATGTGATATGGAATAACATGCACTCACGACCTCAAATACACATCAAATAAAGTTGATGTGTGTGACATTGACCTGCTTGAATTCTCACAAATTAGGGACAATCAGAACAATGGACCCAACAACTTAGTTCGAATAGGGATCTCCCGTGGCTTTGTTCGCACAAGGATCTCCTGTGGCTTATTCATGAGGGGGAAGTCCCTGATGAAAAAATTCGCACGGAGATCACCTGCGACTTAGTTCGCACGGGGAACGCCCGCGGTTTGGTCATGAGGGGGGCAGGCCCTGAAGACATAGTTCGCACAAGGATCGCCTGCTACTTAGTTCGCACGGGGATCTCGCGCGGCTTGGTCGTGAGGGGGGGTGGTGGTGGCAGGCCTTGAGGACATAGTTCAAATGGGGATCACCCGCAGCTTAGTTCACATGGGGATCACCAGCGGCCGGGTCATGAGGGGGGCAGGCCATGATGACATAGTTCACACGGGGATCACCCACGTCTTAGTTTATACGAGGATTACCCGCGACTTAGCCTTACCTTTAACTAGTTGGACATGGTTGAAAAAAACGCAATATTTTATATAAAAATGGTTTTCACATATTCAGGCTTGTGGCTTGCACAGTAGCTGGTTGGGGAACAACGACAAAGTGAAAAACTATTTTTAAGGAATGAAACGACGGGACCGGGTCTGGAAGACGTCCACGACTGATTGTTGTGGTATCGCAGTTTGATCACAATTGGCCTGAATGACAAGAAATTGCACATCATAGGTGACTTGTTCAGGTTCCTCTCCAAGAGTGACGGGAAGGATGATGGTGCCTATGACTGGTACTGAAGTTCCGCCTGGGTTACGTGCATTAGTTGATTCTAACTTGAGGCTGCCAGTGGTTAATTTGAGTTGAAGCATGGTTGATAGGAACAACACATTCACTGTAATATGCTTGTCTGCCAAGACTTGGTCTAATTTGACTGGTGGATTGTTAATGCTGATGGTTATGCTTCTTGGGTTCTGAGTATTCAGATGCTTCTTATTTGTTAGGAACTGGCCGGCCGACTACTATTAGACTAGCAAGTTGTTGAATCTCTTCCTTCAGATGATTGCATTTTGAAAGTCTTTATTTCAAGGATTGCTAAATCACCTAGCGGGGGGGGGGGGGGGGGGGGGGGGGCAGGGTGGGGGGAGGGGTGAATAGGTTTATTAGTCCTTAGTGACTATCTTTTTTTTCTTTTAGTGAGATGCTTTAGTGATTGATTATGCTCTGCTTACAAGATAAGCAACCTACACAAAGACAAAAACACAACAAAGTACACACATATTTATATTGGTTCCCCAATCTTTGGGTACATCCACTCTCCTCCCACCTTGCCAACTTCCTGTTGGTCAAGGTACTTCTCCAAAATAATACTCAAAGAGCTTATATATCAGATCCCTCAGGATCTCTCAGTCTCCTCCAAGACTTACAGATCAGGCACAAGGCCCTACAACTCAGTGATGCAAAGATCACCTACCTCAGCCCCAAAGACCCTATAACTCAGGCTAGGAGAACAGCCCTACCTCAGATACACAAGGGATCCCACCTCAAAGAGAATGACTCTCATATACCTCAAACCCAAAGGTCCTACCTCAGATCCAAAGGATCCTATAGCTCAGACACAAGTGCCCTACCACTCAGTGAGAATGCCTCACCTACCTCAGGCCCAAAAGCCCTACAACTTAGTGATCAACTGATCACCTACCTCAGATCCAAACTGGATCCTATGGCTCAGGCTAAACAACCCTACAACTTATATCCACTTCAGGATTCTATCTCAGAGCAAATTTGCTCCTGCCACTTAGATCCACAAAGGATCCTACAAGGTGGAAGTGGGTTGTTGAGATTCTTGATTGGACACAAGAGAAATTTCTCTGTGCCAATCTACCTTGACTGAGTTAGACTCAGCCCAACTTTGACACCAGGAATATTTTTCCCGAGTTTACTTTTCTAGACTAAGAACCCCTTATCCTCAACTACTCCACAACAACAAGTATATCTACTTGAGTTGGAAGTGACTTGCAGAACTCTGTTCTGCCCCTTTCTGAACTGAACCTAAAGCTCAACACTCTCTTCTTCCCAACAATAATGATGTAGATGCTTTGGCATATGCTGTAAGAAACTTTTAGAACTGCAGCTCTACACTTTTCTGAACTAAACCAGAAGCTTAGCCCTATTTCCTTCTTCACATCCCCCAAGATTAATCTTCAGGATTTGGCTTACTTAAACTGTGAAGTATCTGCTGGTATAGATGGAAAATGTCACCAGCTAACTTTCTTCAGAGATTTTCTCTGATCTTGCTGTAGTTGTGAATGATGACCAAAAGCTAACTTTTTGATCTTTTAGACCTCCTGTCTTTTTGCTCTATGTTCTTCTCTTCACAGCAACAATGACGATGAAGAAGAAGTCTCTCAACAGCTCTGCTTTCAAAAGTTATCTTCTTCTATAAAAGGGTTTTCCTTTTATCAATTATTGTAATGCCCCCTGATTTTCCGATGTTATTATTTGTTTTGGTGACTTCATATTTATGACATCGGTGCATCAGCCTTTCTTACGTTTTGTTGACGGCGATGCACCATTTGTGCGTTTTTGCGTCCGTTTGGTCTGCTTAACCAGATTTTGGAATTTTGATTGGATTGAATGTTTTCCTTGATTTGGAGGATGACTTTTTCTTGTGTAAGCATTTGATGATAGTGTCTCAAGAATGATGCGTCGAATTCTAGGATTGTCCTCGCTCTAAATTTGTAGAGTCGCATTTTATCCCAGATGTTAGTTGAATTAGAATTTCTGAAATTACCCTGCTTAGTACCCGAGATGGACAACCTTGTCCTCGAGAGAGATCGTGGTTGTTGGAACACCCTATTACAGATTTGGGCAAGGATCATTATGTCCTTAGGAAAATTGTTTTGACATCCTTGTATAGTTTTTAAGGTCAATTAGATTGAGTCTAAGGGTTAGAATTTAGGCTTGAAAGCTGCCCCCAAGACCCTCAGATCAGATATTCAAATTTAGGAGACTAAGTCATTTTCGTCGAGCTCAGGTCGACGAATCGTCGAACTCAGTTCCACTATCTCTGAGCTCAGTTTAATGAGTCGTCGAACGCCGTTCGACGATCTTTGAGCTCAGATTGATGTTTCTGTCTCTAGCTGTTTCCCAGTCTCTGAGCTCAGGTCGACGATAGTTGAGCTCAGATCGACGATTTCTGTTTCCAGTCAAGTTCCATTCTCTGAGCTCAAGTCGACGATAGTTGAGCTCAGGTCGACGATTTTCTGGAGAGATCGACGATTCTCAAGATTCAAATTCAGACAGTTATGGAATTCTATCTTATTTATTCCCAGCATTTATTTCGAGGATCTTGTAGCCATTTCAATTAATCTGGAGCAAGTTTCAAGGGAGATTTAAAGGAATGTTTTCTAGGACTTTCCTCCAGAGACAAAATTCATTTAAGGAAGTCATTAATGAGTGGCAAACGACTATCTTGGAGACAGAGAATCAATTCATTCTTTTCAGATCTAAGGAATAAAAGAGGATATTATCCTGCTACTCCTAATAGTTACACACAGAAAGAGAACAGTCACAGACAGACACACAGACAGAATTCATTCAGAACACACACCACTGAATGAGATCAACATACAGAAAAGAAGATTTTCTAGATCTCTTTTGACTCAAGTGTTCAGAGGCTTCATCCATCAAGACTCAATACACTACACATTTCAGCAACAGCTGGAATCATCCTTTGCTGGAGATCTCATCTACTGAAGGTCTATCACCCTAGTGCAAAGCTTCTTTTCCTGAACAACTTCCAGATCTCAGGGAGAGCTTTGACAACATCATCCACTAGTCTTCTCTCTGATTGTTGAGAGACAAGAACATCTCACCTCTTTCTTTTTCTATTGTAAAAGGGTTTCTCAAAACTCCCTTCAAAAGTTTTGTGCTGTTTTCTGAGACCTTGTCAAAACTCAGTGGTGGCAAGACACCTAATCAAAAAATCTTGTTTTGTTTTTGAGCACCTTATCAAAAGCTCATTGGTGCCCAGGACACCTGATCAACTCATCCTGCAGTGGATTCCTACCTAGGGTAGTAGAAGAGTGGATGTACCTAGATTGATTGCGGAATCACTATAGCTCCTTGTGTCTTCTGGTTGCTATATTTTGTTTGCTGTGTGCTGTGTTTTTATTTCTTGCTTCCATAATTTTTATTTACTGCAAGCACCTTACACATATATTTAACTTAAGTCTTCCACTACAAAATAATTTTTAACTTGAAAATTATTTTAATATACTCTATTCACCCCCCCCCCCCCCGCTAGAGTTAAGGTAGATCTTATCCCCACTTTCAATTGGTATCAAAGCGAGGTTGGTTGTTATTCAACTAAATCTTCATCAGATTAGTTGTTCCTACAGGCTAACACCTGAACCAAAAGATCTCTGATAAGATCAATCTTTTATAGAGGGTTTTTATTTTTATTATTTGTATTATATTTATATTTATATAAAACCATGGCACAGAACAAAGATTATGGTAGCACCAGACCTCCAGTGTGCAATCTATCTAAGTTTGCACTTTGGAAGACAAGGATAAATTGTACATGAATTTTATTGATGAAGATATCTTTAATTCTATTTTGACAGTGTGTCCAAGACCCCGAGCAAATACAAGTACAAGTGCTGTTCCACCTCCTTCAGGAACAGATACAGAAATCAAAAAAATGGAAAGTTGCAGATGCCAAAGCAATGAACATTTTGGCACAAACCATGTCTGATGAAATATTTCAAAAAGTAGCTGAATGCAACTCAGCAAAAGAGATATGAGACAAACTATCAGAAATAGTGTCAGGATCTGTAGATGAAAGGAAAGATAGAAGATCCCATCTTATAACTCAGTATGAGAACTTCAAGAAAGGAGAAACTGAGTCAGTTGCTGATATGTATAACAGACTCAGTCTTATAGTCAATGAACTGAAAACCTTGGACAAGGAGATCTCATTGACTGAACTCAATGACAAAATCCTAATGTGCTTCCCCAGCACTTGGGACTCAAGGATCTGACCAATCAAGGATGCCAGAATCCTAAATGAGATCACCATTGAGGCTCTTTTGGGCAAGCTCAAGTCTTATGAGCTGCTCATCAAGAATAGAGAAGAAGAGCAGAAGGCTGCTTCACCAGCAATCAGAAAAGAGAAATCAATAGCATTCAAAGCTATTGAAGATCAGCCTGAAGACAAGGTCACAGGCATTGAAGAGCTGCTAAGCTTACTGGCCAAAAGGTTTTATAAAATAGCCAGGAAGGACTTCAGGAAAAAGTCATTCAGAGGGCATGAAAAGCCAAGGTATGATAAGTCCAATAACAAAGAAATTATTTGTTTTTGGATGCAGGAAATCAGGCCACATTGTGCCTGACTGTCCAGAAAATCAGAATAAGAACAAGAAGTATAGGAAAGAAACGAGAAGAGACAAATACTTCAGGAAAAATAGCAATGACCAACCCTTCTCCGGCAAAAACAAACATACCAGGAAGGGGTTTGTAGCTGAAACCTGGAGTGAAACAGAAGAAGAATCAGAAGCTTCATCCAGCTCAAGTGATGATGAAGATGATGCTGAAGAAAAGGAGTTCTGCATGATGGCTATCAATGGCTCTCAACACAATACTGATGCAGAACAAGAGTCAAAGTCTGAATCAGAAACTCAATCTGAAGAGGATTAGGTAATAGACTCATTTGATTTTAATTCAGAGGACTTCAAATGTGAATTTAAGGCACTTTGTTTAGATCTATTAAAATCTGAGAAAGAAATTATATCTCTCAGAAATCAACTATCTGAACAAAGCACCTTAAAATCAGATAACCTCAAACTCTCTGAGGAGTTGGAATGTTGTAGGGAGCATATAGGCTCACTGAAAAGTGAACTATCAGAGGCCAAGAAGTTTTAAGAATCCCTCAATGGGAGAAGTATTAGACTAATGGACATCACAAGCACAGTGAACTCAAGATTCAATAGTACACTTGTCTTTGGTGCTTCATCCAACCAACCTATAGTATTAACAACCCCAATCAAGTTTATCTCAGATAAAGGTAAGGGAGTTATAGATGTGGCTAGGAAGAATTCTGATTTACCTAAGAAAACAAAAGTTCAACAGAAAACGTCGAACGGAGCTCGACGATCGCCGAATGGAGCTCAACGATCTCAGGCTGAATCGTCGAACTCAGGTCGACGATCTCTGAACCCTGAACTCTAGCATAGTTGATCTTCGAACGGAGCTCGATGATCTGACCCAAGATCGTCGAACTCAGCTCACAGATCGTCGAATAGAGCTCAGAGTTTTGAAAAATCTTTCAAAGGTAAATCAAACTTCAATCCTAGAGGTCCTACATCTCAGAGGTTTAACCCTTATACTGAATGGATAATACCTCCTAGGAGATATCATCTTGAAGGCTATAAGAGTCAACCAGGGATGTCTTTTATTTCAGAATTTAAAGGTTATCAACCTAGGCCCAAGATAAATTGGGTCAAAAACAAATAAATTGTTTTATGTGCAGGTAAAGACCTATCCAACATCAAACCAGCAATGGTATCTGGATAGTGGGTGCTCAAAGCACATGACAGGAAGCAAGGAGAATTTCACATCCTTCAAAGCCAAACTTGGACCCAAAGTAATATTTGGTGGTTCAAACTTTTGGACTAACAAAAGGATATGGTGCAGTCCAGATTGGCTCAGTCACATTCAAGAAAGTAGCTTATTTGGAAGGACTGAAGCACAACTTAATCAGCATCAGTCAACTGTGTGATGAAGGCTACCAAGTGACTTTCAACAAATCCTCATGCAAAATCAAATCAGAGGACAACACAACTGTGTTGACAGGTAAAAGGAAAGGTAACATTTATCTCGTAGATTTTCTTTCAACTAAGGTAGATATATGCTTGTTCAATTCCATTTGTAGACCTAATGAACTATGACATAAAAGATTAGGACATATAAACCTTAGAACCATTGCTAGGCTATCCAAGGACAACCTTGTTAGAGGACTACCTTCTGGCCCCTACAAGAAGGAAGGACTTTGCAGGGCTTGTCAATTAGGCAAGCAAATCCAAAAATAGCTTCAAGTCACTTAATAAGAGTGATTCACCTAGGATTTTGTATCTGTTACACATGGATCTCTTTGGACCCATTACAGTACAAAGCTTAGGAGGGAAATCTTATACTTTAGTAGTTGTAGATGACTTCTCTAGATTCACATGAGTGTTCTTTCTGAGGAAGAAGTCTGATAACTTTAAGTGTATGAAAGAGTTTCTCTAAATGCATATACAGTGAGTTCAATACTCACATTGCCCTGATCAGAAGTGATCATGGGACAGAGTTTGATTCTCTTCTTATGCAAGAGTTCTGTCAGAGTGAAGGGATCAGGCACACTTTCTCAGCTCCTATAACTCCTCAACAAAATGGGGTAGCTGAAAGGAAAAATAGAACCCTTATTGAATCTGCTACTATATTGTTGTCAGATGCTCACCTTCCTCTATTCTTTTGTGCAGAGGCAGTGAACACCTCCCACTATGTGTTGAATAGAAGTTTGATACATAAGCTGAAGGGCAAGACTCCCTATGAATTACTCAATGGGAAGAAATCTAAAGTAGATTATTTTAAAATTTTGGTTGCATTTGTTACATTCACAATAATGACAAGAAATACATAGCAAAATTTCAAGCTAAAGCTGATGAATGAGTGTTTTTGGGATACTCCATGATCAGTAAAGCTTATAGGGTATATAACAAATCTACTCTTAAAATTGAAGAATCTGTTCATGTATCCTTTGATTAATCTAACATGTCTTTTAAGGAGAAGAATGCTTCTACCATAGAATCTTTGCAGGTACACTCTCTTGCTGAAAATTTGGACAGGTTACATATTATACAAAAGGATGAATGCAGTGAAGATGAAGAAGATATTCAACATCTTAGAGAGAATCTTCTTGAAGAGCCAGTTGTTGTTCCACAAGAGGAAACAACAACATAGGTTGGTGAACAATCAACACCCCCTATTGATTTAGTAACATCAAGAGACCATCCAATCTCCCAAGTGATTGGAGACATCTCAGCTGGTGTGCAAACTAGAAATCAGGTCAACCAAAACCTGATGCACACCAGCTTTCTTTCTCAAATTTAGCCTCAATCCATTCAAGATGCAGAACAATATCCACATTGGATCATTGCAATGCAAGAGGAATTACATCAATTTGAAAGGAATAAAGTTTGGGAACTAGTGCCAAGGCCAAATGATCACTCCATTGTTGGAACAAAATGGGTGTTCAGAAATAAATTGGATGATCAAGGAGTCATTGTAAGGAACAAGGCAAGGCTAGTTGCTCAAGGATACTCTCAAGAAGAAGGGATAGACTATGACCAGACCTTTGCACCAGTTACAAGGTTAGAGGCCATAAGAATCTTCTTAGCTTATGCAGCACACAAAGGATTCAAAGTATATCAAATGGATGTAAAGAGTGCTTTTCTTAATGGAGACATCAAGGAAGAAGTCTATGTTAGAAAACCCCCAGGTTTTATTTTTCCAACTCATCCTGATTATGTTTTCAAATTGCATAAAGTATTATATTGTCTAAAGAAAGCTCCTAGAGCATGGTATGAGACCCTAGCATGCTTTCTTCTGAAAAATGATTTTATAAGGGTAGAGTAGACCAAACTCTTTTTATTAGAACTCATAAGTCCAATACCTTACAAGTACAAATCTATGTAAATGACATTATCTTTGGTTCTACTGATTCAAATCTGTGCAAAAGGTTTTCCAACCTAATGCATTCTAAATTTGAAATAAGTAGCATGGGTGAGCTTTACTTCTTTCTAGGATTGCAAGTCAAACAACATGCTGAAGGCATATTCATCTCTCAAACCATGTGTGCAAAAGAACTGGTTAAGAAATTTGGTATGTCTGAAGCATCATGTATGAAAACACCTATGCCTACTAATACTGTATTAGATGCTGATGAACATGGGAAACCTGTTGATCAGACAACATATAGAGCAATGATTGGCTCTTTATTGTACCTTACAGCTACGTGAGAGAGAGAGAGAGAGAAAGTTTTCCGCGATTCTTTCGATGGCCGTCGACGGTGTTCCGGTGCTCGAAATCTTCAACCGAATACATATATGGAAAGCTCTCAGCGAGAGCTACGTCATCGTGGTAAAATCTTCCGCATTCCTTGAGTTTTTCTCGCTAGGGTTTTCGGCCCTAACTCCTATTTTTGGCCATTCTTGTTAGATTTCAATTTCTCTCATCTATCTTGATCCCGATCTACGCGGTGGTGCGATTTGGAGGTCTTCTCCGGTAAAACCAAGGCAAGTGATGATTTCCTCCTTCTCTTCCCTTCTTTAACCCGATTTGCAGAAATTTCTAACATCTTGTATTCATTATTTACAACTTGCTGAATATAGTGTTGTTTAGATCCCATGTCTAATTCTATTTATAGTTTTCATGTTCTCGATTTTGCTATCTTGCCTTGTTAAGTGCTATACGCTTTGATGATGTGGTTAAATCTCACCCTTATAACCATTTCTCATCGTTTATATAGGACGTGTTAGAGTTTATTTAGGATTGTAAATTCTTACTAAAGGTTGATCAACCATGTCAAATCTAGAATTTTCTAGTAGAATCTGATGTGTCAATGTTGTCTTGAGATCTATAACATGGTTTTCTTCGTGGCGATGTCGTGGGGCGAGACAAGCCGCCACGCCCCGTTTGCATTGTGGTGTGCCCCTGAGCTCTAAAACCGGATCGTTATGGGGTGATACTTCATGATTTTCTTCGTTGCGGGTGTTATTTGTGGGCTAATCCACCGCCGCAATGTTTTATTCCTCTGTTAGTACTTTGTGGGACTCTACCGGGTGTTTGGGCTTTTGCGGTGTATGGTGGAGTATCCATTCTCCCCCAGATTTATGACGGATCAATATATCCATGGGGGTGTGTCCAGATGAGTTGACCACCCTACCCGTTTTGTTTTTAGTGGAGTTGACAACAGCTGGCTAATCGAGTCTTGCCTTCCTCCTGATGATTTAATCATGACCTTTTCCCCCTTATAGTCTTGTGCTTTTGGGGTACTTTTTTTGTACGTGACACATCACGTAAGTGTTCCCTTTTTGACTTTTGTACCTTACTGTTGTACTTTATTTATGTATATTTTCTTTGGCCTTGGGTTGGTACCCCTTGACTTTGTTTACTTTTGGCTTACTTTCTGCCATCACTTGTATATTCTTGCTGAGGTGTTCTATCTTTGGAATGCCTCAGATTCAGAGCTATAGCTGATTTCTGTGCTGGTTTTTGAGTTCCTGAGCAGCAGTGTTGGCTGTGTTTTTTGCCTCACCAAAGCGAGGTAGACTGTTGTTTTAGTTTGTTTTAGTAGTTCAGACATACTTTGTTTTTTGTGGGTTCATGTCAGTTGTTGACGCCCACATGATTACTGATTTTGGATGCTTGCTAGCTGCTTAGTTTTCTTTCTGTGTACTTGGATTACTTGCTCTCTATGATGTTTTATGCTAAGATTGCATGATAGGTATTTTCAAGTATAAAACTACTATTATTACCGCATGCATTGCATGTTTTAAAATGTTAACTCAGTACATTTAATGACCGTAAAAGCTACTTTTTCTCTATTATAAATCTAGAACTTGCATACCATGAGTCGCCCTCCAGGGACCTTTAAACACATGTAGGATTACTAACCTTTAAGAGAAGTACTTTTCGCAGCGTTTAACTACTTTTTGTGGACTAAATGAGCCACTAATCCGAGAGATACGACCAACTACTACACATAAACTGATTTGCCTCTAAATAACTCAAAGATCTTTCTTCTTGGTCAAGTAAGAGTTTTTCCTGAGCGTCCGCAGTTATCCCCTACTGACGTGGCATTGTTGAAACCGATTCCTCGGTCTCCTGTGGAGTTCACCCTTGGGGAAGGGGTAATCGCGCACCTACTTCACCCCTGCAAGCAAAACAACAAAAGAAATAAGGGAGAACTGACCCAAGGGGTCGGCGGGGAGGACCCACCACACACCTGGAAGATCTGAGAGCGCTTCCCCTCCTTAGACAAAGGCCGAGCTAAGGTACCCTCAGAAAGCACTAGAAGGCTGGAGCAAGAGAGCATAGGAAGCATGCATTCTAAGGTACCCCTTGGGTCCTATTTATAGATTTCAAAATTTGAACTGCAAATAACCAAACTGAACTGGCTTGAAGTTACCATAATACACTTGGTTGGGTCTGCCAATAGCCAAACTCCGCTGTTTTGAAGGGCTATGGGCAGACCAGCGGGGGCAAAACCGTAAAAAGTACCTCATAGAACTGGGCGAGCTGGGGAGCTTGACCACCCCTAAAGATTTGGCTCGCCTGCAGTTGCCGAGCTCCTTTGTGCGAGTGCGAGCTGGGACGACGTGCTCGCCCACCGGTCGGCCATCATCAGTCGATCTCAGCTCGACGAAACATGGAGTGAGCTCGACGAATGCCGAACTCGGGCTCGGCGGGTGCCGAGCTCGGGCTTCTGATTCCCCTGCCGAGCTCGCCTCGCCTCTGAGCGATCTGCATCGCTGGGTCTGGTTTTTGTGGACCCTACTAGCCGGATACGGGGTTGTACATGCATCATGATGCACTTTTTCCCCTACTAAGATATATCTTTTATGGCGGCGAAAAATAAGGGTTGTGATAGTTGGTATCAGAGGGAGGTTGGTTTGACAAGTTGGTCGAACCAGCCAATCTCGTATAGTTTTGCTTTCCTTCATTCATTTGCATACACACACCGATGTGTCATCAGTTCATCTTAACTGAAGTATAGTATCTACACTCATAGCACGATAAGAAGTATACGAGGCATATTATGTAGTATGAGATGCTTAATATGTGTTTGTATATGGATCCACCATAAGAGGCAACATGTGAAAGTTTTGTAATATGGGATGCATAACCATCATCACATGGGTGCTCATTAGCACGTTTTCTTTTCTCGTTGCATTTGACGTTATGTAGTATGAGATAAATAACATTTCATGCGTACGGCGCTCATACATGCATTAAGGTCTTTTTAGAATGCATAACACTGCATACATAGCATATCATCGCATAAGCACGCGTGCTAGGTTAAGGTTTACGTGATGTCACATGCACACACATGATTTTAAATAAGAATAAAAAATTCATGCATTCATATCATAGGTACATGAGTAAATAGTATGAGAGGATATCATCCTAAGTAGGACATAACATCATAATCCCAGAGCAAGTTTGTAGCAAAAGCAAGTGTCTTTAAAGTATTATCTGAACTAGTTGCGTGTCATAGTTGTAATATAGGATTTTTTTGTAACGCCCCCTATCCGTTGCAAAGCATATAACAGTAGGTCCGGCCGTGGCCCAACGCCATATACCACAGACAGACCAGGTGGTTACTCAATGGAAACCATCGAACTAATATACAACGTCCTACATAGAGTTATTCTAGTGGAAGCAATTTTAATAGTTGCAAATAAAAGAACCCAGCTACTAGCATGAATGTCCACTACAAAGCCAACAGGAATTTTCGTACAAATATGCAATATTGTCCTTAAGGCCTTACAATAGTTTGCTAGAATATCAATGTTTTCCAAACCTCGGCACGCAGGTCGGCCATACATGAATAATAAAAAACACTCAAAATTAGGCCTTCGAGGGTTGGCTCAGCAACTTGAGCTTCAGCCCACTATTTAGCACTCGGCTCCGCAACACCTGCAAGCAACAATCCACCGCACGGTGGCAAACAAAGGCAATGGTCCGCTATGCTGACCAAATTATAATGATCTCGCCCCAAACTCGGGGCGGCGATGCTCCTTCCCTGCACTTTGTTAGCATAATCCAACAGTATAGTGTAAACAACACAACAACACAGGCGTAGGAACTCACGGACACATACCCCGTTCTCTCAGGGCACATTCTCGGTGATCACGGTCTAAGTCCGCCGACTCACCACCGCCCCTAGGACGGCAATAACTCGTGAGCATATGGTCTTTCTGTCCACTGCCTAAGACCCACCATCTATGGCAACGGTATGTGCCAAGTAACTTTAGGTCTCTTTAACCGAACGACATAGATCGGGTACGGTTCCACCTGACCCATTGCTCACACCACAACTTCAATTAATTCGTTTGCGCGGGTCAAGTTTCCCCGAGTCCCATATCTCCCACACATATCACGCAACCCAGTTATGTTCAGGTTGGCTCCCAGGCCACCATGTTGGCAGAATCACGGATCTGCCAAGTTTTTTAGGTGCACCTTGGGGTTAATCCCCAAGGCTCCTTGTTGCAATCTACCACGTAGAAAACCCGAAAAATATACATTCGCACGGAGTCGTCTCCGGCCATTTATACAATGCAACATCAATGATCCAGACCAACTTGTCTGGGTAGGCTTCACACATCATGCCTATATCCGTTCTCGATTACGGACTCTACATGTACACAATGGGGACTATTCATGTCTACCCGAAGGAACGCCTCAAACTCACCGCAGACTCACGAGAGCGAGCTTCCCTATGCAAAAGAAGTAGAGCTTCACATGCTCAAGCAGAGAATCATTACCTTAGCATTCTTCCTTTGCGCCATGGAAATATAAGCGGATGAAAAGCACTGCACTCTCCTTGCCTCCGTAGATCCGAAGTTGGCTCGCGATTTGGAGCTCCGAAGCTCCGTTGGTGACCGGATCTAGGCTTCTTCTTCCTCCATTGCTCTACCCTCTCTCTCTAGACTTATAAAGAGAACCACTCAAGTGAAATAAGGGTTTCAAAGGCCCAATCCCGGGTATATCCAAGCACAAGCAGCCCCCAGCCGTCGGATCCCAAATTAAAGAAACGAACGTCCACGATTCGGGCCTGAAATGCAAAACCTGGGCCGAACACGCCCTGCGACACGCCCGTGTCCAGGGCCGTGCCCCCATTCGCCATCAAAATCGATGCGTCTCGAAAAACACACGAGCACCCGACACGCCCATGTTCAACCTGACATGCCCGTGTCATCCAGTACCCACCCATATTCCCGGGCGTCTTCCTCCATCAACACAGGACCAACACTAACCCGAGACTCACACGGGTCTTGTACACGCCCGTGTCCTATTTGACACGCCCGTGTCATACCCGAACACGCCTGAGCTCCACGTCGTGTTCACAGTCTCGACATTTCGTCGAGCGCAGTTCGTCGACCACCAGACACAGCCTTGGACACGCCCATGTCCTAGGCTATGTTCCGTGTCTCGAAATTTCATCGAGCGAAAATCGTCGACTTCCCTGGCAGATCGTCGACACGATTTCGACACGCCTTGAGACACGCCCGTGTCTCAGGCCGTGTTCGCTGCTCGACGATCGTCGACTCCAGAATTCGTCGAACTCTCTGCCAAATCGTCGACCCAACCACGACACGCCCTGGGACACACCCGTGTCCCAGGCCGTGTGCCCCCTGCCAAATTCCAAATTTGGCCAAGAACGCCTCCCGTCGCTCTTTTAAGTTTCGGGGCGTTACAACTCTCTACCTCTTAAAATAATTTCATCCACGAAATTACATAAAGGAAAGATAAGCATAAAACTTAAACGGTACCTGAGCAAAATAACTCTGGGTACTCCTCAAGCATAGTCTGCTCTCGCTCCCAATAGAGCTGCTCCCGACCGCAATTGTCCCAACGGACCTTGACCATCCTGAAAACTTTATTATGTAGCCGCTTGGCTTTCGAGTTCTCAATACGTACGGGCTTGACCTTTTCGTCAACCCATTATCGACCGACACTTGATCGACCACGATCACTTGCGTAGGCTCTTGCACCGCCTTCCGTAGCACCGATATATGGAATACATCATGTAGGCCACTAACCTCCACTGACAGATTCAACCGGTACGCTGCTTCACCAATCTGCTCTAGAAACTCAAACGGTCCAAGGTACCTCAAGTTTAGCTTCTTCAAGCGCTGCACCCGCGAGACACCCTTGAATGGCTTGATCTTCAAGTACACCCAATCGCCAACAGCGAACTCCACGTTCCTGTGCTTGGCATTATAATACTTAGCCTGACAGTCCTGAGCAATTAGCAACCTCTCTCGAATGGTTTGCACCATAGAAGTAGCATCCTCCACCTCTTGTCGCTTGTACAACTTTGACTCGCCCGTTTCCAACAAAGACAATGGCGTGCGACATCTTCTACAATAAAGGGCCTCAAAGGGTGTCATTTGTATGCTCGCCTGGTAGCTATTGTTGTACGTGAACTCCACCAAGTATAGGTGGTCTTCTCTATAACACCCCCTATCCGTCGCATAGCATATAACAGTAGGTCCGGCCGGGGCCTGACGCCATGTACCACAGACAGACCGGGTGGTTACTCAATAGAAACCATCCAACCAATCACAACGTCCTACATAGAGCATTCTAGCGGAAGCAGTTTAAATAGTTGCAATTAAAATAACCCAGCAACAACATGAATGTCCACTAACAAGCCAAAAAGGAATGAAGTACATACACAAGTACTGGCCTTAAGGCCTTACAAATGTTTTACTCCTATTACATGTTTTCCATACCACGGCACGCAGACCGGTCATACATGAACAAAAGCAAGTAAACACTCCAATTATGCATTCGAGGGCCGGCTTCGCAATTTGGGCTTTAGGCCGCTATTGACCGCTTGGTCCAGCAGCACCTGTAAGCAACAAACCACCGCACGGTGGCAAACAAAAGCAACGGTCAGCAATGCTGACCAAATTATAACGATCTCACCCCCAATTCGGGGCGGCGATGCTCCTTCTCTGCATTTTATTAGCATAACCAAGCAGTATAGTAATGTCAGTACATCACAGGCGTAGGCTTGCATGGCCACACACCCCGTGCACTCAGGGCACATTCTCGGTGAACCCGGTCAAAATTGCGGTCCCACCCCCGCCACTTGGACGGCACCACACGTGAGCATTTGAGTCTTTTAGGCAGAAGTTATGACACTTAAAATCATCAACAGCCTATAAGAATAAGTCATGACACTTAAAATCATCGACAGCCAAAGACCCAACCTCTATGCCCTCGGTATAGAGCAGGAACGGTTCCACTCAACCCGTTGCTCACTTGACATGACATTTAAAATCATCGGCACGAGTTAAGTTTCCCAAAGCCCGTGAATCAAACGCACAAAATTACATTACCCAGTTACGTACAAGTTAGCTCCCAGGCCACCAAAACGGCAGAATCACGCATCCGCCTAGTTTTTCGAGTGCACCTTGGAGTTAATCCCCAAGGCTCCCTGTTGCAATAAACCACGTAGAAAACCAGAAAAACAAACATTCGCATGGAGTCTTCTCCGGCATTTATGCAATGCAACATAACCGATCCAGACCAACATGTCTGGGTAGGCTTCACACATCATGTCTATATCCGTTCTCGATTACAGACTCTACACAACGACGACTTTACATATCTACCTGAAGGAACGCCTCAAACTCACCGCATACTCGCGAGAGCGGGCTTCCTATGTAAAAGAAGTAGAGCTTCACATGCTCAAGTAGAGAATCGTTACCCTAGCGTTCTTCCTTGGCGCCATGGAAATGTAAGCGGATGAAAAGCACTGCACTCTCTTTGCCTTCGTAGATCCGAAGTCGGCTCGCGATTTGGAGCTCTGAAACTCCTCCAAGGACCGAATCTAGATTTCTTCTTCCTCCTTTGCTCTCCCTTCTCTCTAAGATTTAGACAGAGAACTTCGGCAGCAAAATAAGGGTTTTGAAACCCTTCTCTCAGGTATAACCCCTTCGGGAATAACCACAGCCGTCGGATCCCACAAAAAGGGATGCACGGACATGATCTATGTCTGACCTGGACAAATGGGATTAAACACCGTATGGTACGCCAACAGGAGTAGGACAAGTCCGTGACAAAACAGTGTCGGAACATTTAGTCAAGATCCCGCCAAAAACTCGGTGTCGACACTCCGCGTCGACAGTCAAACATGCCACAAATGCCCCGTGCTCGACGATCGTCGAACCAAGATCGTCGACCGCTGCCAGATCGTCGAACGGAGCTCTCTGGCCAAATCATCGAACGCAGGCAAATCGTCGAACGGAGATCGCTGGCCCGATGGTCTAACCCACGGCCCGATCGTCGAACCCACGGCCCGATCGTCGAACCCACGGCCCGATCGTCGACCGCAGAACGTCGACCAAATCATCGACCGCAGAATGTCGACCAAATCATCGAGCGCAGAATAACGACAGATCGTCGACCGCAGAATTATGACAAGATCGTCAAGCGCTGCTCGACGATCGTCGAACCCAGCTTTCTGCCTGATCGATTTGCCAGATCTTTGAACTAAATCGTTGAACCCCTCTCGACATGCCCTGGAACACGCCCGTGTCCCAGGCCGTGTTCCCTTGCCAAATTCCAAATTTGGTACAGAAACGTCACCCGTCGCTCTTTTGAGTTTCGGGGCGTTACAGTTCTCCCCCCTCTTAAAAGAATTTCGTCCACGAAATTACATAAAAGAAAGATAAGTATAAAATTAAATTGTACCTGAGCGGAACAACTCCGGATACTCATCAAGCATAGTCTGCTCTCGTTCCCAAGAGAGCTCTTCTCGGCCGCAATTGTCCCAATGGACCTTGACCATCCTGATCTTTTTATTGCATAGCCGCTTGACCTCCGAGTCCTCAATCTGTACGTGTTGGGAACTATGTCCACATTAACTCAGATTTGATGAAGTCACCCTGTAACTAAGATGAATTAGGTTGTATTTGATGCTTTGTTTGAGTTATGTGTTTGTAGGACTCTAATGGGAAGTGTAGACCAATGTCAGTCTACAATGAGTCACCAAACACAGGACCATGCAATGTAATCCCTCATTGTGTGTTCCAAAGTGTTGACTCATGTGTAGCCTCTCTATTGGGATACACTTCATATTCAAGCTATAGGACTGTGAAAAGACCTGATGTTGATTCCCCTCTAGTAGAAGAAAAATGTCTGACAAAAATTTCTCTGAGTGTTTCTCTCCAGTAGGTCTTTAACTACTCGAGTAGATTGCTTGAGATATACTCGAGTAAAACTTCTGCATACTCGAGTAAGAAAATTCTTCCTCTCGTGAAGTTAAGTAAAACACTCGAGTAGTTCACTGACATACTCGAGTAGCTTACTTAATTACTCGAGTAGATCACTCTTCCTACTCGAGTTGCCCAAAATTCAGTTTCCAAGTTTTTCTAAGTAAAACACTCGAGTAGTCCAAGTCATATACTCGAGTAGTTCATACTCGAGTAGTTTATTCTTCCTGTTCCAGATTCCTCTTTCTCAGAATTTTTCTAAGTCATTTACTCGAGTAGGTACTTTGTATACTCGAGTAGTTCTCGACACTGTGTCGAGTAACTCTCTTCTCTATGTCGAGTAGTTAAGAAATACTTGAGTAAGTCCTTCATATACTCAAGAAGATTTCTTTCCTCTAGAGTAGTTAAATCTGACTACTCGAGTAGCTGTTTCTCCCGTGTGCAGAATACTTCTAAGTGTTTGTCTCGAGTAGTTCTTCTAACCACTCGAGTAGTTCAATTCTGCCTACTCGAGTAGTACAACTTATACTCGAGTAGTTCAACTCCTTCCCGTGAAACTTTTCTGTATACTCGAGTAGATCTTCCTAGTACTCGAGTAGTTGATTACAAGCACTCGAGTAGTTGTCTACAACCTACTCGAGTAGTCAAGAATTATATACCCGAGTAATATTTCTTTGCTTACTCGAGTAGTCCTTGACCTACTCGAGTAGTTTTATACCTACTCGTTTATATGGCCTCATTTTCTCTGAAATTTCTTCTAAGGCCAGATTTGACAGATTTCAAATTCCGTGACATGATTGGTCCACGTGTACGTCATTAAAACCAATTATGACCGTTATTAGTACTCATATAAAAGGTCTTGTCTAATCGACAAACCCTAATCAGAAAACAAGTTTTTCAAGAAGAAAATTATTCTAGGTTTTGCTGCCGCCTCTTTCCAAAAGAATCGCTGTTTCCTCTCTCTCTCTCTTTTCACGGAACGAAAGCCGCCGCCGTCTGTGTTCTTCTCCGGCAAGGGCTTCGATTTTCAGAGGAAATAGACTGAAGAAGTTTTACAGATCGAGATCGTTTCTCAAATCGCTCATCCTCTTCCCGATCATGTAAGACAGAAGATTCAGATCTGGCCGAGATTTTCTTCATCTTTTCTGAAAGTGCCCCAAAGCTCACAAGAAGAGGATCCTGGTTGCTGTTTGCAGATCTGACAGAAAGATCACTGTTTGTATTTTTTCAATACTTGTATTTCATTTCTGTAGAAGAATGTTTCTCCGAGTGTTGGAGTTTTCCACTCCGAGTTTGTAGGAAGGTGTTTCTTCCGAGTTATAGATCCAGTTGGTTGGATTGAGATTGTAGGAACTTTGTTCCGAGGGTAGGATTGTTTTTCAATCCGAGATAGTGGAGTAGCCGAGTCTAGTATATTGCTAGATCGGTGAGGGAAAGTGGATGTACCCAAGATCGGGGAACCACTATAGATCTTGTCTCGTCTGTGATATTTTGGTAGATAGATCTGTGCTGTGTTCTGAGATTTTTTAATTACGCAAAAGACGCACAAATCACCTATTCACCCCCCTTTAGGTGATTTAGGTTGACAACTATTATCTTTCAATTGGTATTAAAGTGAGGTTGATCATTAAAAGGTTAACACCTTGATCAGTTCCTGCAATAGTTGTCATTTGTGATCTATCTATCATGGACGAGGCAAAGAATTTTTCCAAGCTTCCCCTATACAACAAGAACAACTTTCCCATGTGGAAAGAAAGGATCAAATTCTTTATGGAAGCTGTGGATCCAAGGATCTTCATGATAGTTGAAGAAGGTCCTTATATCCCTATGACTGTCTCCACTATAGATCCTACCAAGAAGGTTCCAAAGAAGCTGATGGATTTAGACAAGGACGAGATTGCACTTGTCTCACTAGACAAGAAAGCTAAAAATATTATAGCAAGTGCAGTTGATGACTCAATGTTGCAGAACTTAATCCACTGCCAATCTGCAAAGGAGATGTGGCCGTCCTTGGTTACCTTAATGGAAGGAACAGAAGAAGTGAGGGATGATCAGAGATCCCTCCTCAATCAGAAGTATGAAGCCTTCCGACAGGGAAGTAAAGAGACCATTGCTGATACATTTGAGAACTTTTTCAAGATAGTGAATGGTCTAAGAGTCTATGGCAGAGTATTCACTAATGGAGAACTGAATGACAAGTTCCTGAGATCCCTGACCAAAGAATGGGACAATAAGGTCTGTGCCATCAGGGAGTTTGGGAAGCTGGCTGAGACAGACCCACAAAATCTCTTCGGGAAGCTTATGTCATATGAGCTTCAACTCAACACCAGGAAAGCTGAAGAAGAGAAGAGAGGTCTGCTCTCAAAGAAAAGTTTGTTGCTCTAAAAGCAGACACCTCTAGAAAGACAAAGGTTGCCTCCCCTGCTCCAGCTCTAGAGATTAGTGAAGAAGAAGAAACTTCTGAGCCTAATACCTCAGGCTCTGAGCTATCAGAAGGAGAGTTCTCACTGCTCTCACGTCAGTTCAAGAAATTCTTGAACAAGAAGAAGCAATGGAAAGGCAAGGATGTCTCCTATAGAAGATCACGACACGATGGTGATCGCAAAGAAAAGGCTCAAGTAGCCATGATAGGTATTCCTCTAAACAGAACAAATATATTTCGACTGACATCATTTTCTATTGTTGTAATAAGCCAGGACACGTCATCGCCGACCGCCCTCATAAGAAGAAGGAGGGTGGTAGAAGAGAAGAAAAGAAATCCTCATACAACAAGAAGAGGAAATAGAAGAGCCTGATAGCCAAAAAGAGCAAGACTCTTAGTGACTCTGACTCATCTGAGTCAAGTGAAGAAGAAGAAGCTTATTTTGGGCTTATGGCTCAAACAGATGATGATCAAGAGCCCCAGTTCACTGGGAAGGTAAATTCCCATACCCCTCTTTCAGATTCCGAAGTTTCTGAACATGATTATGAGGATAGATCCTCTGACGATGAGTCAGAACTAATGGCCCAGTACAAGGAGTTAATCATGGCTTACGACAAATGTCGTCGAGTCGTGAAGACTCAGGCTAAAGAGATCAAATCTCTAAAAGCCGAAGAGAGCATCTTGAGAGAGAAAGTCACAAAGACTGACTCCCTCGAAGAAAACTTCAATAATGCAATTGAAGAATATAACAAGGCTCTTGAGCACCTTGACCTCAAAGAGAAAATCATCAAGGAATTTGAAGCCCAACTTGCAGCTGAAAAGAAACTGGTTGAAAGTTTCTCGAAGCCCAAGACAGTTCTTCCATTCGTTGCTGAATTCTCAGCCAAGGCCAAGGTTGCCGGATTAGGCCATGAAGAAGCTCCTAGTAAATCCCCTAGGAGAAACAAGAATCAACGGAAGAATAAGGCTGCCAAAAAGGCCTTAGCCAAAGAGAAGGGGAAAGCCCCTCAAGATCAAACTACATTCAAGAAAGTCATCTTTCCATCAAATGAGTTTGATTTTGACTCATCCTACGGGCACTTTGCTAGGACTACCTATGTAGAGCCAAAGTCCCGCTATCAAGGATGGACTCGACCCCGAAACTTTGGCGAAAGTGTCTTTAAGGCACCTTATGAAGAAGTTATTCTTCAGAGCTATGACCCTTTCAATCATGGGCATAACTTCAAGAAGTCACCAAAGATAAAGCCTGTTGTAGAAAGGCCACCTAAGGAAAAGAAGACATGTGATTGTCATTATCACGAAGCTTCTTCCTCCAAGAATGCTGCCCCTGCTAGACCACAACTCCAAAAGGTCAAGCAGGAAATCTTGAGGCAAAGATACAACAGATTTTACTGTTGGTGTTGTGGCAAGGTTGGTCACTTCACCAATGATTGCTGGTTCAATTCCATAAACGCTGCAACCCCTCATGTTAGCAATATGAGAAAGACCGCTCATAATGCTAACACTCGTAGGGGGAGTACTCTAACCCGAGACCAAGGACCCAAATGTGTTTTGGTTCCTAAGGCAAACTGATTATGATTGCAGGTATGTCCAAAGGCCAACAAAACGCCTATCTGGTATTTGGACAGCGGATGCTCTCGGCATATGACCGGGACTAGAAGCCTCATTCAGAACTTTACTCCAGTCGTGAACGGACCAAAGGTCATCTTTGGAGGTTCAAACCGTGGAATTACTAGAGGCTATGGTATGATTACTAACGGCAATGTATCCTTCTCTGATGTGGCCTATGTCAAAGGATTGGAACACAATCTCATAAGAATAAGCCCACTCTGCGATAAAGGATACATAGTTGAATTCCATGTTGATAAGTGCTTGATAAAATCCATTGACAATATGGAAACGATTCTATCCGGCACTCGAAGCAGGAATATTTTCTGTTTAAATTTCATTTGTATAGATTCCTCTACACCAGGGTGTCTTTTAGCAAAAGATAGTGCATCTCTTGGTGACCAATGGCACAAGAGACTAGCACATATTAATTTCAAAACTATTAATAAATTATTTTCAATGAACTTAGTACGTGATGCCCCAAATGTCAAATGCGTCAAATATAGACCTTGTTATGCATGCGTAAAAGGCAAGCAAACAAGGGATACCTTTAAAAGCGTTATTGGCAAAGACTCTAACAGATGTCTCCATCTATTGCACATGGACTTATTTGGTCCACTGCAAATTAGAAGTTTGGGAGGTAAGGATTATATGTTGGTAATTATTGATGATTACTCGCGCTTTGCGTGGGTGTTCTTTCTAAAACACAAGTCAGATACCTTCGACATTTTTACTAATTTTGTCAGGCAAGTCCAGAATGAATACAACTGTTGCATAGTCAAAATCAGAAGTGACAACAGAACAGAGTTCAAATCTGGGGCCATGACAGAATTCTATGAAAGCTTAGGTATCTTTCATGAGTTTTCCTCTCCTCGTACTCCACAACAGTATAGAGTGGCTGAGAGAAGGAACAGAACACTCATAGAGGCCTGCAGGACTATGTTGAGTGATACTTCACTTCCGGAGTACTTATGGGCTGAAGCCGTCAACACTGCATGCCACGTGCAAAATCGAGCACTCATAAACAAAACCACGATAAGACACCTTACGAACTTCTAAATGGCAGGAAGCCAACCATCTCATACTTTAGAATCTTTGGTTGTAAATGCTTCGTACTTAGCAATGCTAAGTATCATACCACCAAGTTCAGCGAAAAGAGTTTTGAAGGTATTTTCGTAGGTTATAGTAGTCATAGTAAGGCATATAGAATATTTAATAGAAAAACCCTGGTGGTAGAAGAATCGATACATGTCGTATTTGATGAGACGAGCTTGCTGCAAAGCAATCCGTCTAGTGTGCTCATTGAAGATGCAGGTGAAAAGCTGAAAGAAACTAGCTTGGATGAACCGTCCGAAGAAAAGGGCGAAAAGTTCATCAAGATCACCACTCCAACCCCTATTGGAGAGGCTGATGATCAAGATGAAGATGTCATCCAAGATAAAGAAATCACTCCGGTGATAGAAGACAATCAAGATGCAAGAACATTAGAGCTCAAACATCTGAAGGATCACCCCATGGACCAGATCATAGGAGATCCCTGGGACGGTGTCAGAACTCGAAGAGGTACAACTAACGAGAATCTTCATTTAAGTTTTCTCTCACAGGTTGAACCGAAGAAGTTTGAGGAAGCAAACTCAGATGCATCGTGGATAATGGCAATGGAAGAAGAGCTAAATCAGTTCAAGCGCTGCAATGTATGGAAGCTTGTTCCAAGACCCAAAGGAAAGAACATCATTGGAACAAAATGGGTCTACAGGAACAAGATGGACGAAGACGGGACGATCATAAAGAACAAGGCCAGACTTGTCGCTAAAGGCTATCGTAAAGAAGAAGGAATCGACTTCGACCAGACATATGCTCCAGTGGCAAGGCTGGAGGCAATAAGGTTGTTCCTAGCATATGCTGCATTCAAAGGCTTTACCGTCTATCAGATGGACGTGAAGTCTGCCTTCCTAAATGGTAACATAAAGGAGGAAGTGTATGTGGAACAACCTCCAGGTTTCGTTGATCCTAACTTTCCTGATCATGTCTATTTCCTGCACAAGGCCCTATATGCTCTGAAACAAACTCCTCGAGCTTCGTATGAGACGTTGTCTAGCTTTCTACTTGAGAACAAGTTCGTTAGGGGAAAGATAGACAAGACATTATTTTTTAGGGAAATTAAAGACAAGAATTTGCTATTGCAAATCTATGTCGACGACATTATTTTTGGCTCTACAGACGAGAACCTCTGCAAAACGTTCTCAAAACTTATGCAAGGGAAGTTTGAAATGAGCAGTATGGGCGAGCTGAAGTATTTCTTAGGGCTTCAGGTGAAACAATCTGAAGATGGAATTTTCATCTCGCAGACCAACTTCACCAAAGTGCTAATTAAGAAATTCGAAATGGAGAACGCAACTTCTATGAGGACTCCAATGGGCTCAACTATGTCTCTGGACAAGGATGAAAAAGGGAAACCTTTTGATGAAACCAAGTACAGAAGCATAATTGGATCCTTGCTCTACCTTACTTCCGTAGACCTGACATAATATTTTCAACATGTGTCTGTGCTAGATTTCAGGTGAACTCTAAGTAATCTCACTACGCTGCTGCAAAGAGGATCTTGAGATACCTTAAAGGTACACCAAATCTTGGCTTATGATACCCAAGAAGTAATGATAGCGAACTAATTTGTTTTTCAGATGCAGATTTTGCACGAAGCAAAGATGACAGGAAAAGCACCTTCGGGACGTGCCAATTTTTTGGAAGAAGGCTAATCTCCTGGAGTAGTAAGAAGCAGAACTATGTCGCAATCTCAACGGCCGAGTCAGAGTACATCTCTATAGGCAGTTGCTACGTACAATTACTTTGGATAAGGAATCAATTTGAGGATTACAACATGCAGTTCAAGAATATCCCATTGTTTTGCGACTCTTCCAGCGCAATTGCAATAGCCAACAATCCAGTCTCGCACAGCCGGACAAAGCATATCGAGCTAAGATATCATTTCATCCGGGAGCATATAGAGCATGGGGACATAGATCTCCAATATCTCTCCACAGACAGGCAAGTTGCAGATATTTTCACGAAGCTGCTGGACGAGACCAAGTTCTCATTCTTCAAAACTGAACTTGGGATGCTCAACAAGGAAGATTAGAGAAGTTTGGATTTCATGAAAGCAAAGGAAATTAAAAGGTTAGTCAAAATCTGGCTTTTCAAAGTTTTCTTCTTTCTTTGACTCAAGTTAGACCTGACCTACCCAAGTACTCAAAGTACCTACTCGAGTACTCAAAGGACCTACTCGAGTAGTCCATTTAACTTACTCGAGTAAGGCAATTAATGTACTCATGTAGTACACTTTATCTACTCGTGTGAGTCAATTCTTCAACTCGAGTCATTGCAGATTCTCCTACTCGAGTACCTTCTATAGACCTACTCGAGTACCTTCTATAGACCTACTCGAGTAACTCCTATAGACCTACTCGAGTAACTCCCTATATACTCGAGTACTTCTTTTACCTCTCGTGATATGCCTCTTGGCTTTCAAATTTTCCTGTGCCGCTTTTCCTTTTAAGTTATTTCCTTCTCCATGATTAAACATAAACCTAGGGTTTATAAATTCGAAATTCCAAATTAATTCTACACGAAATCATTTCCAATCTCTCGAGTACCTGTCCGCTGCTTCGTCTTCATTCGAGAATTGCTGAGCCGCGACTGTTCCTCTTCCCCCCCCCCCCCCCCCCCCCCCCGACAGAGTTTTTCACAATTTCTGGATCATTACCGCCGTCTCCAAGATTGGTGTAGGTTCAGAACTTGTTAACGCTGGGATTGCCGAGCTTTCAGATGATTTCCACAACTTACTGGTTCTTCTAGATACCGCCGGACTTTCCTTCGCTCTCCAAGAACCCTGTCGGATCCTCTTCCCCGAGGTAGCAGAATTCTTCACAAATCTGAAGGTCAAAAGGAATGGCAAAGTTCTGAAATCCAAAGTGCAAGGTCTGAAAATTAAACTTACTGCGACAAGTATCTCTCAACTCCTCCGTCTACCGGTAATCACTGCAGCAGACAACCTCGATGAAGAAGATTCCTATAGAACCTTCTTATTCTGTGGGATTTCGCCTGAAGTTCAGTCTATCAAACGATCAGACATGAACGCAGAAGGAAAATTTCTGGTTGATGTTATTGGAAAGATTTTGCTGTGCAAGACCAACTCCATAAGAGACATTCCACTGTATTTCTCCGACATAATGCAAGACATTGTTTGCCGCAAGAAATTTTAGTTTGGCCTGCTGCTTCTGGACAAAATCAAGGACAGCTTAAAATCTCCAAACTTCGCCAGAATAATCTCTCTGCTACTCCATGAAACAAATCCCCAAGTTTTCAAGTTCTCCAAAGGGACCCCTCTTCACCACATGAAGAAGGTCTCCATTTCTTCTATTCAGAGATGGGAGCTCAAGCTGAAGAATCCTGCCCAAGCTGCTAAGAATTTAAAAGTTCCAGCCTTCAAGGACAGGACTCCATCTCCCTCTCCTATTCATGTGTCCAGCTCCTCTGGTGGACCAAGTGAGGGGGAGCATGTTCCTTCTATCCAAGTCAGGAAGCCCTCTCCTCAGCCAGCAACTTCTTCCCTACCTCATACACCACAAACTCCAGCAACACCTTCAGATCAGATTCCTCAAGAATCCCTTCTCTCAACAGCTGCTGCTATAGATGCAATGATTGCAGAACTTACTGAAGAAGTGCCACCTATTCCTCCTCCTCCTCTCTCTCCTCCAGCTCCATCCTCTGAAATTCCCAAAGACTCAACTCCTGAACACTCTCCAGCAAATTCTCTAGCCAGGACTCCAGCAAACTCTCCTACTGCACTCAAAGACCAGCAATACACAATTCTTCTCTCTGATGAGCCCTCTCCAGAGATAGAAGAAGCTCCTCTCAGAAACCTAAATTTCTCTATCCCTCATGTTATGGAAGAAGGGGTTGATATCACTCATACCAAAAGAGCTCACAGCTCTGTGATCATTGAAGAAATAGCTCCATGGGTAGCTCCTCCTCTCCCTTCTGCTGCTCCTTCCACTGTTGCTGCTACAGTCTCTCCCTCCTCAGATTTGATGCAACAAATTGCACTTCTTCTTCAAGAACAGAGAAATTATTTTGATACTTCTCTAAAGACTGTAATTGACAAGGTAACTGCTCTCGAGACTGAGATGAGCAGAGGCTTTGCTGAAATCCAGCATAACACTGACAAGCTCAAGTACTTATTTCAACTTGGTGGCAAAGCCCTAGACCACACTATCACTAGTGTTGGACAAGTTATGGATCAAGGTGTTACCCTTGCAAATAATCAAATAGAACTGGACAAGAGAAATGAAGCCAACAAAGTGAAAATCTGTGAAGAAGTTAGCCTCTTTAAAGAAGATGCTATAGACAGGCTATCTGTTGAAATCAGAAAGGGGGAGAACTTGGTCAAAGAACATTTAGAAAAATCAGCTGCTCTGAAGTCAGATGTATGGGAAACTCATGTGAAGACAATTCATGATGATGTGCTAGCCCAGATACAGAGTGTCAAATTTCATACCTATGACACTGCTGTCTGGATGCACAATCAGATTTTGCCAAACCTTGCTGTTGACCCCAACATCATTCCCCATCATTTAAATCCTCTAGCTACAGATGCTTCTGCTCCATCTACTCCATCTGCCCCAGCTGCTCCTCTGCAACCTACCTTCTCTCCCAGGCCTGGAGACTCAGTTGCTCCTCCAAACACCTATGTTCAAGGCTGGGAAGAAGATCCTGCTGATATTTTCCTTCAGGCTCCTCCAGAGATCAAAACTTACAAGAAGAAAAGGAAGTATGGCGAAGGTCCTTCTACTAGCAAGACTGTTCCTGCTAAGGCTCCTAAACATGCTGAAGTTTGGTCTCCAACCTCCAAATCCCTGATTCTGGAAACTCTCAGATTAGTTACGGAATTCCATGAGAGCAGGAATATTCATTACAGCTCATATGAATGGGAACTTTATGAAAAATCCATGACCAAGAGAAGAATCTATGACAGAGAATATGAGAGGAACAACACTGCAGCCCCTCCTAGACCTCCCAAGTATTATCCAAAGCCCTACTCTTACCAGAGAAGACAACAAGAGAAATTGGACAGACAACAGAATCAAGGCTGACTTTCAAGGATTTTTGAGATTGTGGAATGATTGACTGTAGAGTTGATAATTTTGGACATTCTTATTTATATGATTCTAAGTTTTTGCTCTTATTATCTTTTCCCATAGTCTATTGCTTGCTTGCACTAATTTTTCTACTTAGCTTCTTTTTGTGTCTTTAATTCACCTTAGTGTAAAGGGTTCTGACTTCAACCAATAGGAGGAGATTGTTGGGAATTATGTTCACATTAACCCAGATTTGATGAAGTCACCTTGGAACTAAGATGAATTAGGTTGTATTTGATGCTTTGTTTGAGTTATGTGTTTGCAGGACTCCAATGGGAAGTGTAGACCAATGTCAGTCTACAATGAGTCACCAAACACAGGACCATGCAATATAATCCCTCATTATGTGTTCCAAAGTGTTGACTCATGTGTAGCCTCTCTATTGGGATACACTTCATATTCAAGCTATAGAACTGTGAAAAGACTTGATGCTGATTCCCCTCTAGTAGAAGAAAAATTTCTCACAGAAATTTCTCTAAATGTTTCTCTCGAGTAGGTCTTTAACTACTCGAGTAGATTTCTTGAGATATACTCGAGTAAAACTTCTGCATACTCGAGTAAGAAAATTCTTCCTCTCGTGAAGTTAAGTAAAACACTCGAGTAGTTCACTGACATACTCGAGTAGCTTACTTAACTACTCGAGTAGATCACTCTTCCTACTCGAGTTGCCCAAAATTCAGTTTCCAAGTTTTTCTAAGTAAAACACTCGAGTAGTCCAAGTCATATACTCGAGTAGCTCATTCTGTCTCGAGTAGTTCATACTCGAGTAGTTTGAAAGTCCACCTAGTGTCAGCTATGTGCACCTATGGGGGGGGGGGAATAGGTGACGTGTGGTTCTTTTGCGGAATTTACGGATGTACCTGCACAATAAAAACAACAAGCACAGCACACAGAATACACAGCAAATTTATAGTGGTTCCCCGACTTGGGTACATCCACTTTCCCCCTTCGACCTATCTCCCCAACAAGGGATGACTCGGTCACTTCTCCAACGGGATTGAAATCCAATCCCTTCACTAACGGAAGGAGCCCTTCCACACGTGAGAGTCAACACTCCCACAAAACGGGTTGCACCCAACCCTTACAACACGGAACAAAGGTTCCTACACAATAAAATAAATGTAGAATGTACACGTGATACAAACTTCTCTTGGAGACTACGGTGTTCCTCTTTGTTCGACGACGAGTTCTTGAAGTCGATGAAGAGTCTACGACCTTGGTCTCTCTTGGAGAAGATCTCCCCGGAACCGGCGGCGGCACACGAGCGGCGGCTAGCTTCGGGATCGGCGGCTACGATGAAGAGCGGCTGCTGAACTTGGAGATCTAAACTTCGTAGCGAAGCAAGCTAGGTCTACCAACGGTCACTCTAGGATCAGTCGTCTCGATCGATTCGGACGGGGGAGTTTTTCCCGGTCAACAAATCGAGAGACAAGAGATCTCCGGATAGACGCGTGAGACTCAAGCTTTGCTAAGCTTCTGTCACCGGAGATCGGGAAGAAGATCGATCAGCGGTGGCGACGACTTGACACGAGCGGTGGCGGCGGAGCGGAGCGATTTCGCGAATTTAGGGTTATGTGGCGGCTCGGTTTTCTTTCTCTCTTCTCCGTAGATTTACTGTTCAAAATACCCATGTATTTATATCCTGAAGATACAGCAATTTTGACCGTTTGTGGGACCCACAAAAGGAATCCCCAAATTCCGGTTCAAACTAGTCCAGAAGCAGAATCCGGTCCAGCAGCATTCTGAGAAAACGCCAAGTAAAAATCGGCGAGAATCGCAGACGATTCTCGACGAATCGGCGAGAATCACCACGTGATTCTCGACGATTCGTCGAGAATCGTTTGTGATTCTCGTCGAATCACTTGTCGATTCTCAACGAATTTTACATTATACATGGGCTGCTTGACCACTGGTTCGGCGGGAATCACAAGTGATTCTCGCCGAATCTTACTTGGCACCATTTTGCGATGGCCAAAAGGAGTCGGCGAGAATCACTGATGATTCTCGTCGATTCGGCGAGAATCACTGGTGATTCTCGCCGATTCGGCGAGAATCACTTGGTGATTCTCGTCGAATTTGCCTTAGACGATTTTTCGTCTTCCACCTAGGAGCTGCTCCTTGATCCTCCATGCTCCTTGTCTTCTCTTGCATATGAACGGCCCTGTACTTGAAAGTAAGTGCACTCCAATAGAGAGAGTACACATAGGCCAACACACTGATCTGCTCAACGAGGGATTACGTCGTGCAGACCCGTGTATATTGACCTACTGCACCCTGACATTGGTGTGCACTTAGCGTGGAGAAACTGCAAGTACAACTTGAAAAAGTTTCATCAAATACATTGTGAATTCATCTTAGCTTGACAGGGGGGCTTCCTCAAATCTAGGTAATCGTGGATACAATACCCAACAATCTCCCCCTATTTGACGAAGCCAAAACCCTACTAGCTAAGATGAATAACACCTATCAAATAATAATTATAGCATTTAAAAATTAAATATGCAACACAAGGGAATATATGCAATCAGAACAGGACTTGAGTCATTCACACATTCAAGAATATATATATACCAAGAGAAATATATTCACATATAATTCAGAATTGTTCATATGACAGTAATAATCATTTAACGTTCTTAAGACATAGTGACCAACTATAACATAATGACTATTTGTCCTTAGCTACGTCACCCTTCAGAGTTTGAGCCAAGTACTTTTTGCTTTGTCTTTCCATGTATTCCTTGGGCTTCAGGTAGTACCTAGGAGGAGCAACTTTGTCTGGATCCTTGTTGTTTCTGAAGAAAATGTTGCGTTTTGCTTCAAATGCTTTGTGCGTTTCCCATTCGTACTGGCTATATGCTTCATTTCGATTGATCTCTCCTCTTTCGTACAGCCGGAAGGTGTCTAAGATGATATTCCTTGAGACTGGACTCCACCTTTCATTTCGTACATCCTCCTCATTCATTCGAATTCTCTTTGCAGCCTGTGTCTCCTTGGATGTCCCTTCCTGAACGTTCCTCTTTCCCCTGGCTTTAGCTAAAGCCTCCTGGTCAAACATACTCCTCAGCTTGGATTTGGAGATGGCCCGAGCATCAGCTTCATCAGTGAAAATTTCTGCAGCACTTGTACTTACAGCCTCAGCAATATTTACTTCCTCAGCAGCCTTAGAAGTCTCAGGAACCTGAATACCGGCAGGTTGGTCAGGTAGGACGACGCCCAACGTGCCCAGTGCCTGTTGTAGCATCCACCAGCAACTCTCATAGATGTATTTGCTTGATTGGGCAAAGTTTGCATCCATGCTTTCTTGGAGCTCAGCCAGCTTAGCTATATACTCCTTCTCCCCCTTTTTGGCTTCGTCAGCTATGCAATTGGCATATGAGTGCAAGGAGTCATCAATATGCTTAGTTGTCTTGCCGAATTCAGTGATTAGGGCCTGCTGATTTGCATTTAAAGTGACCATGTTACCATCAAATTTCTGAATATTGTTGGCTACAACGTGAGCGTTCTGATTGACAACAGCCAGAGTATCAGTATTCTTTTTCAAGCCGGCCATTAACAATGTGACAGCTTCGCCGGCCGCAGTATACTTTTCTTCGAATTTCTTTTCCATCACATCCAGCTTATGGTTGATTTCCACCATATTCTTCAGCATGAGATCTTCAGAAGTCTTAATCTCTTGCAGCATTGTTTTCTGAGCTTTATCAAAATAGGTTTTAAGCTCATTCACGATACCCTGAATTATGTGTACGGTGTGAATGGCTAGGTCATCGCGTAATGGAATAGCCGGAGGCACTTCTTGGCCTTGCTCTTGCTCGTCAGCAGACGCATCGGTGGAGCTGGATACCATCACAGTCTCTACAGGAGGAGTGTGGGCGGCCTCTGTAGATTTATTTAACTCCCCCTCCACTGGTGCAGACTTATCAGGAGGAGGTTCAACAGTATCTGGAGACTCAAGCACTTCATGCCCCTCATTTACCTCATCCTCTCCGTCCTCATCCAAAACTTCATCCATAACAGCAGCTTCTTCCACTTCTTGATTGTTTCTGTGCAGGACCTCCTCATCCTCCAACCCAGGTTCACTTTCTTCATGAACTTCGGCCACCGCATCCCTGGCAACCTGGGCGATGTCAGATATTATATCCATATGAGAGGGTAGAGTCTCCCCCTCGATTCCTGCAGTCACAGTATCAGGAATTTCACTGGGGGAGGCTGCTGGAGATACTTCCTCTTGCTCTTCCACAGCCGGCTGCCCGATGCGCCGCTCCCATCGATCAAACACAGTAGCATCCATCTTTTTCAAGTAATGGAGAGGGACTCCTTTGCTCATGTCGAATTTGTCTCCGTTGAGCTGGTTGAGATATAGACTGATGATGCGGCCGAAGCTTGGAGTGCCCAGAGTGTCCTTGATCTTTTGGAACAACAACTCTCCCCAGTTGAACCTCTTTCTGCAGACCACATCTATGAGAATTTTGAACATATCTCCGGAGATATGATCATGGGAGCCTGGCTTGCAGATGAGTACTTTTCCTATGATGTCAGATAGGAGCTTCCCTTCTTCATTCATCTCTTTTCTCTTAACTGATCGAGTGCCTCTTGGTAGACCGCAGAACAAGAGGGTTCTGGCTTTGTTCTCATCCTCCAGATAGTCTTCCTGCTCCGAACTTGAAAGCTGCAGGTAGCGAGTTAGCTTATTGGCAGACATCTTTACTTTTGTCCCAGCCACCTTGCTTTTGATGACGGAGTCTCTGTCTCGGAGTCTTGCGGTAGAGAAGAACTCCAGCACTTCTTTATCTAGGACTTTGCAAGGATGCTCCAAGACGAAGGTTAGCCCAGCCTCTTCGAGCATAAGAATGATATTTCGGAACTCGTCCGAGGCATGAGAAAAACCAGTGCGAACCAGCTCGCAACCAGAAATCAAGCCTGCAGTCGTCCTTGGAGCCATTGAGGATCTAGACAGTAGCCCGACTCTAAGCATTAGTGAACATTCAAAAAGAAGGCATCACTTGGGGTTCGGCCTTGGAGCCATTGAGGAGGAGGTTACCTAAGGGCTTCGGTGGAAGGAAGAGTATCCTGTGGGAAACACAGCAGCGATTCGCTCACTTCGACGAGAGCGTCGGAGGGCTGCGGGTTTCGGCGAGAGTCGTCGGGATCCTTTCGAAGAGAACTTTGCGAGACCCTAGCGGGAGCCTAGGAGAAGACCTCACGAGCTGCTGTCGGCGGAAGAACTCCTGCGGGTTGCGGAGAATTGGCGAAGCTCCTGCGGGTTGTCGGAAGAGATCTTGCGGGAAGAGTCGGCGAAGCTCCCACTGTGGTCACCAGGGTGTCGGGGTACTTTCTGCAGCGTGACGCGGGAGGTGTGAGGAAGGTGAAGGGTTTTGCGGGATTTAAACTATTCGGCGAGATTTGTCAGGAATGCGAAGGGTCTTGCGGTATTTGACTGATTCGGCTTTGTCAAGTTCGGCGGGATTCAGGAGATTTGATTAATTCGGCATCTGATACTATTTATCTGATTCGAAATTGAGGGGTCTCTTGACTAGGGATTTTCACATTTGAGAAGCTTGCAATATTTTAGAAATTTTCCGATGTCAAGTCAATAACAAGAAAGCTAAGTACAAGTATATTCTAAAGTCAATCTATTTGAATTTTACTGAAGTTTTTGCAAAGTCTTCTTAATGTCAATTGTATGTTGTCGAGATTTACAACGACATGTCTTCGTTAACCCTTTATTGAGGTGTAGAGGTTTGCATGCATCGAGTTAACCAATCCTTAGACGTGCATACATACACTGATATACAACGAAGGATCTGTATATGATGAGATATATAAGTATATATATTTTGAATGAGGATCCATTATGACACAAGTCCTTGAACTGATCAAAATTACCTGGGATTTTGAGAGTTATCGTCTTAGTACCACAGGTAGAGCATATTAGTAGATTAAAGTGAGTATGCTCAACAGGTAGCACATCTGTTAGTGCAGACGCTTGTTCCAAGTTACCCTTGACCCACCTATTGTCTAGTTCCCATCGTATTCACGGGGACCTAGACTACCCTGCAAAACAGAATTACTTTACCTTAGGAACCCAAATCATATTGGGTCCTAGGTTTCTATTAGCATAAGCATGCAACTGCCTTCCTTGAGAAAACCTGTCTGGAAGACTGCCTCTGTCCCTATAATGTGGATAAGCCCTTGCTGTGGGCACAGAGAGGTTGTGCCAACAGTCAATGGCAAAGTGTCCCACTTTGCCGCAGCACCAACAAGAGTGAATGTTGTATCGCCGTTTTCGACCTGATCTAGTGACTGATGTAGTCACGGTCCTAGGTCTCAAGGGGATAGGGCATGTTCTTGTTGCACAATTTCCTCTTCCATCGAGGCATGATGAAGGGTGGAACGAATGCATGATGTGAGCGTTATGAGGCCGAGAAGGTGGTGCCATTCTTTCAGGCATCTTCCTTGCTGAGGCTCAATGACGCCTGACATCATGACTTCTATTCTCCCTATCCCGTGTCATCGAATGGAGAGAATTCTTCTGTGAACTAGGACATGCAAATCCACACTTTGTTGTGGCAGTGGCCGTGAATACAAAGGGCTCAGAATGAACCTTAGGTATTTCCACATGGGTGGCCATGACGCCTCTTGCACTATGGACGTTTGCACATGGGGACAATTCACCCTTGCAGTGACCACGATTATTCCTGTGGTCATACCTGAAGGCATGATGAGTTGCCTTCCCGCTTGGAGTGGGAGGTCGGAACACCGTTTCCCCATTTCTCCATCCCTGGATAATCCGGGAGATCCACCCGGTTTCTTGTTTTCTCTTTATAGCATCAACTTTGGAAAAGTTAGATACTATACGTCTCTCATTATCTAGACTATTCTCTAGAGTTGAGATCTTAGAGTCCTTGACCTTGTTGGACGCCAATTGGAGAACCAACAAGATCTTCAGTCGAGCAATCTCTCGAGCTTGCTCCTCAGCAAGTAGATTGCTTTCCTGAAGGGCTCTCTTCAGGGAATCAGTATTTTCTAGAGGAGAGCAGTTTCTGTCTTCAGAAAAGTCAAAAGATGTGGGACAGGATGAAGATGATACCTGCTCATCTGGGTTATTGTCATTAGAATCAGTGACCAATGTTTCATCCTCGTCGGAGATGCTTTCCTCACTATCTCCTTCAGTTTCTGACAAGGATACTGGAGCTCTGATGCAATCCGAAGGATCCTTGCAGTCATCTTCAGAAGTGAGGACCCCCACATACGCTTCATCCTCTGATTGGCAGCATATTTCCGCATTCTCTGACCCCCCCATCAGCTCTGAGATCATCATCCACAGAGATTTAGCTGTTTTACATTTTTCCAACCTGGAGCGAGAGGCTCCAGACCAGACATCCATGATAATTTGTCGAATCCTCTGGTCCAGTTGGAAAAATGAGAGTTCCATCTCTGTCATCTCAGCAATGCACATGGGCACTTGGATCCCCGAGTCGGTGGTCTTCATGGGGATAAACGGACCCTCTTCCAGGATGAGGGATGCTCGTGGATCGATGGCATCCAGGTGAAATAACACTCTCATCCTCCAAATAGGATAATAATCCGTTGTGCATGCAGGGAGTTTGAGTGGCAATACGTCATAATCCAGATCCATGCTTCTAACACTGGTGGCAGGATTCACCTCAAGGTGTTAGCCTTTTTGTTGAGTAACCTCCCTCTGATACCACTTGAAAGTCCACCTAGTGTCAGCTATGTGCACCTATGGGGGGGGGGAATAGGTGATGTGTGGTTCTTTTGCGGAATTTACGGATGTACCTGCACAATAAAAACAACAAGCACAGCACACAGAATACACAGCAAATTTATAGTGGTTCCCCGACTTGGGTACATCCACTTTCCCCCTTCGACCTATCTCCCCAACAAGGGACGACTCGGTCACTTCTCCAACGGGATTGAAATCCAATCCCTTCACTAACGGAAGGAGCCCTTCCACACGTGAGAGTCAACACTCCCACAAAACGGGTTGCACCCAACCCTTACAACACGGAACAAAGGTTCCTACACAATAAAATAAATGTAGAATGTACACGTGATACAAACTTCTCTTGGAGACTACGGTGTTCCTCTTTGTTCGACGACGAGTTCTTGAAGTCGATGAAGAGTCTACGACCTTGGTCTCTCTTGGAGAAGATCTCCCCGGAACCGGCGGCGGCACACGAGCGGCGGCTAGCTTCGGGATCGGCGGCTACGATGAAGAGCGGCTGCTGAACTTGGAGATCTAAACTTCGTAGCGAAGCAAGCAAGGTCTACCAACGGTCACTCTAGGATCAGTCGTCTCGATCGATTCGGACGGGGGAGTTTTTCCCGGTCAACAAATCGAGAGACAAGAGATCTCCGGATAGACGCGTGAGACTCAAGCTTTGCTAAGCTTCTGTCACCGGAGATCGGGAAGAAGATCGATCAGCGGTGGCGACGACTTGACACGAGCGGTGGCGGCGGAGCGGAGCGATTTCGCGAATTTAGGGTTATGTGGCGGCTCGGTTTTCTTTCTCTCTTCTCCGTAGATTTACTGTTCAAAATACCCATGTATTTATATCCTGAAGATACAGCAATTTTGACCGTTTGTGGGACCCACAAAAGGAATCCCCAAATTCCGGTTCAAACTAGTCCAGAAGCAGAATCCGGTCCAGCAGCATTCTGAGAAAACGCCAAGTAAAAATCGGCGAGAATCGCAGACGATTCTCGACGAATCGGCGAGAATCACCACGTGATTCTCGACGATTCGTCGAGAATCGTTTGTGATTCTCGTCGAATCACTTGTCGATTCTCAACGAATTTTACTTTATACATGGGCTGCTTGACCACTGGTTCGGCGGGAATCACAAGTGATTCTCGCCGAATCTTACTTGGCACCATTTTGCGATGGCCAAAAGGAGTCGGCGAGAATCACTGATGATTCTCGTCGATTCGGCGAGAATCACTGGTGATTCTCGCCGATTCGGCGAGAATCACTTGGTTATTCTCGTCGAATTTGCCTTAGACGATTTTTCGTCTTCCACCTAGGAGCTGCTCCTTGATCCTCCATGCTCCTTGTCTTCTCTTGCATATGAACGGCCCTGTACTTGAAAGTAAGTGCACTCCAATAGAGAGAGTACACATAGGCCAACACACTGATCTGCTCAACGAGGGATTACATCGTGCAGACCCGTGTATATTGACCTACTGCACCCTGACATTGGTGTGCACTTAGCGTGGAGAAACTGCAAGTACAACTTGAAAAAGTTTCATCAAATACATTGTGATTTCATCTTAGCTTGACAGGGGGGCTTCCTCAAATCTAGGTAATCGTGGATACAATACCCAACATAGTTTATTCTTCCTGTTCCAGATTCCTCTTTCTCAGATTTTTTCTAAGTCATTTACTCGAGTAGGTGCTTTGTATACTCGAGTAGTTCTCGACACTGTGTCGAGTAACTCTCTTCTCTGTGTCGAGTAGTTAATAAATACTCGAGTAAGTCCTTCATATACTCGAGAAGATTTCTTTCCACTCGAGTTGTTCAATCTGACTACTTGAGTAGTTGTTTCTCCCGTGTGCAGAATACTTCTAAGTGTTTGTCTCGAGTAGTTCTTCTAACCACTCGAGTAGTTCAATTCTGCCTACTCGAGTAGTACAACTTGTACTCGAGTAGTTCAACTACTTCCCGTGAAACTTTTATGTATACTCGAGTAGATCTTCCTAGTACTCGAGTAGTTGATTACAAGAACTCGAGTAGTTGTCTTCAACCTACTCAAGTAGTCATGAATTATATACCCGAGTAATATTTCTTTGCGTACCCGAGTAGTCCTTGACCTACTCGAGTAGTTTTATACCTACTCGTGTATATGACCTTATTTTCTCTGAAATTTCTTCTAAGTCCAGATTTGACAGATTTTCAAATTCCGTGACATGATTGGTCCACGTGTACGTCATTAAAACCAATTATGCCCGTTATTACTACTCCTATAAAAGTTTTTGTCTAATCGACAAACCCTAATCAGAAAACAGGTTTTTCAAGCAGAAAATTATTCTAAGTTTTGCAGCCGCCTCTTTCCAAAAGAATCGTTGTTTCCTCTCTCTCTCTTTTCACGGAACGAAAACCGCCGCCGCCTCTGTTCTTCTCCGGCAAGGTCTTTGATTTTCAGAGGAAATAGACTGAAGAAGTTTTACAGATCGAGATCGTTTCTCAAATCGCTCATCCTCTTCCCGATCGTGTAAGACCGAAGATTCAGATCTGGCCGAGATTTTCTTCATCTTTTCTGAAAGTGCCCCAAAGCTCACAAGAAGAAGATCATGGTTGTTGTTTGCAGATCTGACAGAAATATCACTGTTTGTATTTTTTCAATACTTGTATTTCATTTCTGTAGGAGAATTTTTCTCCGAGTGTAGGAGTTTTCCACTCCGAGTTTGTAGGAAGTTGTTTCTTTCGAGTTGTAGATCCAGTTGGTTGGATTGAGATTGTAGGAACTTTGTTCCGAGGGAAGGATTGTTTTTCAATCCGAGATAGTGGAGTAGCTAAGTCTAGTATATTGCTAGATCGGTGAGGCAAAGTGGATGTACCCAAGATCGGGGAACCACTATAGATCTTGTCTCGTCTGTGATATTTTGGTAGATAGATCTGTGCTGTGTTCTGAGATTTTTTAATTTCGCAAAAGACGCACAAATCACCTATTCACCGCCCTTTAGGTTATTTAGGTTGACAACTATTATCTTTCAGCACGGGCTTGACCTTTGTCGTCAACCCACTATCCACCGGCACTTGATCAATCGCGATCACTTGCGAAGGCTCTCGCACCGCCTTCCGTAGCACCGATATATGGAATACATCATGTAGACCACTGAGCTCCACAGATAGCTTCAACCGATAAGTCGCTCAGGTAATCCGCTCCAGAACCTCAAACGGCCCAAGGTACCTCGGGCTTAGCTTTTTCAAGCGCCGCACCCGCGAGACACCCTTGCACGGCTTGATCTTTAAGTACACCCAGTCGCCCATAGCGAACTCCACGTTCCTGTGCTTGGCATTATAGTACTTCGCTTGCCGGTACTGAGCGATAAGCAATCTCTCCCGAATGGTTCGCACCAACGAAGTAGCATCTTCCACCTCTTGACGTTTGTACAACTTTGACTCACCCGTTTCCAACCAGGACAACGGCATGCGACATCTTCTACCGTAAAGGGCCTCGAAGAGCGCCATTTGAATACTCGCCAGGTAGATATTATTGTACTCAAATTCAACCAAAAAAAAAAGTCTTCCCATTGCTTTCCAAAGTCCAAGAAACACATGCGGAGCATGTCTTCCATAGTTTTATTGACCCTCTCGGTCTGCCCATCCGCCTGCGGATGGAAGGCTGTGCTAAAACTCAGCTTTGTTCCAAACATTTGCTGCACAAGCCTCCAATCATTGGACGTGAACCGTCCATCTCGGTCACTCACGATGCTGCGGGGCACACCGTAGAGCCGCACTATGTTATCCACATATAACTTTGCCAACTACTCCACCGGATCATCCTTCCTATGAGGAATGAAATGCGACACCTTCGTTAGCCGATCTACGACAACCCAGATGGCGTCGTGTAACATCCCCTATCCGTCGCATAGCATATAGCAGTAGGTCCGGCCGGGGCCCGACGCCATATACTACAGACAGACCGGGTGGTTACTCATGGAAACCATCGAACCAATCATAACGTCGTACACAGAGCATTCTAGCGGAAACAGTTTAAATACGTTGCAATAAAGAACTCAGCACTAAATCATGAATGTCCACTAATACCAAATAAGAATGTTATACATACACCAGTACAAGCCTTAAGGCCTTACAAACTGGTTCACTTGATTTTACATGTTTTACAAACCACGGCACGCAGGCCGGTCATACATGAATAAAGCAGTAAACACGCCAATTAGGCCTTCAAGGGCCGGCTTCGCAACTTGGGCTTTAGCCCGCTATTGACCGCTTGGTCCAGCAGCACCTGCAAGCAACAAACCACCACACGGTGGAAAAATAAGGCAACAGTCAGCAATGCTGACCAAATTATAACGATCCCGCCCCAAACTCGGGGCGGCGATGCTCCTTCCCTGCATTTCATTAGCATAAGCGAGCAATATAATATTTTCATTTCATCACAGACGTTGGCTCGCACGGCCACATGCCCCGTGCTCTCAGGGCACATTCTCGGTGAACCGGTCGATGTCACGTCAATTAAAGCCATAGACATTCCGGACTCACCACCGCCACTTTGACGGCCAAACCTATGAGTATTTTGTCTTCTTTGCCTGGGTCACGACAATTTAATCCATAGACCGCCGAAGACCCTAATCTATGCCAACGACAAGTGCCACGTACCCTTAGGTCTCTTTAATCGAACGACATAGAATGGGTTGTTCCATCTAACCCGTGCTCACATCGCAACGACAATTTAAGCCATTTGCGCGGGTCAAACTTCTCCCGAGTCCCATTTCCATCACAATTCACATAACCCGGTTATGTTCATGTTGGCTCTCAGGCCACCAAGTTGGCAAGATCACGCATCCGCCAAGTTTTCCGGGTGCACCTTTGGGTTAATCCCCGAGGCTCCCTGTTGCAATCTACCACGTAGAAAACCCGAAAAACAACCAATCGCGCGGAGTCTTCTCCGGCATTTATGCAATGCAACATCACCGATCCAGACCAACATGTACGGGTAGGATTCACACATCATGCTTATGTCCGTTCTCGCTTACGGACTCTAAACAACGGGGACTTCACATATCTACCCGAAGGAACGCCTCCAACTCACCGCATACTCGCAATAGCGGGCTTCCTATGCAAAGAAGGAGAGCTAATCATGCTCAAGAAGAGAATCGTTACCCTTGCGTTCTTCTTTGGCGCCATGGAAAAGTAAGCGGATGAAAAGCACCGCACTAGCTTTGCCTCCGTGGATCCGGAGTCGGCTCGCAATTTGGAGCTTCGAAGCTCCTCCAATGGCCGGATCTAGCTTCTTCTTCCTTCCTTGGCTCTCCTCTCTCTCTAAGTTTTAGAAAGATAACCACTCATCAAAAGTGAGGGTTTCTAACGCCCAATCCCGGGTATATCCCTTCAGGAACAAACCCCAGCCGTTGGATCACCAATTAAAGAAACAAACAGCTTTGATTCGGGACTGAAATGCCCAATCTGGACCGCACACGGCCTGGCACACGCCCGTGTCCAGGGCCGTATGCCTCATTCGCCGTCAAAATCGACTCGCCTGGAACAATACACGGGCATCGAACACGCCCGTGTTCGACCTGACACGCCCGTGTTCCACCTGACACGGCCGTGTGGCCGGCCGTGTACCCCCGTCGATTTTCCCCGAAAACAACCCGAGCACTGCACGGGTTCTAGGACACGCCCATGTCCTTGCCCGTGTCTACCTCAACACGCCTGTGCTCCAGGTCGTGTACACGGTCTCAACACTCGACACTTCGTCGAGCGAAGATCGTCAACCTGACGACACGGCCTTGGACACGTCCGTGTCCTAGGCAGTGTGCCTTGTCTCGACACATCGTCGAGCAAAGTTCGTCGAATCCCCGGGACGAGTGTCGACACGGGTCGACATGCCCTGCGACACGCCCGTGTTGCAGGCCGTGTGCCATGTCTCGACACTTCGTCGAGCACAGTGTCGACTTCGCGGGCTGAGTGTCGACACGGGTCGACATGCCCTGCGACACGCCCGTGTCGCAGGCCGTGTGCCCAGTCTCGACATAATGTCGAGAAAAAAATGTTGACTTCGCCGGCTAAGTGTCGACACAAGCCTGACACGCCCTGGGACACGCCCGTGTCCCAGGCCGTGTGCCTCCTGCTAAAACCAAAAACTAGCCCAAAACGTCCCCCGTCGCTCTTTTGAGTTTCAGCGCGTTACAACTCTCCCCCTCTTAAAAGAATTTCGTCCACGAAATTATATAAAGGAAAGACATGTACAAAACCAAAATTTGTACCTGAGCGGAACAACTCTGGATACTCGTTAAGCATAGTCTGCTCTCGCTCCCAAGAGAGCTCCTCACGACCGCAATTGTCCCACCGGACCTTGACCATCCTGATCTCTTTATTGCGTAGCCGCTTGACCTCCGAGTCCTCAATCCGTACGGGCTTGACCTTTGTCATCAGCCCACTATCCACCGGCACTTGATCAACAGCGATCACTTGCGTAGGCTCTTGCACCGCCTTCCGAAGCACCGTAATATGGAATACATCATGTAATCCACCAAGCTCCACTGAAAGATTCAACCGATAGGCCGCTTCACCAACTCGCTCCAGAACCTCAAACGGCCCAAGGTACCTCGGGCTTAGCTTTTTCAATCGCCGCACCCGCGAGACACCCTTGAACGGCTTGATCTTTAAGTACACATAGTCTCCCACAGCGAACTCCACGTTCCTGTGCTTGGCATTATAGTACTTTGCTTGCCGGTCCTGAGCGATAAGCAACCTCTCCCGAATGGTTCTCACCAAAGAACTAGCATCCTCCACTTCCAATCGCTTATACAACTTTGACTCACCCGTTTCTAACCAAGACAACGGTGTGCGAAATTTTCTACCATATAGGGCCTCGAAGGGCGCCATTTGAACAGTCGCTTGGTAGCTATTGTTGTATGCGAACTCCACCAAATAAAGGTGGTCTTCCCATTGCTTTCCAAAATCCAAGACACACATGCGGAGCATGTCTTCCATGATTCTATTGACCCTCTTGGTCTGCCCATCCGTTTGCGGATGGAAGGCTGTGCTGAATTTCAACTTTGTCCCCAACATTTGCTGCACTAGCATCCAATCATTGGACGTGAACCGCCCATCTCGGTCACTCACGATGCTGCGGGGCACACCATGAAGTCGTACTATGTTATCCACATAAAATTTTGCCAACTTCTCCACCGGATCATCCTTTCTATGCGGAATAAAATGCGACACCTTCGTTAGCCGATCCACGACCACCCAAATGGCGTCGTTCCCCTTTTGCAACCTTGGCAAACCGTGCACAAAGTCCATAGAGATGTCGTCAAATTTCCAATCCGGAATAGGCAAGGACTTAAGAAATCCTCCTGGCTTTTGACATTCCATCTTCACCAAGGCGCAACTTTGGCACTTCGCTACGTAGAGCGCCACATCTTTCTTCAAACCCAGCCACCAAAACAGTTTCTTCACATCGCGGTACATCTTCATGCTCCCAGGGTGAATTACCCACACATGGGACGCACAGACGACCGTCTTTCCAAAGAAATCCGTCCTCCACAACAAATTAGGAATTTGACCCATCCAGAGCCTCTACCATGAACTGCTTCATATGAGCATCCATATCCAAAGCCTGCCAAATACGATCAGCCAGGTCATATTGGACTTCAGTCCAATTTAGAACTGCTTCAGCACTTGACTGCCTATCCACACAAACAATCTCCAACGCCTCCAACTCCCGCACCAACCGCTCATCATGCACCGATAGCCAATTGGCTTGAGCTGGGGCTCGGCGACTCAACGCGTCCGCAACCGCATTCCCTTTACTAGGCACGTAGTGGATCTTGAATGTATAGTCCCCCAGGAACTCCATCCATCTACGCTGTCGCATATTCAGATCCTTCTGATCAATCAGATATTTCAGGCTCTTGTGATCGGTGTAGATATCAATCTTCACACCGTATAAATAGTGTCTCCACAGCTTCAAGGCAAAAATCACGGCCGCTAACTCCAAGTCATGGACCGGATAGTTCCTTTCATGCACTTTCAGCTGTCTCGAGCCATAAGCTATTACACTTCCGTGTTGCAGTAGCACGCAACCCAAACCACTGCCCGAATAATCACTGTAAATCTCATAGCCTTCGGTCCCACATGGCGAACTCAGCACAGGCGCCGTGGTCAACCGACACTTCGACTCCTCAAAAGCTCGCGCGCACTCCGGCGTCCAAATGAACATATGCTCCTTCATCATCTAAGTATTGAGAGGTAACGCTTTCCGCGAGAAGTTCTCTACGAAGCGCCTATAATAGCCAGCAAGCCCTAGAAAGCTCCGGACTTCCGCTACCGTAGCAAGCTCAGGCCACTCCCATATCGCAACAATCTTCGCCGGATCCACAGCAATACCCTCTCCACTCACTATATGACCGAGGAACGCCACTGAGGACAATCAAAACTCGCACTTAAATAACTTGGCATACAGTGGATTTCTCCTTAGCGTCTCCAAAACCAAATGAAGATGCTTGAAGTGATCTTCCTCACTTTGCGAGTACACCAAAATATAGTCGATGAAGACGATCACAAAATGGTCCAAGTACTCCCTGAAAGTCCTGTTCATCAAATCCATGAACACTGACGTCGTATTAGTCAGCCCAAACGGCATGACTGTAAACTCATAATGCCCGTATCTCATACTAAACGCTGTCTTCAGGATATCACTCTCCCTTATTTGTAGTTGATAGTACCCAGCTTTGAGATCCAACTTCGAGTACACCGTCGACCCGACCAACTGATCAAAAAGATCATCGATCCGGGGGATAGGGTACTTGTTCTTCTCCGTCAACTGGTTGAGCTCCCGATAGTCAATACATAGCCTCAAGCTTTCGTCCTTCTTCTTAACAAAGAGGACCGGTGTGCTCCAAGGCGAAGAACTCGGGCGTACATACCCTTGCTCCAACAACTCTTGCAGTTGAACTTTCAGCTCGCCCATTTCTTTGGCGCTAGCCGATAAGGAGATCGTGACACAGGCTTTGCACCTGGCACTAGCTCAATCGTAAAATCTATCTCCCGCTGAGGCGGGGCTCCAGGAAGATCTGCGGGGAACACATCAGGGTATTCCGATACCACTGAAATACAATCAAACGCGGGCTTCGGCTTCGCAGCGTCCACTAGTGTAAAGAACAGTTCTGAACCGGCATGAACCGCCTTCACCACCTGAAGAGCAAACATCAACGTCTTGCTCGACCCCTTTAAGCCCGTAAAAGTCGTCTCACGACTAGCTCCCAACTTGACTTCCTTCCGACCGCAATTGATATAGGCTTGCTGCTCCGAGAGCCAGTCCATGCCAAATATGACGTCGAACTCCACCAACGGAAGTAACGCCGCTTGCAGACCGAATTCCTGATTCCCAATACGAATCTTAACATCGCAGATCCTATCCGCTCGCATCGAACACCCATTACGCAACAACACGTCCAACTTATCCTTCGCCATCGAAGAAGGGACTCCGATGCGTGATATAAATCCCTCGGACAAGAATGAGTGTGAAGCTCCCGTATCGAAGAGTGCTCTTGCCGGATTTTCACAAATCAAAACAAATCCTAAACAAGCAGTGGTAAGGTAACATATGCATAACAAGTATTTAAAGGAATTGACTTGCTATAAATTAAACCGTACCTGTCACCACATCAGCCTGTTTGATGGCCTCCTGTTGGCCAAGATTATACACCCTTGGTTGGGCCGGAGCATAGTGGGCCGTGGTCGACTCCACCGCCTTGCCCTTCTCTTCATAAGTAGCTCCCGGCTTCCTTTCGGACTTGGGGCGTCCGCTCCAACAATCGCGGGCAAAGTGCCCCGGCTTTCCACAAGTAAAACACGCGCCCGGGGTCCGACTCGTAGTCGCCCCAGAAGCACCAGAAGGAGCTGGACCCGAAGTCCTATGCTTCTTGAAAGACCTCTGATAGCCGGACTTTGAAGTAGTCGGCACTTTGAATTCAGATTTCCTATCACCCAAGCTTTTCTTTGCTTGTACATTCTTCATGTCCTTCTCCAAGGACCGGGCAGTGTTGACCAAGGTTAAGAAACCCTGCGTCATCGGCCCCGAGAGTAGTAACCTCAACTCATCTCTTAACCCTTCATAGAAGCGATTAGTCTTGCGCTCCTCGTCCACAATAGTGGAGCTAGAATAACGACTCAAACGAGTAAACTTGTGGAGATATTCATCCACGCTCTTCTTACCCTGAACCAACTTCAGAAACTCATTCTCCAATGCTATCCTCTGCGTCGAAGGGAGGTATCTAGCCAAGAACAATCTCGAGAACTCTTCCATCGAGACATCAACAAGTTGCCTACCTCTCAATAGGTGCAGCTCCAATCCTTCCCACCACATTCTCGCTTCACCGTCCAGAAGGAACGTAGCGATGGTGGTCATTTGCCACTCCTCCGTCTCCGTTGCTGTCATGACTCTCTTCACCCTGGAGAGACAGTCTTCAGCTTGAGATGGGGTTCCCAACCCCGAGAATACCGGAGGGTTAAAGCTCATTACATGCTTAAGTTGCCTCTCGGTTGCCCTCCTTGGCACCAACGGTTCCACTACCACTTGTTCCACTCTCCTCGGCTCAGCCTCTTGCAGCGGTACCTGCTCCATCGCAGGAGCGGGCTGCTGCGTTTGCCTTGCAGGCTGCGCATTTATCACGGCCAACACTACTTCGGCCACCAAGCGTATGTTCTCAGCCGATAGAGGTGTTGCAGGAGCAACATCTGGTGCACTGCTAGCCTCAGAAACTCGTCGTTCCGACGGCTCAACACCACTTCTGGTCACCTATAGTGGTACAAAACACCGTTAAGCGACCAAATAAAATTGCAAACAGCAATTATAGGAACACGCAGGTTCCTCAAACACGTGTATGTTCATTCCTAAGTGGACATTCATGGGTTCTTTTACCGTTATAAAGATGACGCGCACAATGTGCTCACCACCCCTTAAAAAGAATTCGTCCACGAATTCATTTTAAGCCCGACCAAAACCAGTAGTCTGATACCAAATTGTAACACCCCCTATCCGTCGCATAGCATATAACAGTAGGTCCGGCCGGGGCCCGACGTCATATACTACAGACAGACCGGGTGGTTACTCATGGAAACCATCCAACCAAACATAACGTCCTACACAGAGCATTCTAGCGGAAACTGTTTAAATACGTTGCAATAAAGAACCCAGCACTAAAGCATGAATGTCCACTAATACCATATAGGAATGTTATACATACACCAGTACAAGCCTTAAGGCCTTACAAAATGGTTCACTTGATATTACATGTTTTACAAACCACGGCACGCAGGCTAGTCATACATGAATATAGAAGTAAACATGCCAATTAGGCCTTCAAGGGCTGGCTTCACAACTTGGGCTTTAGCCCCCTATTGACCGCTTGGTCCAGCAGTACTTGCAAGCAACAAACCACCGCACGGTGGCAAAATAAGGCAACAGTCAGCAATGCTGACCAAATTATAACGATCCCGCCCCCAACTCAGGGTGGCGATGCTCCTTCCCTACATTTCATTAGCATAAGTGAGAAATATAATATTTTCATTTCATCACAGACGTTGGCTCGCACGGCCACATGCCCCGTGCCCTCAGGGCACATTCTCGGTGAACCGGTCGATGTCACGTCAATTAAAGCCATAGACATTCCGGACTCACCACCGCCACATTGACGGCCAAACCTATGAGCATTTTGTCTTCTTTGCCTGGGTCACGATAATTTAAGCCATAGACCACCGAAGACCCTAATCTATGCCAACGACAAGTGCCACGTACCCTTAGGTATCTTTAACCGAACGACATAGAATGGGTACGGTTCCATCTAACCTGTGCTCACATCGCAATGACAATTTAAGCCATTTGTGCGGGTCAAACTTCTCCCGAGTCCCATTTCCATCACAATTCACATAACCCGGTTATGTTCAAGTTGGCTCTCAGGCCACCAAGTTCGCAAGATCACGCATCCACCCAGTTTTTCGGGTGCACCTTTGGGTTAATCCCCAAGGCTCCCTGTTGCAATCTATCACGTAGAAAACCCGAAAAACAACTAATCGCGCGGAGTCTTCTCCTGCATTTATGCAATGCAACATCACCGATCCAGACTAACATGTCCGGGTAGGCTTCACACATCATCCCTATGTCCGTTCTCGCTTACGGACTCTAAATAACGGGGACTTCACATATCTACCCGAAGGAATGCCTCCAACTCACCGCAAACTCGCGAGAGCAGGCTTCCTAAGCAAAGAAGGTGAGCTACTCATGCTCAAGAAGAGAATCGTTACCCTTGCATTCTTCTTTGGAGCCATGGAAAAGTAAGCGGATGAAAAGCACCGCACTAGCTTTGCCTCCGTGGATCCGGAGTCGCCTCGCGATTTGCAGCTTCGAAGCTCCTCCAATGTCCGTATCTAGCTTCTTCTTCCTTCCTTGGTTCTCCTCTCTCTCTAAGTCTTAGAAAGATAACCACTCATGAAAAGTGAGGGTTTCTAAGGCCCAATCCCGGGTATATCCCTTCAGGAACAACCCCCAGCCATTGGATCACCAATTAAAGAAACGAACGGCTTTGATTCGGGACTGAAATGCCCAATCTGGACCGCACAGGGCCTGGCACACGCCCGTGTCCAGGGCCGTGTGCCTCATTCGCCGTCAAAATCGACTCGCCTGGAACAACACACGGGCATCGAACACACCCGTGTTCGACTTGACACGCTCGTGTTCCACCTGACACGGCCGTGTGGCCGGCCATGTACCCCCGTCGATTTTCCCCAAAAACAACCCGAGCACTGCACGGGTTCTAGGACACGCCCGTGTCCTTGCCCGTGTCTACCTCAACACGCCTGGGCTCCAGGCCGTGTACACGGTCTCGACACTCGACAATTCGTCGAGCGAAGATCGTCGACCTGACGACACGGCCTTGGACACGCCCGTGTCCTAGGCCGTGTGCCTTGTCTCGACACATCGTCGAGCAAAGTTCGTCAACTCCCCGGGACGAGTGTTGACACGGGTCGACAGGCCCTGCGACATGCCCGTGTCGTAGGCCGTGTGCCATGTCTCGACACTTCGTCGAGCGCAGTGTCACCTTCGCGGACTGAGTGTCGACACGGGTCGACAGGCCCTGCGACACGCCCGTGTCGCAGGCCGTGTGCCCAGTCTCGACACAATCTCGAGAACAAAATGTCGACTTCGCTGGCTAAGTGTCGACACAAGCCTGACACGCCCTGGGACACGCCCGTGTCCCAAGCCGTGTGCCTCCTGCCAGAACCAAAAACTGGCCCAAAACGTCCCTCGTCGCTCTTTTGAGTTTCGGGGCGTTACACGTCGTTCCCCTTTTGCGACCTTGGCAATCCGTGCACAAAGTCCATAGTGATGTCGTCGAATTTTCACTCCGGAATAGGCAAGGACTTCAGAAATCCTCCCTGTTGAAGTTGGTGACCGGGCGGTCTGGCGGTCTGTCTTGGCGGGTTGCAGACCGTGCGGTCTGGCGGTTTGTCTCAGCCGGCTTGGAGACCGGGCGGTCTAGCGGTCTACACTGGCAATCTCTCTTTCTCTCTGGTGGTAGCCGTGCGGTTAGCCCGTCTATCTAACCGCGCGGCTTGTGCGGTTTGTTCTGTATAGTCCGCTTAGTCCTGTAAATTTTTAGTCCCACATCTCTTATTTGTATTCTCTCTTCTCTCCTCCATTCTATATAAGGGAGGGCATACCTTTGTAATATATATTCTTTTTGGATAATAAAGTTTCAATTATTCAAAACTCTATCCGTTTGCTACTGCCTGTTTGCTACTCTTAACATGGTATCAGGAGAAACGGTCTTTTCCTCCTGATTGTGTGCACTCTCTGCTTCTCGCCGCTTGTTTCTGCTTCTCGCGACCTGTCTTCGCGGCTTGTCCTCTCTTCCGCCCGCTACTCTGTTCGCGCAGCTTGTTACCTCTCTTCCCTTCTCTTGCTGCTCTTCGTCGCCGCGACCTGTTTAGTTGTCGCAGCGACCTGTTTTCTTCTAGCCGCCTGTTTTTCCCCTAGCTGCGTGGCCTGGATCTGTTCGGCCGGCTTGCGACTTGTTGTTGTTGTTGCTGCTCCTTACTTCCTCTTCTCTTCTGTTCGCTCGGACTTTTCAGTCCGCGCGACCTCTTCCCCGCTGTGCCTTGTGCTGCTTCGTAGCCGCTCATGTTCGTGCGGCTTCTTCCCTTTAAACCGCTGCAGTTTCGCGCGGGTTGCTCTCTTTTTTTCCTCTCCCCGCGGCTTTCTCTCTGTTCGCGCGGATTCTTCCTTGTGTGAGCGGCCTCTCTGCCATTCTTCCTTTAGCCGCTCATGCTTGTTAGTCGCCGCGACCTACTGTTCAGTCGCGCGGCTTGTGCTTCCCTCTTCTTCCCCTTTTGCCTTGCTCTGCACCTTGGTCGTGGCCCTTCTTGCTGCTGGTGTGGTGTCACCGAGACCGCTGCAGTTTCTTATTCCTCCCTTCATGGCTTTCATCTCCTCCTCCAAGCCGTTCGCCTCGGTTGTCACATCTTCTGGTCGTGCCCACGTTGTTACTCAGGGCAAATGGCTGATCGACACTGGTGCTACAAATCATATGACCGGCAATCTCCAGTGTTTCTCTCTCCTAGAAAAACATGATCGGTTGCCCCCAGTTATTCTCGCTGACGGCTCTTCATCATCAGTCCATGGAACGGGGATAGTTCATGTCACCCCGTCTCTTCACTTGGCGGATACTCGATACGTGCCCCAGTTCCCGTGCAACTTATTATCTGTTACCTCTATTTGCAAGCAATTACAGTGTTCCGTCATATTTACTTCTACTTCTTGCTCTTTTCAGGATCCGGACTCCCAACGGACGATTGCTACTGCGACTGAGAGGGGCGGCCTATACTTCCTGGACAACATTTCTGCTTTTTCCACATTCTCCTCCACCTCCACAGATATTCTCCAATGGCATCTCCGCCTTGGTCATGCTCCTCCCCGTCTTCTTCGTCAACTCCTGCCCCACCTTCCTCCACAAAGTCCTCCGCTCAACTGTGAGGCATGTCAGCTTGGCAAGCATCACCGCTCCTCCTTCCCTCCAAAGCACGTTCGTGGCTCTACCCGTCCGTTTGATCTTATCCACTCCGATATTTGGGGTCCTTCTCCTACTCTTACCATTGGTCGGGGTAGTTCATATTTTGTCACGTTCATTGATGATTTCTCTCGCTGTACGTGGGTGTATCTAATAAAAGATCGCTCCGAATTATTCTCTGTCTGGACGTCCTTCTATCTCATGATCAAAACTCAGTTTGGTGTTTCTATCAAAGTTTTTCGATCTGATAATGCCAAAGAATATATCAGTCATGACTTTTCTACATTCTGCATGCAAAATGAGATTATTCATCAAACTAGTTGTGTCTATACTTCACAATAAAATGGTGTGGCCGAATGCAAAAACCGTCACCTCCTCGATGTCGCTCGCACCTTGATGACCCAGATGCATGTTCCTCGCTCCTATTGGGGCTATGCTGTTCTCCTTGCCTGCTACCTTATCAATCGCATTCCCTCCACGGTTCTCCACGGCCAAACCCCGTTCTCCATTCTGTATCCGGGCAAGGAGCCGTTTCCTCTCCCTCTCCAAATCTTTGGATGCACTGCCTTTGTGCATACCCCTTCTGCCACCCGTGATAAGCTCTCCCCTTGCTCCACCAAATGTGTATTTCTGGGGTACTCCACCTCTCAGAAAGGCTATTGTTGCTTTGATCCCGTCCTTCATAAGCAGTTCGTCTCTGCTGACGTCACCTTCTTTGAGAATACCTCCTACTTCTCGGATGACTCCTCTCCTCTTCTCCCAGCTTCTGATTCTCCGTTCCGTTCGTTCCCTCGCCTCCTACTACAATCTCCACCCCTACATCGTCTCCATCCCCTTCCTCTCCCTCCACCTCTCTCTTTCCCTTCTCCACCTCCCTCTCCCTCATCTTTGCTTCCGTCGCTCTCTACTCCCGGGCCAGCTTTCTCTACCACGGATGCTCCGGATGCCGCGGGCCCGGCTGACCTGGATCTTCCTATAGCTCTTCGCAAAGGGGTGCGGACATGTACCCTACACCCCCTTGCTGATGTTGTTTCCTATGATCGTCTTACCCCTTCTCGCAGGGAATTTGCACTGGATATCTCTGCCACTGCCATACCCCGCTCCTACCAGGAGGCCCTTGCTATTCCTCATTGGAAGATGGCCATGGATGAGGAAATGGCGACCCTAACTGAGCGGGGTACCTGGACTCTTGTTCCTCCTCCCTTCGGCATTGATGTTGTTGGCTGTCGCTGGGTCTTTGTGGTCAAATTTGGCCCCGACGGCACTGTGGATCGTTATAAGGCTCGCCTTGTTGCTAAGGGCTTCACTCAGACATATGGGGTTGATTACTTTGACACCTTCTCCCATGTGGCTCGTCTCAGCACCATCCGGGTCCTTCTCTCTGTGGCGGTAAATAAGGATTAGCCGATTTCCCAGCTGGATGTCAAGAATGCCTTCCTTTATGGTGATCTTCATGAGGCCGTTTACATGGAGCAACCTCCTGGGTATGTTGCTCAGGGGGAGACACGCGTATGTCGGCTGAAGAAGGCAATCTATGGCCTCAAGAAGAGCCCTCGAGCTTAGTTTGACAAGTTCAGCGGGATCGTGGCGGCCGTTGGTTTTGTGCGAAGCCCTGCCGATCACTCTCTCTTTATTCGCAAAACTCCTTCTGGGCTGGTTGTTCTTGCTGTGTACGTTGATGATATTCTTCTCACTGGCGATGACCAGGAAGGGGTAGCCCTGACAAAGCGTCATCTTCGCCAACATCAGATCACAAAAAATATGGGCTCTCGAAAGTACTTTCTGGGGATCGAAATCTCTCGGAAGCCCGACTCTTTAGTTCTCTCTCAGCGTAAGTATGCCCTTGATCTTTTAAAAGAGGCATGATTAACTGGAGCGAAACCTGCCTGATGCCCCATGGCAACTGGAGAAGACAAAACCTGGACAAATGATTCGCCTCCTCTTTCAGATAGTTCGCGGTACAGGCGTCTGGTTGGTAAGCTCATATATCTCACAGTGACCAGGCCTGATATTTCCTATGCTGTGGGCAAGGTGAGTCAATTCATGCAAGCACCTAGGGAGTGCCATCTACAGTCTGCCTTACGGATCTTAGAGTATATCAAAGCAGCGCCTGGGAAAGGATTACTATTTCAGAGGAATGGTCATCTGAGGATTGAAGCATACTAAGATGCAAGTTATGCTGATGACAAAGGGGATCGCAAGTCAACCTCAGGTTTTTGCACCTTTGTTGGGGGAAATCTGGTGAGCTGGAAGAGCAAGAAGCAGTCTGTTGTCTCCAGGTCCAGTGCAGAAGCTGAGTATCGCAGTATGACATCGACCACTTGGGAGTTAAAATGGCTGCGGGCTCTCATGCTAGATTTAGGAGAGGTCTACAACCATCCTCTACCTATGTTCTGTGATAACAAGACCGCTATATACATCTCTAAAAATCCGGTATTCCATGAAAGAACAAAGCACATTGAGGTCGACTGTCATTTCATTCGTGAAGAGATCTTAAAGGAACAAATTTGCACTCCCTTTGTCACTTCTGATAAAGAGTTGGCTGATATATTCACTAAGCCAGTTTCCGTCTCGTTTCTTCATGTTTGTGACAAGCTGGGCATGATCGATATATATGCTCCAGCTTGAGGGGGAGTGTTGAAGTTGGTGACCGGGCGGTCTGGCAGTCTGTCTTGGCGGGTTGCAGACCGCGCGGTCTGGCGGTTTGTCTCAGCCGGCTTGGAGAACGGGCGGTCTAGTGGTCTACACTGGCAATCTCTCTTTCTCTCTGGTGGTAGCCGTGCGGTTAGCCCGTCTGTCTAACCGCGCGGCTTGTGCGGTTTGTTCTGTATAGTTCGCTTAGTCCTGTAAATTTTTAGTCTCACATCTCTTATTTGTATTCTCTCTTCTCTCCTCCATTCTATATAAGGGAGGGCATACCTTTGTAATAGATATTCTTTTTGGATAATAAAGTTTCAATTATTCAAAACTCTATCCGTTTGCTACTGCCTGTTTGCTACTCTTAACACTCCCGGCTTTTGGCACTCCGCCTTCACCAAGGCGCAAGTTTGGCACTTCGCCACGTAGAGCGCCACATCCTTCTTCAAACCCGACCACCAAAATAGTTTCTTAACGTTGCGGTACATCTTTGTGCTCCCCGGGTGAATCGAGTACTTGGTAAGTTGCGCCTCGTACAACAAATCCACCCGCAAACTGCCCACGCTTGGGACGCAAAGACGACCGTCTTTCCAAAGCAATCCATCCACAACTTCATATTGGGAATTTGACCCATCCAGAGCCTCTATCATGAGTTGCTTCAGGTGGCCATCCAAATCCAAAGCCTGTCGAATCCGATCAGCCGGGTCATATTGAACTTTAGTCCAATTCAAGAGTGCTTCTGCATTTGACTGCTTATCTACACTAATAATCTCCAACGCCTGCAACTCCCGAACCAACCGCTCGTCATGGATCGACAGCAAATTGGCTTGAGCTGGGGCCCGGCGACTCAACGCGTCCGCAACCGGATTACCTTTACCAGGCACGTAATGAATTTGAATGTATAGTCCCCTAGGAACTCCATCCATCTACGCTGTCGCATATTCAGATCTTTCTGATCAATCAAATACTTCAGGCTCTTGTGATTGATGTAGATATCAATCTTCACACCGTACAAATAATGCCTCCACATCTTCAAGGCAAAAATCACGGCCGCTAACTCCAAGTCATGGACCGGGTAATTCCTCTCGTGCACCTTCAGCTGTCTCGAGCCATATGCTATAATGCTTCCAAGCTGTAACAGCACACAACCCAAACCACTGCCCGAAGCATCGCTATAAATCTCATAACATTAGGTCCCACTCGGCGAACTCAGCACAGGCACCGTGGTCAACCGACACTTCAACTCCTCAAAAGCTCGCGTGCACTCCGGCGTCCAAACGAACTTCTGCTCCTTCCTCGTCAAAGTAGTGAGAGGTAACGCTATCCGCGAGAAGTTCTCTACGAAGCGCCTATAATAGCCGACAAGCCCCAGAAAGCTCCGGACTTGCGCTACCATAGAAAGCTCAGGCCACTCCCGTATCGCAACAATCTTCGTCGGATCCATTGTAATACCTTCCCCACTCACTATATGACCGAGGAACGCCACTGAGTACAACCAAAACTCACACTTCGAGAACTTGGCGTACAATTGATTCCTCCTTAGCGTCTCCAAAACCAAATGAAGATGCTTGAAGTGATCTTCCTCACTCTGCGAGTACACCAAAATATCATCGATGAAGACGATCACAAAATGGTCCAAGTACTCCCTGAAGGTCCTGTTCATCAAATCAATGAACACTGACGGCGCATTAGTCGGCCCAAACGGCATGACCGTAAACTCGTGATGCCTGTATCTCGTACTGAACGCGGTCTTAGGGATATCACTCTCCCTTATTCGCAGCTGATAGTACCCGAACTTGAGGTCCAACATTGATTACACCGTCGACCCGACTAACTGATCGAATAGATCATCAATTCGGGGGATCGGGTACTTGTTCTTTTCCGTCAACTTGTTGAGCTCCCGATAATCAATACATAGCCTCAAGCTTCCTTCCTTATTCTTAACAAAGAGGACCGGCGTGCTCCAAGGCGAAGAACTTGGACGCACATACCCTTGCTCCAGTTGAACCTTCAGCTCCGCCATTTCCTTAGGCGCTAGCCGATATGGAGAGCGTGACACAGGATTTGCACCTGGTACGAGCTCTATCGTAAAATCTATCTCCCGCAACGGCGGGGCTCCAGGAAGATCGCTATGGAACACATCAGGGTACTCTGATACCACTAAAATACTGTCCAACGCGGGCTTAGGATTTGCAACCTCCACTAGTGTAAAGAACAGTTCTGCACCGGCACGAACCGCCTTCACCACCTGAAGAGCAGACATCAGCGTCTTGCTCAACCCCTTCAAGCCCGTGAAAGTCGTCTCACGACCTGCTCCCAGCTTGACTTCCTTGCTACCGCAATCAATATAGGCACGCTGCTCCGAGAGCCAGTCCATGCCAAATATAACGTCGAATTCCACTAGCGCCAATAACGACGCTTGCAGATCGAACTCTTGATTCCCTATTCGAATCTTCACGCCACAGATTCTATCCGCGTGCATCGAACACCCATTGTGCAACAACACATCCAACTTGTCATTCGCCATCAAAGAAGGTACTCCGATGCGCGATATGAATTCTTCGGACAAAATGGAGTGTGAAGCTCCTGTATCGAAGAGTGCTCTTGCTGGATTTTCACAAATCAAAATAAATCCTAAACAAGCAGTGGTAAGGTAACATGCACATAACAAGTATTTAAAAGATTAACTTGCTATAAATTTAAATTTTACCTGTCACCATATCCGCCTGTTTGATGGCCTCCTGTTTACCAAGATTGTACACCCTCGGTTGGGCCGGAGCATAATGGGACGCGGTCGACTCCACCGCCTTGCCATTTCCTTCATACATTGCTCCCGACTTCAACTCAGACTTTGAACGTCCACCTCGGCACTCACGAGCATAATGCCCTAGCTTCCCACAGTTGTAACATGCGCCCAGGGTCCGACCCATAGTCGCCCCAGAAGCACCAGTAGAGGGGGATGGACCCGAAGTCCTAGCTTTCTTGTTCCACTTCCGGAACACAGACTTTGAGGAGTTCGGCACTTTGAACTCTGATTTCTTGTCACCAACGCTTTTATTTGCTTGTACATTCTTCATGTCCTTCTCCAAGGACCTGGCTGTGTTGACCAGTGTCAAGAAACCCTGCGTCATCGGCCCCGAGAGTAGTAGCCTCAAATCATCTCTCAACCCTTCGTAGAATCGATTCGTCTTGCGCTCCTCATCCGCGATGGTGGAGCTAGCATACCGACTCAGTCGAGTAAACTCGTGGAGATATTCATCCACGCTACTGTCTCCTTGAACCAACTTCAGGAACTCATTCTCCAACGCTATCCTCTGCGCTGAAGGGAGGTACCTAGCCAAGAACAGTCTCGAGAACTCTTCCATCGAGACGTCTGTAAGTTTCCTACCTCTCAATAGATGCAGCTCCAATCCTTCCCACCACAAACTCGCTTCACCGTCCAGAAGGAACGTAACAATAGTGGTCATTTGCCATTCTTCCATCTCCGTTGCTGTCAAGACTCTCTTCACCCTGGAGAGCCAGTCTTCAGCTTGAGATGGGGTTCCAAACCCCGAGAATATCGGAGGATTAAAGCTCATGACATGTTTGAGCTGTCTCTCAGTTGCCCTCCTCGGCACCACCGGTTCCTCTACTACCTATTCCACCCTTCTCTGCTCAGCCTCTTGTAGTGGTACCTGCTCCATCGAAGGAGCGGGATGCTACATTTGCCTTGCAGGCTGCGCATTGATCATGGCAAGCACTACTTCGACAACCAATCGTATGGTCTCAGCTAATGGAGGTGTTGCAGGAGGATCATTTGGTGCACTGCTAGCCTCAGAAACTCGACATTCCGACGGCCCAGCACCTCTTCTGGTCACCTATAGTGGTACAAAACACCGTTAAGCGACCAAACAATATTGCAAACAGCAATTATAGGAACACGCAGGTTCCACAAACACGTGTATTTTCATTCCTAAGTGGACATTCATGGGTTGTTTTGTTATTATAACGATGACGCACACACATGTGCTCACCACCCCTTAAAAAGAATTCGACCACGAATCCATGTTAAGCCCGACCGAAACCAGTAGCCTGATACCAAATTGTAACACCCCCTATCCGTCCCATAGCATATAACAGTAGTTTCGGCCGGGGCCCGACGCCATATACCATAGACAGACCGGGTGGTTACTCAATGGAAACCATCCAAACAATCACAACGTCCATCACAGAGCATTCTAGCGGAAGCAGTTTAAATATTTGCAATTAAAAGAACCCAACAACAAGCATGAATGTCCACTAACAAGCCAAAAAGGAATGAAGTACATACACAAGTACTGGCCTTAAGGCCTTACAAATGGTTTACTCATATTACATGTTTTCCATACCACGGCACGCATGCCGGTCATACATGAACAAAAGCAAGTAAACACTCCAATTAGGCCTTCGAGTGTCGGCTTCGCAATTTGGGCTTTAGCTCGCTATTGACCGCTTGGTCCAGCAGCACCTGCAAGCAACAAACCACCGCACAGTGCCAAAAAAAAGCAACGGTCAGCAATGCTGACCAAATTATAATGATCCCGCCCCCAATTCGGGGCGGCGATGCTCCTTCCCTTCACTTTATTAGCATAACCAAGCAGTATAGTAATGTCACTACCTCACAAGCATAGGCTCGCACGACCACACACCCCGTGCACTCAGGGCACATTCTCGGTGAACCCGGTCAAAACCGTGGTCCCACCACCTCCACTTGGACGGCACCACACGTGAGCATTTGAGTCTTTTAGGAAGAAGTTATGACACTTAAAATCATCAACAGCCTATAAGCATAAGTCATGACACTTAAAATAATCGAAAGCCAAAGACCCGACCTCTATGCCCTCGGCATAGAGCAGGAACGGTTCCACTCAACCCATTGCTCACTTGCCATGACATTTAAAATCATCGACACGAGTTAAGTTTCCCCGAAGCCCGTGAATCGAACGCACAATATTACATAACCCAGTCACGTACAAGTTGGCTCCCAGGCCACCAAAATTGCAGAATCACGCATCCGCCCAGTTTTCCGGGTGCACCTTGGAGTTAATCCCCAAGGATCCCTGTTGCAATCTACCACGTAGAAAACCTGAAAAACAAACATTCGCACGGAGTCTTCTCTGGCATTTATGCAATGTAACATCACCGATCCAGAGCAACATGTCCGGGTAGGATTCACGCATCATGCCTATATCCATTCTCGATTACGAATCTACACAATGAGGACTTTACATATCTACCCAAAGGAACACCTCAAACTCACCGCATACTCGGGAGAGCGGGCTTCCTATGCAAAAGAAGTAGAACTTCACATGCTCAAGTAGAGAATCGTTACCCTAGCGTTCTTCCTTAGCGCCATGGAAATGTAAGCGGATGAAAAGCACCGCACTCTCTTTGCCTTCGTAGATCCGAAGTCGGCTCGCGATTTGGAGCTCTGAAACTCCTCCAAGGACCGGATCTAGATTTCTTCTTCCTCCTTTGCTCTCCCTTCTCTCTAAGATTTAGACAGAGAACTTCGGCAGCAAAATAAGGGTTTTGAAACCCTTCTCTCAGGTATAACCCCTTCGGGAATAACCACAGCCGTCGGATCCCACAAAAAGGGATGCACAGACACGATCCAGGTCTGACCTGGACAAATGGGGTTAAACACCGCATGGTACGCCAACAGGAGTAGGACACGCCCATGACAAAACAGTGTCGGAACATTTAGTCAAGATCCCGCCAAAAGCTCTGTGTCGACACTCCGCGTCGACAATCAAACACGCCACAAATACCCCGCGCTCGACGATCGTCGAACCAAGATTGTCGACCGCTGCCAGATCGTCGAACGGAGCTCTCTGGCCAAATCATCGAACGCAGCCAAATCGTCAAACGGTGATCGCTGGCCCGATCGTCGAACCCACGGCCTGATCGTCAAACCCACGGCCCGATCGTCGAACCCACGGCCCGATCGTCGACCGCAGAACGTCGACAAAATCATCGACCGCGGAATGTCGACCAAATTGTTGACCACAGAATAACGACAAATCGTCGACCGCAGAATTGTGACCAGATCGTCGAGAGCTGCTCGACGATCGTCGAACCCAGATTTCTGCCTGATCAATTTGCCAGATCTTTGAACTAAATCATCGAACCCCTCTCGACATGCCCCGGGACACGCCCATGTCCCAGGCCGTGTTCCCCTGCCAAATTCCAAATTTGGTACAGAAACGTCACCCGTCGCTCTTTTGAGTTTCGGGGCATTACATTCTAACTGTTTACAGAAATCCAGGACGCACATGCGAATCATGTCTTCCATCGTCCTATTTACCCTCTCGGTCTGCCCATCCATTTGCGGATGGAAGGCTGTACTAAAACTCAGCTTCGTTCCAAACACTTGCTGCACCAACCTCCAATCGTTGGACGTGAACTGCCCATCCCGGTCACTCACGATGTTGTGGGGCATACCGTAAAGCCGTACTATGTTATCACATACAACTTTGCCAATTTCTCAACTGGATCATCATTCATATACGGAATGAAGTGCGACTTCTTCGTGAGACGATCTATGACCACCCAAATGGCATCATTCCCCTTTTGTGACCTTGGCAACCCGTGCACAAAATCCATAGTAATGTCGTCGAACTTCCACTCCAGAATAGGAATGGATTTCAAGAATCCTCCCGGCTTCTGGCACTCCACTTTCACCAAGACGCAAGTTTGACACTTTGCCACGTAGAGCGCCACATCCTTTTTCAGTCCTAGCCACCAGAACAATTTCTTAACATCCCGGTACATCTTCGTGCTCCCCGAGTGAATTGAGTACTTTGTATGATGCGGCTCGTACAACAATTCCACCCGCAAATTGCCCACGTTTGGGACGCACAGACGACCGTCCTTCCAAACCAACCCATCCTCAACGACGAATTGGGAATTTGACCCATCCAAAGCTTCAACCATGATCTGCTTCATGTGGCCATCCAAATCCAAAGCCTGCCGAATCCGATCAGCCAGTTCATACTGGACTTCAGTCCAATTTAATAATGCTTTAGCACTTGACTGCTTATCCACGCAAAAGATCTCCAACGCCTCCAACTCCCATACCAACCGCTCGTCATGGAGCGACAGCCAATTGGCTTGAGCTAGAGCCCGGCGACTCAACGCGTCCGCAACCGCATTGCCTTTACCAGGCACGTAGTGGATCTTGAATGTATAGTCCCCCCGGAACTCCATCCACCTACGCTGCCACATGTTCAGATCTTTCTGATCCAGCAAATATTTCAGGCTCTTATGATTGGTGTAGATATCAATCTTCACACCGTACAAATAATGTCTCCACAGCTTCAAGGCAAAAATCACGGCCGCTAACTCCAAGTCGTGGACCGGAAAATTCCTCTCGTGCACTTTCAGCTGTCTTGAGCCATATGATATAGCACTTCCATACTGCAGTAGCACGCAACCCAAACCACTGGCCGAAGCATCGCTATAAATCTCAAAACATTTGGTCCCACACGGCGAACTAAGAACTGGTGCCGTGGTCAACCGACACTTCAACTCCTCAAAAGCTCGTGCAGACTCCGGCGTCCAAATGAACTTTTGTTCTTTCCTTGTCAAAGTAGTGAGAGGTAACTCCATCCGCGAGAAGTTCTCCACGAAAGGCCTATAATAGCCGGCAAGCCCCAGAAAGCTCCGGACTTCCACTACTGTAGAAAGCTCAGGCCACTCTCGTATCGCAATAATCTTTGCCGGATCCACTGCAATACCCTCTCCACTCACTATATGACCGAGGAATGCCACTGAGGATAACCAAAACTCGTATTTCGAGAACTTGGCGTAGAATTGATTCCTCCTTAGCGTCTCCAAAACCAAATGAAGATGTCCAAAGTGATCTTCATCTCTCTGCGAGTACACCAAAATGCCGTCGATGAGGACGATCACAAAATGGTCCAAGTACTCCCGGAAAGTCCTGTTCATCAAATTCATGAACACTGACGGCGCATTGGTCAGCCCAAACGGCATGACCATAAACTCGTAATGCCTGTATCTCGTACTAAACGGTGTCTTAGGGATATCACTCTCCCTTATTCTCAGTTTATAATAACCGGACTTGAGGTCTAACTTTGGTTATACCGTCGATCCGACTAACTGATCGAATAGATCATCAATCCTCGGGATCGGGTACTTGTTCTTTTCCGTTAGCTTGTTTAACTCCCGATAATCAATACAAAGTCTCAAGCTCTCGTCCTTCTTCTTTACAAAGGGGACCGGTGCGCTCCAAGGCGACGAACTTGGATGCACAAAACCTTGAGCCCATAACTCTTGAAGTTGCACCTTCAGTTCCGCCATCTTCTTAGGTGCTAACCGCTACGAAGAGTGTAACACTGGTTTGGCATCACACCGAACCGCCTTAACCATGTGAAGAGCAGATACCAACGTCATGCTTGACCCCTTTCAAGTTCACAAATGTCGTCTCACGACAAGTTCCCAACTTGACTTTCTTGCGATTTCGATCAATGTATGATTGCTGCTCCGAGAGCCAGTCTGTCACATCCCGCATTTTCTCATTTATATAAAGAATCAGAGCACGAGAAATCTACGAGCTGTGATGTCACGTCAAGCAGGGGATAACTGCTGACGCTCAGGCAACACTTTAATCCTTCAAATCATAAGTTAAAATGAATAGAAAACTGATTTTTAAATTAATTGGCCGTATCCCTCGGCTCAGTGGATCAGATAGTCCACGGTTTGAAAACTATTTTATACGTAGCGGAAAAATACTTCATTTATGCTAAACATCCTAAAAGAGCGCATAAGCGTCATAAGAGGACAACTTACACTATGCAAGACCCTAGATTTCAATTTATAATATTTATAAAGAAAACCATCTTTTTACGCATTGGAAAATAGAGTTTGAGCTTTAATAAAACATGCTGATCATGCAATACATATAGTAGTTCTATTATAGGGTTTAAAGTAACTAGCAACCTAACATAAAATATTCCCAGAGAGCAAGTGAAACTACCACAAAACAGGTAAACTAGCAGCTAAGCAAATACTTAATATCACAAAGGAAAATCACCAACGAGCGTCAACAACCTGACACGAACTCGCTGGTGAGCATGTATGTCTGTACTACTACAAGGCTAAAGAACTACCTCGACAAGCGAGGAAAACACTGCCAAAGCACAGTCCACAGAGAAACTCCTGAAACTAGCCGCACAGCCGGCTACAGACCTGAACCTGAGGCATTCAGAAGAAGAACACCTCAGCAAGAAATAATGAAACAAGTGGCAAGGAAGCATCAGATAATAATTGAATAAAAAGAACAGCAAGAAAAAGGGTTACCGACCCTGCAAGAGTAAATGCCAAAAAAAACTCAGCTAAAGAATCCAAAAGAGGACAAAATGCAGGTGTAATAATCAGTAAAGTGAGAGAGATGCAACAAGTACATATACGTACCAAACTCCGCTCAAGCCTGCAGAGACAGAAGAAAACTAATATGCATCAAATGAACAGTAAGAAGGAACTAACAGTCCTAAACTTGTAAATCATTAGCACTGTCACAAATCCCAAACCTGTGTCGGAGACTAAAAACAATCACAACCGAACAACCAGGTCCAGGTGTCTCAAGAGTACTAAAGGGGCCGCCACGGGATCCACACACATAGAGTTCCAACCTCTTACAGGAACCCAAAAATAATATCCAAAGGAGGGAATAGTGGTGGCCACGGCTCGATCTCCCCTGGTACCATACTCCTTCAGAAACCCAGCTACCACATGCTAAGGATCCACGATTCGGCGCCAAAGTTAGCCGACAACACCACTTAGAAACTACCAAGTTCTACAACCAAAACCCGCCGACTTATTTTCCCCTACCCGCCGAACTATTTTCCCCTACCCGCCGAACTATTTCCCCCTACCCGCCGAGTACAACTAAAATAAAACCGATAACTTCCTAGTTTGTGCCGACTACAAGCCCAAAACTAGGAACATTCCAATTTCACCTATTCTACGACAAGGAGAAAAGAATAATACAACAAAAATGCAACTCATGGAGGCACGCAAGAGGGGAGAAATCCACTTGCCTCAAATCGACCTTGAAAAGGTCACCCAAAATACTCCACCACGTAGATCCGTCCAAAATGGGACACGCGGAGACGAGATCTACGAAAAAAACGGACAACCGGGGTTAGGGCCGAAAAAATCTAAGGCGAAACGTTCACCGAAACGGGAAAAACTTACCGCGATCTCGAAGCTCTCGCCGAGAGCTTTCCAACGCCGCGATCGGATCGAAAATCCGTCCACCGGATCGGCGGTGGCGGCCGCCGGAAGATTTGCGAATGGAAGGGTTCGTCGCACAGGGGGGGCTGCTGTTCGGGGAAGAAGAAGGGCTTTGCCTTTTTTTAACTAATATAATATATTATATAATATGAATAGTAATATAATATACATAATATTAATTATAAACTTAACATATAATATAACCTACCTAACTGTTCGGTGAGAATTCTCACCGAACAGTGGATTCGGTGAGAATTCTCACCGAACAGTGGATTCGGTGAGAATGATTCTCACCGAATCCGATTAGGTGAGAATCATTCTCACCGAATTTTCTTATTTTATTATTATTAGTTTTTTTTTTAAATTATTTGTATAAATATATATATATATATAATAATAAAATATATATAATTATTAAAATAAGATAACCTTATATGGTTACGGAGGGCCAAACGCGCGCCGAAACGAACGAAATTCGCACCATAGGCGAATGACGACGCTACGAAACCAACGGCGAAGTCGAAATCGAATTCCGACGCACCGTTTTCGAGATAATAATTTCTAAAGTTAACGGCGTACGTGAAAACATACAAACTACAATCGCGCGCCGAGGCTCCAAAAATGCTCGGAACGCGACGAAACTTGACGAGCAAGTCTAAAATTAGCCGATCTAATTTCCTAATATAAAATTTTCCACTCCCGACGCAAATCCCAAAATTTGGCCGGTCAAACCTAACGAACGAAAACGCGCTACGACAAAGTCGGTAACAAAATCCGACGAACAGAACTCGGGCAAAACTCCCGAAGCCAAAACACAAGCATTCCCCAAGAGGGTCCACCGAGTCACCAAACAGACTCCGGCTCACTAGGGAATCTTGCTGCCAGGTATCACCAAGGCACACAGGGAACCTAAAGAGCTAAAAGCACGCTCTAACAACGCCATCTGACCAATACGCGCTAACATAACGCTCTGACGTCATAATACGCCAAATAAGAAATTAAATAAATTACTGGAAAATCGGGGGCGTTACAGTCACTCCCCCTAAAAGAAAGTTTCGTCCCGAAACTTTACGCATAAAACAATTCTACCAAAGAGGAAAAGAAAATAACCAAGGGTTATCGAATACTTACCGAGCACAACTAGGAGAACAAATGAGGATGCGCCTCCCTCATAGCTGACTCCAGCTCCCAAGTCGCGCTCTCCACGTCTTGGTTTCTCCACAGAATCTTTACCATCGGTATTGTCTTTTTCCGCAACACTCGATCTTGCACATCCAAAACACGGATAGGAACTTCCATGTAGGAAAGGTTAGGCTCCAACTTGGGCACTGCATCCAGCACTTGTCTGCCACTTAGCACACACCTCCGCAGTTGGCTCACGTGAAAAACATTGTGCACGCCAGGAAAATTTGCGGGCAATTTCAACTTGTAGGCTGACACACCAATCCGCTCCACAATTTTAAATGGTCCCACATACCTCGGGTCCAACTTATGGTTCTTACTGAACCTCTTCACTCCAACCATCGGGGAAACCTTAAGGAATACCATGTCCCCCACAGGAAATTCCAAAACAGACCTACGCCGATTGGCGTTCTTCTCGTATCGCTCTTGAGCTATCCGAAGCTTCTCTCGAATAAGCTTTATAGAAACTTCCATTTCTTCTAAGGCATCTGGACCTAACATCGGCCTCTCACCAACCTCAGCCCAAAATAGAGGAGTTCTACATCGTCTTCCATATAGCGCTTCGAAAGGAGCCATTTGCAGACTCTCTTGATAACTGTTATTGTATGCGAACTCCATCAACCTCAAGCGTTCATCCCACGCTCCTCCGTGGTCTAATATATAACAACGGATCATATCTTCCACAATCTGATTAACACACTCCGTTTGACCATTGGTCTGTGGATGATATGCAGTAGAATATCTCAAGTCAGTTCCCAATCCTTCTTGAAGGCTCTTCCAGAAACGAGACGTAAACCTGGAGTCTCGATCTGATACTATACTTACGGGTACTCCATGTAACCTGATAACTTCATTCAAATATAGCTCCGCTATCTTTTTCATCGAGTAACCAATCTGAAAGGGTACGAAGTGCGCACACTTTGTTAATCTATCAACAATCACCCAAACAGAGTCATGCCCTCGGGGAGATCTCGGCAAACCAGTAATGAAATCCATTGAGATACTCTCCCACTTCCAAGTTGGAATCTCTAAAGGTGCTAATTTTCCACCAGGCCTTCTATGATCAGCCTTAACTCTTTTGCACGTAAAACATTCTGACACAAACCTTGCGATGTCACCCTTCATCCCAATCCACCAGGCAATCTGTTTCAAGTCCTTATACATTTTTGTAGACCCTGGATGGTAGGCCACACTTGAACCGTGTGCCTCACTGCACAACTTATCTCGAATATCTCGAAAGTTGGGGACGCAAAATCTACCGCGGTACTTTAGAGTACCCGCGTCATCGATCGAAAAGTCAGGCAGCTCCCCCTTCTCAGTTCTATTATGAAGGTGCAGTAGATCAGGATCGTCCTTTTGATGAAGCCTCGTAAGAGAAATCCATGAAGGCTCAGACACTTCCAAACTGCTTGACGAGTCACATCTACCAACTGAAATATCCATTAAAAGAAACTCTTCTACCAACAACTCAGTGGAGAGATTGAAAATTTTCCCTGTCTTCCTGCTTAAGGCATCGGCTACCACGTTAGCCTTACCCGGATGGTATAGGATCTCCACTTCATAATCAGCCACATACTCAAACCATCTGCGCTGGCGCAAGTTCAACTCCTTTTGAGTGAAAACGTACTTCAAACTCTTATGATCTGTATAAATCTTGCACTGCGCGCCATACAACAAGTGTCTCCATAATTTCAATGCATAAATAACTGCTGCGAATTCCAAGTCATGCGTAGGGTAGTTCCTTTCATGAATCTTAAGCTGTCTTGACCCATACGCAATCACTTTTCCTTCTTGCATCAGCACACAACCAAGACCCACGTGGGAAGCGTCCACGTAAACGGCATAGTCTAATCCTTTTTCTTGACGAACAAAACGGGAGCACCCCAAGGCGAAGAACTCGGCCTTATAAATCCGTTCTCAAGCAACTCGTCTAACTGGATACGCAACTCCTCCAGTTCGCGTGGGGCCATTCGGTAAGGCGCCTTGGCAATAGGACGCGTACCCGGCTCCAAATCTATAACAAACTCCACGTCTCGATCAGGCGGGAGACCAGGAAGATTAGCTGGAAAGACATCAGAATAATCACGAACCACCGGGATCTCCTCCAAACACGGCAAACTAACCTTGGTTTCTAAAACCGAAACCAAACAAGCAAAACATCCGGAATCTACAAGCTTCCGAGCACATACCGCCGATATAGTCGGAGAATCCTGGCGCGGATAACCGTAAACACTCCCGGGCTGACCGTTGTCCATCCTGAAGTCCAAGCGTTTACCCTTGCATTGGATCACAGCATCATATCTGGACAACCAGTCCATGCCTAGGATCACATCGAAGTCTTCCAGATCTAACAGCTTCAAATCAGCAAACGCAAGGAAATCGCCTAACAAAATTGGACAACTCTGGATACCCTGGTCCGAAACTACAGATTCGCCTGAAGGAAACTTGACACAGAACGCATCACCAACACGATCGAGATCCAACCGGTAACGCTCTACGAAGGCCCTAGCCAAAAATGAGTGGGTAGCACCGGAATCGAACAGAACACGCGCCCAGCGGTTCTTTACCTTAAATCGTCCTATAAAATTGCACACGCGACTAAGGAAGCGAACGCTCAAAACTATAACTATGAGCCAAGCATTAAAACTAGGGGGAATCTAACCTGATATCACTTGCGTGGACGTCTGATCTTCCTCCAAAGAGACCACGTTCAACTTTCCTTTCCCCTTGTCCACTCGCTGCGGCGGCGGCAAGGCCTGAAGAGGAACTGGATGCAGAGTAAGCTGAGCTTGCGGGCACTGATACTTGAGATGACCCACTTGACCGCACAAGAAACAACTTCTAGTCTTCTTCCAGCAATGGGCATCATCGTGCCCCGGCTTCTTGCATACCGAACAAAGCAAATCTTTCTTTTGGACACCTTGGATTGCATGAATCTGCTCTTTCTTTTGAGCTCCTAACCTTTGATAACATCTTTCCAATGGATGGCCCGGTCGGCCACAGAAACTGCATACCTCCTTGTTTCTCTTCCTCGGAGCAGCGTCAGGGACCTGAGCACTCTTACCCTCATCAGATTTTCTTTTATCCTTCCTCAGTTGTTGACCTCGATTCTTGGCATTATCAATTGCCTCTACCTTTAAGGCAGCTTCCACCATACCAGCATAACTTGAGGTCGCATAGGCACTTGCTAAATGCTGGACGTCACTCCTTAGCCCAGCCAGAAATCGCTTGCTTCTATTTTCATCGGAACTCACCAAGTCTGGGGCAAATCGGCTTAGCTTACTAAACTCGATTTCGTACTCGCTAACCGTGAGCTGCCTCTGCTTTAAGTGCAGGAAATCATTCATCAGACGGTCTCTCTCGACCGATGGCAGAAACTTGCTCAGAAGTAGCTCCTTAAAGGACTCCCAGGAACACCCGTCCTTCAGACCTTCTTTCTCCCTCAGCCACCAGCCCTTCGCCAACCCCTTGAGCTGATATGCGGCTAACATCACCTTCTGGTCATCAGTGATCCCGGAGTATGAGAACATCTCCTCGATTGATATCATCCAATCGTCTAATACCATGTAATCTGCTTTGCCATCATACGTCGGAGGCCTAAGTCGTTGAAACTGAGAAATAAAGGTCATCTCTGGTGGCACCACGACCGGAGGCACCAGAGGAGCGGGGGGGGGGGGGGGGGGGGGGGGGGGGGGGGGGGGGACAGGGACAGCTTGACCCACCACAGGGTCCTGAACTCTCGGAATCTGCCCTGCCACGACTGCTAACAAGGACTGGACCTGAGACTGCAAATCCCCTACTTGCTTTGACAAGGCTTCATTGCTTTGTCTCAGACCTTCTATCACTGCGCTGCTCTGCGCACCTGATGATTCTCCCTCCGACTGGGGAGTCAACCTTGTCGAAGGACGCCTCGACATTCTAATGGAACAATAAAACACTAATTAGACACCTAGCCCACCCACTAGAACCAAACAATATAGTACAAACAATACATACTTAAGTACTTGCTCATGCTGCTAACTTGCTCCGAGATTTTTTATAATGATGATATGCTTATCCTACGATGATTCACTATCATCCAACTAACTCTTGTGCCTAGATCGGGAATGCATGAATTTATATTCTTTTCGACTCAAAATCATGTGTGTACACATGTCATCCTGCAAATCTTTAGCTTGGCACGTTGTGCTTATGCAATGTTATGCTATGTATGATTGTGCTATGCATTCTAAAAAGGCCCTAATGCATGTTATGAGCGGCGTACACATGAAAATGTTATGCATCCCATACTACATAACATTTCCATGCAACGAAAAAGAAAACGTGCTAGCTGCATTCATGTGGTGAGGTTATGCATCCCATACTACATAACCCTCACATGTTGCCTCCTATGGTGGATCCATATACAAACACATATTATGCATCCCATACTACATAATATGCCCCGTATACTTCTTTATGCTCATGAGTGTAGTGTTCGTGCTTTAGCCAAGACGTGCCGATGACATATCGGTGTGTGTATGGTATGATTCTAAACACCTAACACTTACAGGGACAGGTTGCCCGACAATTTGTCAAGCAACCTCCCTCTGATACCAACTGTCACATCCCGCATTTTCTCATTTATATAAAGAATCAGAGCACGAGAAAACTACGAGCTGTGATGCCACGTCAAGCAGGGGATAACTGCTGACGCTCAGGCAACACTTTAATCCTTTAAATCATAAGTTAAAATGAATAGAAAACTGATTTTTAAATTAATTGGCCGTATCCCTCGGCTCAGTGGATCAGATAGTCCACGGTTTGAAAACTATTTTATACGTAGCGAAAAAATACTTCATTTATGCTAAACATCCTAAAAGAGCGCATAAGCGTCCTAAGAGGACAACTTACACTATGCAAGACCCTAGATTTCAATTTATAATATTTATAAAGAAAACCATCTTTTTACGCATTGGAAAATAGAGTTTGAGCTTTTATAAAACATGCTGATCATGCAATACATATAGTAGTTCTATTATAGGGTTTTAAGTAACTAGCAACCTAACATAAAACATTCCCAGAGAGCAAGTGAAACTACCACAAAACAGGTAAACTAGCAGCTAAGCAAATACTTAATATCACAAAGGAAAATTACCAACGAGCGTCAACAACCTGACACGAACTCGCTGGTGAGCATGTATGTCTGTACTACTACAAGGCTAAAGAACTACCTCGACAAGCGAGGAAAATACTGCCAAAGCGCAGTCCACAGAGAAACTCCTGAAACTAGCCGCACAGCCGGCTACAGACCTGAACCTGAGACATTCAAAAGAAGAACACCTCAGCAAGAAATAATGAAACAAGTGGCAAGGAAGCATCAGATAATAATTGAATAAAAAGAACAACAAGAAAAAGGGTTACCGACCCTGCAAGAGTAAATGCCAAAAAAAACTCAGCTAAAGAATCCAAAAGAGGACAAAATGCAGGTGTAATAATCAGTAAAGTGAGAGAGATGCAACAAGTACAGATACGTACCAAACTCCGCTCAAGCCTGCAGAGACAGAAGAAAACCAATATGCATCAAATGAACAGTAAGAAGGAACTAACAGTCCTAAACTTGTAAATCATTAGCACTGGCACAAATCCCAAACCTGTGTCGGAGACTAAAAACAGTCACAACCGAACAACCAGGTCCAGGTGTCTCAAGAGTACTAAAGGGGCCGCCACGGGGTCCACACACATAGAGTTCCAACCTCTTACAGGAACCCAAAAATAATATCCAAAGGAGGGAATAGTGGTGGCCACGGCTCGATCTCCCCTGGTACCATACTCCTTCAGAAACCCAGCTACCACATGCTAAGGATCCACGATTCGGCGCCAAAGTTAGCCGACAACACCACTTAGAAACTACCAAGTTCTACAACCAAAACCCGCCGACTTATTTTCCCCTACCCGCCGAACTATTTTCCCCTACCCGCCGAACTATTTCCCCCTACCCGCCGAGTACAACTAAAATAAAACCGATAACTTCCTAGTTTGGGCCGACTACAAGCCCAAAACTAGGAACATTCCAATTTCACCTATTCTACGACAAGGAGAAAAGAATAATACAACAAAAATGCAACTCATGGAGGCACGCAAGAGGGGAGAAATCCACTTGCCTCAAATCGACCTTGAAAACGTCACCCAAAATACTCCACCACGTAGATCCGTCCAAAATGGGACACGCGGAGACGAGATCTATGAAAAAAACGGACAACCGGGGTTCGGGCCGAAAAAATCTAAGGCGAAACGGTCACCGAAACGGGAAAAACTTACCGTGATCTCGAAGCTCTCGCCGAGAGCTTTCCAACGCCGCGATTGGATCGAAAATCCGTCCACCGGATCGGCGGTGGCGGCCGCCGGAAGATTTGCGAACGGAAGGGTTCGTCGCACAGGGGGGGGGGGGCTGCTGTTCGGGGAAGAAGAAGGGCTTTGCCTTTTTTTAACTAATATAATATATTATATAATATGAATAGTAATATAATATACATAATATTAATTATAAACTTAACATATAATATAACCTACCTAACTGTTCGGTGAGAATTCTCACCGAACATTGGATTCGGTGAGAATTCTCATCGAACAGTGGATTCGGTGAGAATGATTCTCACCGAATCCGATTTGGTGAGAATCATTCTCACCGAATTTTCTTATTTTATTATTATTAGTTTTTTTTAAAATTATTTATATAAATATATATATATATATATATAATAATATATATATAATTATTAAAATAAGATAACCTTATATGGTTACGGAGGGCCAAACGCGCGCCGAAACGAACGAAATTCGCACCGTAGGCGAATGACGACGCTACGAAACCAATGGCGAAGTCGAAATCGAATTCCGACGCACCGTTTTCGAGATAATAATTTCTAAAGTTAACGGCGTACGCGAAAACATACAAACTACAATCGCGCGCCGAGGCTCCAAAAATGCTCGGAACGCGACGAAACTTGACGAGCAAGTCTAAAATTAGCCGATCTAATTTCCTAATATAAAATTTTCCACTCCCGACGCAAATCCCAAAATTTGGCTGGTCAAACCTAACGAACGCAAACGCGCTACGACAAAGTCGGTAATAAAATCTGACGAACAGAACTCGGGCAAAACTCCCGAAGCCAAAACACAAGCATTCCCCAAGAGGCTCCACCGAGTCACCAAACAGACTCCGGCTCGCTAGGGAATCTTGCTGCCAGGCATCACCAAGCCACACAGGGAACCTAAAGAGCTAAAAGCACGCTCTAACAACGCCACCTGACCAATACGCGCTAACATAACGCTCTGACGTCATAATACGCCAAATAAGAAATTAAATAAATTACTGAAAAATCGGGGGCGTTACACAGTCCATACCAAAGATTACGTCGAGCTCCCCTAGCGTTAGTAACGACGCTTGTAAGTCAAAGTCTTGACTCCCAATCCATACCTAAGCACAACAGATTCTACACGCGCGCATTGAGCACCATTGGACCATAACGCATCCCATTTGTCTCTTACCATCAAAGGAGGTACTCCGACGCGCAATATAATTCCTAAATAAAGGAATGCAAAGCTTCATTTAAACGAACGGTTCTCTTGCCGGATAAACGAAAATCAGAACAAAGCTTAGCACAAGTAGTTCTAAGCTATCATGCACAAGGGAGACAAGTATTTTAGGTTAAACTGCTATAACTTTAAGCCATACATGTCCTCACGACGACGTGCTTCCTCTCGGACTTTAGGCACCCATGGGCATAATGCCCCGGCTCCCCACATTTGTAACATGCGCCCGTGGTTTGGCATGTAGTTGCCCCCGAAGCACCGAAAGGAGGGGCTAGACCCAAAGTACTAGCCTTCTTATACCACCTACGATATCCATACTTTGAGGTGTTCTGCATTTTGAACGCCGTTTCCTTTGCACTAAAATCCTCAATTGCTCCTAACATAGCTTTCTTAGTCTTCTGAGCACCATTCCAACACTCTCGGGCAAAGTGCCTTTTCCTTCCACAAGTATGACAAGTGTAAGTAGCTTTGCTAGTCGATGTTGTAGCCCCCTTCTCCAGCATTCTGCTGGATGCAGCTCTTATGGGGCTTGCATAGTTCGATACCTTGGTCGCTGGCATCATGTGAGTCTTCCTCAAGTATACTTCCAAAGATCTAGCCGACTCCACCAAGGCTCGAAATCCCAGTAATTTTGGTCCTAGCAGTAGGATTCGCAGCTCGCCATGCAGACCATTATAAAATCTATCAACTATAGCCTGCTCGTTCTCCAACTCAAAGCATGGGTAGCGGCTTATTATAAGAAATGATTGTAAATATTCGTCAATTGAGTGCTCTCCCTGCACTAAATGCATGTTCAGCTGCTGGCTCGATGATCTACCAAATGTCATATGCTCCATCACGCCACCCGACGTTGAAGTCACAACAGGGGAACAGGGTTGTACATTTCTTTCATGCTGTGCATTAGTCACAGCGAACACCGCTTCAACGATCCTTCTTACAGTTTCAGACGAAGGAGGGGTCTCAAACACCTCACTGGGTGCACTATACTCCTCAAAATCCGGGCTTTCTGGCCGCCCAACACCGCTTTTGGTCACCTATAGTTGTACAAAACACCGTTAAGCGACCAAGAAAAATTGCAAAATGCAACTATAGGAACACGCAAGTTCCTCAAACACGTGTATTTTCATTCCTAAGTGGACATTCATGGGTTCTTTTGCTGTTATAATGATGATGCACACACATGTGCTGCAACGATGACGCACACACATGTGCTCATCACCCCTTAAAAGAATTCGCCCACGAACTCATTTAAGCCTGACCAAAACCAGTAGTCTGATACCAAATTGTAATGCCCCCTATCCGTCGCATAGCATATAATAGTAGGTCCGGCCGGGGCTCGACGCCATATACCATAGACAGACCAGGTGGTTACTCAATGGAAACCATCCAACTAATATACAACGTCCTACACAAAGTCATTCTAGCGGAAGCAATTTTAGTAGTTGCAAATAAAAGAACCCAGCTACTAGCATGAATATCCACTACAAAGCCAACAGGAATGTTCGTACAAATACACAAGTACTGGCCTTAAGGCCTTACAATAGTTTGCTTGAATATCAATGTTTTCCAAACCTCGGCACGCAGGCCGACCATACATGAATAACAGAAAACACTCAAAATTAGGCCTTCGAGGGCAGGCCCAATAACTTGGGCCTTAGCTCGCTATTTAGCACTCGGCTCCGCAACACCTGCAAGCAACAATCCACCTCACGGTGGCAAACAAAGGCAATGGTCAGCTATGCTGACCAAATTATAACGATCCCGCCCCTAACTCGGGGTGGCGATGTTCCTTCCCTGCACTTTGCTAGCATAATCCAACAGTATAGTGTAAACAACACAACAACACAGGCGTAGGCACTCACGACAACACACCCCGTGCTCTCAGGGCACATTCTCGATGATCACGGTCTAAGTCCGCCGACTCACCACCGCCCCCAGGACGGCAATAACTCGTGAGCATCTGGTCTTTCTGGCCACTGCCTATGACCCTCCAGCTATGCCAACGGTAAGTGCCAAGTAACTTTAGGTCTCTTTAACCGAACGACATAGATCGGGTACGGTTCCACCTGACCTGTTGCTCACACCGCAACATCAATTAAGTCGTCTGCCCGGGTCAAGTTTCCCCGAGTCCCGTATCTCCCACACATATCACATAACCCAGTTATATTCAGGTTGGCTCCCAGGACACCATATTTGCAGAATCACGCATCTGCCCAGTTTTCCGGGTGCAACTTGGGATTAATCCCCAAGGCTCCCTGTTGCAATCTACCACGTAGAAAACCCAAAAAACAAACATTCGCATGGAGTCTTCTCCGGCCATTTATGCAATACAACATCACCTATCCAGACCAACTTGTCCGGGTAGGCTTCAAACATCATGCGTATATCCGTTCTCGATTATGGACTCTACATGTACACAACGGGGACTATTCATGTCTACCTGAAGGAACGCCTCAAACTCACCGCAAACTCGCGAGAGCGGGCTTCCCTATGCAAAAGAAGTAGAGCTTCACATGCTCAAGCAGAGAATCGTTACCCTAGCGTTATTCCTTTGAGCCATGGAAATATAAGCGGATGAAAAGCACCGCACTCTCCTTGCCTCCGTAGATCTGAAGTCGGCTCGTGATTTGGAGCTCTGAAGCTCCAACGATGACCGGATCTAGGCTTCTTCTTCCTCCTTTGCACTCCCCTCTCTCTAGACTTAAAAAGAGAACCACTCAAGTGAAATGAGGGCTTCAAAGGCCCAATCCCGGGTATATCCAAGCTCTAGCAGCCCCTAGCTGTCGGATCCCAAATTAAAGAAACGAACGGCCATGATTCGCCGTCACCCGACACGCCTGTGTTCGACCTGACACGCCCGTATCAGCCAGTACCCGCCCATGTTCCCAGGCGTGTTCCTCCATAAACACGGGACCAACACCAACCCGAGACTCACACGGGTCTTGGACACGCCCGTGTCCTATTTGACACGCCTGTGTCATACCCGAACACGCCTGAGCTCCAGCCCGTGTTCACAGACTCGACATTTCGTTGAGCGCAGTTCGTCGACAACATGACACGGCCTTGGACACGCCCATGTCCTAGGCCGTGTTCCGTGTCTCGACATTTCGTCGAGCGAAAATTGTCGACTTCCCTGGCAGATCATCAACACGAGCTCGATAAGCCCTGAGACACGCCCGTGTCTCAGGCCGTGTTCGCTGCTCGACGATCGTTGACTCCAGAATTCGTCGAACTCTCGGCCAAATAGTCGACCCAACCACGACACTCCCGGGGACACGCCCGTGTCCCAGGCCGTGTGCCCCCTGCCAAATTCCAAATTTGGCCCAGAACGCCTGTCGTTGCTCTTTTGAGTTTCGGGGCGTTACATTTTTGATGAGGTGTTCGTTACTTTTCTAGAAATGCCGGATAGACGTCCTGTGATGAGGATGACTCCCCAATCGGAGGGTGAGTCGTCTGGTGAGCAAAGTGATGCTGTGATCGAGAGTTTATGTCAGAGTAACGAGGCTCTAACGAGGCAGTTAGTTGCGATGTAGTCATAGATTCAGTCCTTGTTGTCTGCTGCTCCCGCACAGCAACCCTTAGCGCAAAATTTTGTCGCGGGTGAAGCTCTACCTGATAATCCTGCTCCTCTGGTTCCCCCAGTGATGCTACCACCAGAGATGAACCTAATATCACATTTCCAGCGATTGAGACGTCCCACTTATGATGGGAGTGTCGACTTTATGGTTTTGGATGACTGGATCATCACTATCAGTGAGATGTTCATGTGGGGATTGTTGAAGCACAGAGGGTAATGAGTGCAGCCTACCAGCTAAAAGGCCTGGCAAAGACTTGGTGGATTCGGAAAAAGGAAAGTTTGAAGGAAGGATGCTCTTGGGAGTCCTTCAAGAAGATGCTACTTAAGAAGTTTTTACATTCGGTTGAGCAGGACCGTCTGATGAATAATTTCCTGCATTTGAATCAGAGACAACTCACGGTGAGCGAATATGAGATCGAGTTCAGTAAGTTGAGCAGATTTGCTCCTGATATGGAAGCGTCGGAGGCAAGAAGAGTGAAGTGCTTTCTCAGAGGATTAAGAAGCGATGTACAATAATTGGCAAGTGCTTATAGAGCTGAAAGCTATGATGAGGCAGTGGAAGCTGCATTGAAAGTTGAGGCGATTGAGAATGACAAGAATCGAGGTGCCGCAGCGAGAAAAGAGAAGAGGAAAGGTGATGAAGATGGAAGATCTAGGTCATTTGGCCATTCTTTGAAGAAGAAAAGTCGAGAAGTATGTAGCTTCTGTGGTCGATCTGGCCACCCTTACTAAAGATGTTTCAAAAGGACTGCTGCCTTGAAGTAGAAGCAGGCGCTTGCAATCCAAGGTGCCCCAAAAGGAGATCTGGTGTGCACACACTGTACAATGAAGGGACATGACGTGAGTCGTTGCTGGTTGAAGGATAAGACTTGCTTCCAGTGCGGGCAGAAGGGGAACCTGAAGGCTTCATGCCCTAGGCTCAGACTCCACTACAGCCTGCCCCGCTTGGGGCTCTACCGCCGCCACCAAACCAGGACATAGGGAAAGGAAAGCTGAATGTGGTGATCAGGGAGGAAGCTTAGACCTCTACACAAGTGATATTAGGTTAGGCCCTAGTTTAATTTATTTTACTCTCTATCATTGCCCTAGTTTTCATTCATTTAGTTATGTATGCTATGGTTTTAGGGGACTTTATGGTGCGGAATAGGTGGGCGCGCATTCTTTTCGATTCAGGTGCCATCCATTCCTTTGTGGTACGGAGTTTCGTAGTTAAACATCAATTGGACGTGGATCAATTAGGACACTCCTTCAACGTTAAGCTTCCCTCCGGTGATTCAGTGATATCTAATCAAGGAGTTCTGAGATGCCCTATTTATCTAGGTGATTTCGTAGCCTTTGCAGATCTGATGGTTTTGGATCTGGCGGACTTTGATGTGATTTTGGGCATGGACTGGCTGTCCAAGTACGATGCGGTCATCCAATGCAAGGTAAAGCGACTAGACTTTAAGATGGACAATGGCCAACCTATGAGCGTCTATGGTTTTCAGGACAGGGTTTCCCCTATTATTTCTACGGTACGTGCTTGTCGCGCTATAGAGTCTGGTTGTGAGGCATATTTGGTTTCTATTTTTATACTTGAAACAACTTTTGTTACACCACGTTTTGAGGATATTTCGGTTGTACGAGAGTTTCCAGATGTTTTTCCTGATTGTCTCCCAGGACTTCCTCTTGTGAGGGAGATAGAGTTTGTGATAAACCTCGAGACAGGTACTCGTCCTATTGCAAAAGCACCACACAATATGGCTCCGCGTGAGTTGGATGAATTGCGCAATCAGCTTGATGAGTTGCTGCAGTGTGGTTTTATTAGACCGAGTTCTTCTCCATGGGGTGCTCCCATTTTATTTGTAAAGAAGAAAGATGGATCGATGAGGCTTTGCATCGATTATAGAGAATTGAATAAGGTGACCATTAAGAATAAATATCCCTTGCCAAGGATTGATGATTTGTTCGATCGATTGTGTGGTAGCTCGGTATTTTCCAAGATCGATCTTCATTCACGCTACCACCAGTTGAGGATTCGTGAGGCAGATATTCCACGGAGCGCTTTCCATTCGCGGCATAGACATTTTGAGTTTTTGGTGATGTCCTTCAGTTTGACCAATGCACATGTTGCATCCATTGATTTAATGAATAGATTGTTCAAGGATTTCTTTGACTGTTTCGTGATCGTATTCATATATGGCATCCTTGTATATTCTCGCAGTGTTGAGGAGCATACTCAACATCTGCGATTGGTTTTGTCAACCCTGAGGGAGCATAAGTTATATGTGAAGTTGAGCAAGTTTGAGTTCTAGCTACCTCAGGTGTGCTTTCTGGGTCATGTTGTCAGCAAGGACGATATTTCTGTAGACCCGACCAAGATTTCTGTTGTGATGAAATGAGAGATACCTTATACACCTAAGGAGACTAGAAGCTTCTTAGGCTTGCCTGACTTTTATAGAAGGTTCGTGGAAGGGTTTTCAGTGTTGTTTGCTCCTCTAACCAAACTTACCCAGAAGAATACTGCGTTCATTTGAGCGATAAGTGTGAAGAAGCTTTTCAGGGGTTAAAGAAGAGATCGTGTACTGCTCCAGTTTTAACCTTGCCTACTGAAGGAGTTGAGTACGATGTATATGTGGATGCATCACATATTGGACTTGGTTGTGTTTTGATGCAAGATAGAAAGGTGATCACGTATGGATCAAGGCAATTAAAGACTCATGAAAGAAACTATCATATGCATGATTTGGAGTTTGTTGTTGTAATTTATGCGTTGAATCTTTGGAGACATTTATTGTATGGTGCTCTATGCAAGATCTATAAAGATTATAAGTGATGGAGACGACGGTACGCAACATTTTAAAGACGGCGACGGCATGCTTACGGATGACCATGTGGAGCGTCGCCATAATATCTGTCCTGAACGCAAACCAATATATTAATAATTAATAATAATTTATTAATAACCATTATTAATTATTAAGTCATTTTCATGTTTTATTTTATTTTAAGCATTTTTATTTTTATTGCATTTAAATAATTCATGTTATGATGGGTGCATATAACCATCATAACGTTTATGCTGAATTTTGAATGGAGGGAGATTGAGTGGTGTAGGCTATATATAGCCATGTTATGAAGGAATAGTTAGTGAATGAAAAAAAGAAATCCTAAGAATTCAAGATTTGAATTTTCCCCCTCTTTCCTCTTTCCCTCTAAGGCAAATTTCAGCCTCCTCCTTCCTCCTCTCTTTGGCCGCCAGCCAACCTTCTCCCCCTCTCTATTCTCGTTTTACTCTCCTCCCAAAAACCCGAGCACCCCTCTTCATCACCTCCAATAGCTGACCTCTTCTCTTACCAACCAAAGATCTCGGCCAAGGCGTGAAGCGACGAAGGCGGATAAGTTCCTCTCCATCCGGTGAGACTCCAGCGGAGCCGTTGAAGGGCGATCCAAGTAGAGAAAAAATATCAGAATCATCCATTCCGGTTGGGTAACGAAATATTTCTACTCCATGTGTGTTTCCCTCTAGTTAATTCTTGTGGTGGAAATTCTTGGTGTTGCATTTTGAAGCATTGAATAATCGTGGCTTTTCCTTCAACTGGTTTGTGTTTATCTTGATTGATTTAATTTCTATAAGGTTTTGCGAACCTTCGTTTTCTTTTGTTGGGAGAGATCTACCTTTTCTGAATCGTTTTTTTTGGTAGATCTCTTTTGGTACAACATCGCTCGTTCGGACCGGGTGGGTCCTTTTAGCTGGAAAGAATATTGGCCTATCGCCTCTATTCGATCCTAATCGGTTTGGCTACCCGTACGCTAGCATATAATTGATAGAATTAATTAACGCGGTGTTGCGTAGAATGATTGTGCGAGTGTAGGATTTTGATCATTAGAGAGGCAAACGTATCGTTCGTAGATATATTCGGTGTCAACGTGCAAGCCTACATCAATTTGGTATCAAAGCCATTGACTCCCTTGATGAGTCTGAACTAGTGTCTTGGACTGAGCCCGTCACTGAGGGCGAGGCTGATATCGCTGATGATTTTAGTGACGTTGAGAAGATTGGTTATCCTAGTGACCTGGATGAGGATTTCTTCCCTGAGGAATCATCTACACTCCCTGTCAACGATATTTCTGAGGCGTCTACCGTGATTTTCAAGGAATCTTTTGTGGACCCAGTGTTGGTAGATGTTTCATTGGTGTTGGAAGAGTCACCTTGGAATGGATGTTTAGCTTGGGATGATCTTAGTGATGCACATCGGGGAGATAGTTCATTGATATTATCGTCGTTGCATGAGCTTCAAGCTAATTTAGATTCTCCCCGGGATTCGACTTGCCCTGTCCTCTATCCTGATTTTGACGATGTACCTACATCATGGGAAGATTTAGCTAGCGAGGGAAGTGTTGTATTGGAAGATTTGCCCTGTGTCGGAAGATTAATTTTGGATGACGTTAGCGCTGAGGACCCGAAAGATATTTCTTTCATGTTATCTCCTTTTCCTGAAGCCCAATATGGATTAGAAATTTTGTCGGGTTCGATTTTGCCCATTTATGAGGCCTATACTGATTCCGAATTGGATGAAGTGTCTAGCGTGTTGGAAGGATGTCCAAGTAAGAGAGTTGTATTTTTGGACGATGTTATTGAAGTAGACCCGGATGAGCATCCCCTGATGCTATCTCCGTTGCGTGAAATTAAATTTGATCTTAACTCTCCCGGTTTTAGATTTATGGACTCTCCCTCCTGATCTGAGTCATTTTATTTGGCTAACCTTGCAGGCCCCTCCTTTGGACATGACACATTTAACGACTCAGTTCTCTGCGTGTCCAGCTACGGTTCCATCCTCGTATGTTTTTGAGTCTTTGACTATTGTGCCTCTGGTTGTGGTGTCTCTGTCACACACCTATATACCACGCCCATTCGCATGGATTTACCCACCGCCATTTGATGTCCCTTTATCCCACCCGTTAGTGACCACAGTTAGGCCGCATGAGTTGTATCACTCACACCTGTTATCACACCCGAGAGCATTCAATTCTATTAGTATTAATGATGAGCGGCTTCCCTTGACATATCCTCATGCCATGCATGATTATATTAATTATAAAATTAGAACTGCGACTTTGACTCCTATGAAAATCATCTTTGATTTTAAGGCTCCCGTACCCCCGGATTTAACCCCATTATCCTCCATTTTCGGGTTGAGCCACAAAGCGCATGGGTTCACAACACACGGTAGCGAGATAATTAGGCGCACTTGTAATACATTACTCGATATAGTTGCGTCTTATGATTATTTTTATTCTTGTCGCTCGCCGAATGTGATCGTACACGGATTTAAAGCATAAGTGCCTTTTGACTTGATTTCGTTTCCACTGTCTGATAATCCAAGTCAACTCGCACTAGTTTATGCCTCTCATATTCAAAAATTATATAAGCACAGTAGTGAAGCGCTAGACTTACGAATTATATTTTATCAATTTCATGCTAGTTTACATAGAAGAGCGTCTCACTATTTGATTTGAGATTTAGTTTTGGTGCGTCTTGTCCCTGAACGGTTGCCTTCGGGCACTGTAGAAAGTTGGCGAGTTGGCGAGTTGGACCTTTTTCAGATATTAATGAAATTAGGAGAATACACATATCATTTGAAGCTTTCCACTGATTGAGATATTACCCCTATTTTTAATGTTTCTAATTTAACGCTATATGTTTCTCCACCACTAAAATTATCTGTCTGTCCGTTTGGGTCCACTTTATTTTCTTATGGTTTGGGTAGTGAGCTGGTTCCTGGATCGCTCTCTTCATCGGTCTTCACTGGAGGTATGTTGGTTGTTGATGTATAAATTTGTTTTCTTTTATTGCCTAATGCTTTTCCAAGGTTCCCCAGAACCATATTTTTGCATGACAGGATACTCCAGGGTGTAGTGCTCTCACCGACATGTGGTGATGTTTGCCACTACTTGATTTGATGGCATGATCGACCGGCCTCTGATGAATCTTGGATTTTTGGATCGGATGTGGCTCGGTTGGATGTTGCTCTCCTGCGCTGGTGCATTCCGACCAACTCATCGGTGATGAGTACTTTTGAGCGGGGGAGGATTGATGGAGACGACGGACCGCAACATTTTAAAGATGGCGACGACATGCTTAAGGATGACCATGTGGAGCGTCGCCATAATATCCGTCCTGAACGCAAACCAATATATTAATAATTAATAATAATTTATTAATAACTCTTATTAATTATTAAGTCTTTTTTATGATTTATTTTATTTTAAGCATTTTTATTTTTATTGCATTTAAATAATTCATGTTATGATGGGTGCATATAACCATCATAACTTTCATTTTGAATTTTGAATTTTGAATGGAGGGAGATTGAGTGGTGTAGGCTATATATAGTCATGTTATGAAGGAATAATTAGTGAATGAAAAACGAAATCCTAAGAATTCAAGATTTGAATTTTTGCCCTCTTTCATCTTTCCCTCTAAGGCAAATTTTGGCCTCCTCCTTTCTCCTCCTCTCTTTGGCCGCCGGCCAACCTTCTCTCCCTCTCTATTCACGTTTTCCTCTCCTCCCAACAACCCGAGCACCCCTCTTCATCACCTCTAATAGCCAACCTCTTCTCTTACCAACCAAAGATCTCGGCCAAGGCGTGAAGCAACGAAGGCAGACAAGTTCCTCTCCATCCGGCGAGACTCCGGCGGAGCCGTTGAAGGGCGATCCAAGTAGATAAAAAAATACTGGAATCATCCATTCCGGTTGGGTAATGAAATATTTCTACTCCATGTGTGTTTCCCTCTAGTTAATTCTTGTGGTGGAAATTCTTGGCGTTGCATTTTGAAGCGTTGAATAATCGTGGTTTTTCCTTCGACTGGTTTGTGTTTATCTTGATTGATTTAATTTCTAAAAGGTCTGGCGAACCTTCGTTTTCTTTTGTTGGGAGAGATCTACCTTTTCTGAATCGTTATTTTTGGTAGATCTGTTTTGGTACAACACCGCTTGTTCGGACCGGGTGGTCCCTTTTAGCCGGAAAGAATATTGGCCTATCGCCTCTATTCGATCATAATCGGTTTCGCTACCCGTACGCTAACATATAATTGATAGAATTAATTAATGTGGTGTTGCGTAAAACGATTATGCGAGTGTAGGATTTAGATCATTAGAGAGGCAAATATGTCGTCCGTAGATATATTCAGTGTCAACGTGCAAGCTTTTTTCAATAAGAGTTTGAAGTACATCTTCACTTAGAAGGAACTAAATCTGCGCCAGCGTAGGTGGTTATAATATGTGGCTGATTATGAAGTGGAGATCTTTTATCATCCGGGAAAGGCTAACGTAGTAGCCTATGCTTTTAGTAGAAAGACCGCCAAAATTTTTAATCTGTCTCTATAGTCCTTTGTAGAATAATTCATGTTGGTGGACATTGAGGTTGGGAGTAGTACTGTGCCTGCTAGTTTAGAAGCAAAAGAGACCTCTTAGATTTCCCTTACTAGAGCGGACGAGAAAGATGTCACGGATTTGTTACATCTTTGGAATAGAACTGAGAAGGGAGAGCTACCTGATTTCTCTTTGGATGAGTTAGATGCTCTGAAGTATCGAGGTAGATTTTGCATTCCCGCCTTTGGTGATATTCGGGCTAAGATTTGTACTGAAGCTCATGGTTCTTGTGTTGCCTACAATCCTGGTTCCACTAAAATGTATAAAGATCTAAAGCAAATTGTTCGGTGGTCAGGGATGAAGAATGATATAGCAAAGTTTGTGTCAGAATGTTATACGTGTCAGTATGTTAAAGCTGACCATAGAAGGCCTGGAGGGAAATTGACACCGCTTGATATTCCTACTTGGAAGTGGGAGAGTATTTCGATGGATTTCATCACCGGTTTACCGAGATCTCCCCTTGGGCACGACTCTGTTTGGGTGATAGTTGATAGATTGAATAAATGTGCTCACTTTGTGCCTTTTAAGATTGGGTATTCTATGAAGAAGATAGATGAATTATATCTTGATGAGGTAATCAGATTGCATGGAGTGCCTGTCATCATCGTATCGGATCGATACTCTAGATTTACATCTCGTTTTTGGAAAATTTTATAGGATGTCTTGGGTACCAATTTGAGGTAATCCACCGCCTATCATCTACAGACGAACGGTCAGACCGAAATAATAAATCAGTTCGTGAAAGATATGATCAGATGTTATATTTTGGATCACGGTGGTGCTTGGGATGAGCATCTCAGACTCAGGGAGTTTGCTTACAATAATAGTTACCAAGAGATTCTTCAGATGGCCACGTTTGAGGCCTTATATGGGAGGTATTGTAGGTCTCCTTTGTTTTGGGCTGAGGTTGGTAAGAGACCATTGCTTGGTCCGGAAGCCCTTGAAGAAATGAGTTGTGTCATGACTCATATTCGAGAAAAGCTCTGTGTAGCACAAGAGCGCTATGAGAAATATGTTAATCAACGAAGGGTTGATCTGGTGTTCGCTATTGGGGACTTAGTTTTTCTGAAAGTCTCTCCGATGTCGGGTGTTAAAAGGTTTGTAAGGAACCACAAGTTAGACCCCCCGGTATGTGGGACCTTTTCAGATTCTGCAGTGCATCAGAGTGTCTGCTTTTAGCCTGGAGTTGCCTGCTACCTTCCCTGGTGTCCATGATGTATTTCATGTGAGACAGTTGCAGAAGTGTGTTCGTAGTGATCGTCAAGTCCTTGACTTGGTGCCCTAGATTCAGCCCAACCTTATGTACGTGGAAGAACCTGTTCGTATTTTGGATTCTCAAGAACGAGTGTTGTAGAGAAAGACCATCCCCATGGTTAAAGTTCCCTGGCGAAATCAAGACGTCGAGAGCGCTACGTGGTAATTGGAGACGACGATGAGGGAATCTCATCCGCATCTCTTCCCTTAGTTCATGTATGTCTTCAGGTTTTTGGTAATATTTGGACTCTTCGTTTTGGTTTGGATTTAATGTTGTGTTATGTTACGGGACGAAACTTCTTTTTACTGGGTGCGACTGTAATGCCCCCGATTTTCTTATGTTATTATTAATGTTGTGTTATGTTTTGTTGACGGTGCTGCACCGTTTGTGCATTTTTGCGTCTGTTGGGTCTGCTTGACCAGATATTGGGATTTTGATTGGATTGAATGTTTTCCTTGATTTGGAGGATGACTTTTTCTTGTGTAAGCATTTGATGATAGTGTCTCAAGAATGGTGCTTCGGATTCTAGGATTATCCTCGCTCTAAATTCGTAGAGTCACATTTTATCCCTGGTGTTAGTCAAATTAGAATTTCTGAAATTACCCTGCTTAGCACTTGAGATGGACAGCCTTGTCCTCGAGTGAGATCGTTGTGTACTCGGAAGCTTGGCCCTTCATTTCTCGAGAAGCGGGGTGTAACGCCCATGATTTTTCGATATTTGGTTTAATTCATTATCTGGCGTGTTTATGACGTCAGGTCGTTACGTTGACGCATTTTCGGCATTTGCCATTGTTAGAGCGTGGTTTTAGCTCTTAGGTTTTCTGTGTGTTTGGCTAGGTTTAGCCTGTTTGCAAGATTTCCAAGCAAGCCGGGTCTGTTTTGGTGACTTGGTGGAGCGTCTCTGGGAATGCTTGTGTTTTGGCTTTGGGAGGTGTTTACCCGAGTTTGGTTCATCGAATCTTAATTTTGACCGCGTCGTTGGGTTCGTGGCATCGGTATTTTTCTACGGTGCGATTTTCATGACATTTCAGATAAGTTTGGTTTTCGGGTCATTTTGACATTTTATTTAATTAATTATGTTATCCTATAATAAAATAATCAGATAAAAGCAGTATAAATAGAACCCATCGCTTCAAACCCTATTCATTTGTCTACCTCGTGAAACCATCGGCTTGTTGCGGAAGAACGAGAGCGGCGGACTTTCCAAAGCCTTCGACCGCCGATTTCTGGAGTTTTGGTGCTCGATTTCTTCTTTAAGAGTGGATCCGGGTAGATCTAGCCTTGATCTACGTTTCTACGGCAAGGTTTTCAAGTTTCTTGCATTTTTAGAGGTCTAGGTAGGCAGTTTTGACCCTCTCTTCTCCTCAAAAGTTTCAGGAAGTGTTTCTCCGGAAGTTTCAGGAGCGTTTATGTGGCTGGATTGGCGATTTGAGACAAGTGGTGACTTCTTTCCCTTACCAAGCTTGTCTTTTCCTTATATATTTCTTTTCCATATAGTTCTTCCCTGTATAGTTTTTGGGAGAAGGGTTAGATCCGTTGTATTAGATTCATTATGTAAGTTGTCGGTTTGGAGCATTCTGAGTTCATCGAATTATAGCTAATTCGTCGAACGGAGTTCGACGAACAGAGGAATTTCGTCGAACGGAGTTCGACGAATAAATTGTTGAACGGAGTTAGTCGAACTGAGCCAATTCGTCGAACGATGCAAGATTCGTTGAGTTCACCCCCCTATGTATTGAGTATAACCCTTAGGAGTTGAGTATAGCCCTTAGGCGTTGAGTGTATCCTTAGCTCTAAATCCAATTCCAAGCCTATGTCCAAAAGTGTTGAGTGCACTCAATGCGGCATTGAGTGTGTTGATTACACTCAACGCCTTGTTGAGAGTGTAATCAATGCCTTGTTGAGAGTGTAATCAATGCCTTGTTGAGAGGTCCGCGATGCTAAGTGTAAAAGCGTTGAGTGCATTGAGTGCACTCAACACGGCATTGAGTGCACTCAACGCGGCATTAAGTGTGCTGCATACACTCGACGCCATCAGAAATTGATGATAAGTCAAAATGCGTTGAGTGTTCTACCTACACTCAACGTGGCATTGAGTGTGTTGTATACACTCGACACCATCAGGAAATCTTCAAGTCTAAGTGTAAAGGAGTTGACGTCACGTGAGCTTAACTCACTCAACGCCGTCACTTTTTTCGGCAAGTTAAGTATAATGTGTCGACAACATTGAGTGAGCTGAACTCACTCAACGCCGTCTCTTTGTCTCTGCAATCTAAGTGTTTTAGTGTCGACAACGTTGAGTGAGCTGAACTTACTTAACACCGCCATCTATTTTCGACAACTAAGTGTTTAAGCATTGAGTGAGATGAACTCACTCAACACTATCGTCTGATTCTTGTTGCTGTGTGTAAGAGTTGAGTGTGTTCAGTTATGGCGTAGAGTGCGTTGACTTCACTCGACGTGGCGTCGAGTGCACTCGACACGGCGTCAAGTGTTCTCGATGCTTTTTCCTTAGCTTTGTGTCCTTTCACCGATTTGACGTGAAAGAATTAGTTCCTAAACACCTAGAGGGGGGGGGGGTGAATATGTTTAATTCTTTTTCCATCTAAGGCAAATATTAATTCAGTTAATTAAATAGAAACATATAGTTCTACAGCTATCACAACACAGAAATAACAATTCCACACACAATCACATATGGCACACTAATTTATAGTAGTTCCCCAAGGTCTGGGTACATCTACTTTCCCCCTTCGCCTATCTAGCAGTGTGCTAGATTCGGTCTAACTTCTTTCCTTCTCCTCAGATCTTCAGATCTTACAGCTCACAATCCAAACAAGGCTCCTACAACTCAGAGTGAGTCCACACTCCTACAGCTCAGGTAATCTGCCCTACCTCAGCCTTCAACAAGGCCTATAACTCAGAGATCAAAATCTCCTACAACTCAGGCTCTCAGCCCTACCCTAGCCTACAATAAGGCCTACCACTCAGAGAACTTTATCTCCTACAACTCAGCCTTTATAAATCAGGCTTACAACTCAGATCTTAAAAAGATCCTACATAAAATAGATGTAAATTTGAAATCTATCCCCACCCTTATTAAGAGAGAAAGGATGGACGGTTTCTTGATCAGTTCTTGGAATAATATGATGTTAGAGATCAACCTGTCTTAGCTTTCTTCAAAGCTTCTTGAATCTGAACACAGTAGCGTTGATATCCTTTGAAGTTGTTCTTCAATCAGCTTCTTTCTTGAAATTCAGAAATCAATATGAATCCTTCTTGGCAGACTGGTTCAGAATCTGCACTTAAGAGACTTGTTGATGTAAGTCCCTTTCTTCACTTAAATAGATGGATCTCTCTCTCTCCAAATTCTTTTGAAGATTCTTCTGAATTCTTCTTTTAATTCTCTTGACAATCTCTGAGTAGATCACCACTTGAGAATGCCTTCTTAGATCTTCTGTTGAAAATCTTCTTCTGTTTTTCGTGTTTTTATCTCATGTGTCTGTGTATATTATTCTCTTCTGTTGATAGAGAATGTCTTTATATAGACTTCCTCCATGGTAACCGGCTGATCCGGTTTCTAAAGAACTTTCGACAGCTCTAACAGTTGCAGTAGACCGGTTGGTTATGGCAGCTATCAAGTCTTTCAGTTACTTCTTGAAACTCTGTCTCTGTCAGTAAAGTGTCGAGACTGAACTTCATCATGTGTCGACACATGTAGACTAAGTGTCTTCACAAGCCTTGGTGGTGTCGACACAGCTCCCTTGGTGTTGACACTGCTTCTCGACACAGCTTTTGTAGAATGTGTCAACACTAGTTCTGTGTGTCGACACAGTCACTTCTTTTCTTCACAAAAATCAACTTTGTTGAAACTCTGCTATGTGTCGACACAAGTCCTGTGTGTTGACAAAGTCACTTCTTTTCTTCACAAAAATCAACTTTGTTGAAACTCTGCTATGTGTCGACACAAGTCCTGTGTGTCGACACAGTTGATGTCGACAAAGTCTTCTGTGTGTCGACACTGCCTCTGTGTGTCGACAAAGTTGATGTCGACTAAGCTTTTTTATGTGTCGACACTGCCTCTGTGTGTCGACACAGTTTCTTCTGGTGTCGAGACAACCTTTCCAAGTTTTGACACAATTGACTTCAGGTGTCGACACAATTAACTCCAGGTGTCAACACAGCTTTTCTCCAGTGTCGACACAAGCCTTCATTAGTGTCGACACAGCTTCTTCTGATGTCGACTCATGGACTTAGAAACTTTTCCTGCATTCCTGCATTTTCTTAACCAGCACATATAAACTCAAAACAACATAAAATACAGCTTGATGCATATCATTGAGTAATGTGAGACTTCTTCAAATCTAGTACACATTTTCCAATGTACCCAACAATCTCCCCCTATTTGGAGAAGTTATAACCAATAGTCAATGATATACACCATTCATATTAAACACACATTATGATGTATAAAAACATTATATGACAGGGTAATTTATAAACAAAACATGTATAAAATGTCATCACAGAATAATGATGCAAACATAATGAGCAATAATCATTATTTTGTTTAAACTTTCAAAAGTTTCATAACAATAGTTTACATAGATTTTTAAAACTAAAGATTACAATGTTGTAACGTCTAGTTAATCTAATGCTGATCAGGATCCTTGAGGACTATGCCTTTGCCTGACTAGATCTTGGCTTGTACTGGAGCTTCAGTATATTCAGCTGGCTTCTTGCCCTTTAGATCATTCTTCTTTTGTTCTTCAGCCCTTATCCTTTGCCTTTCAAAATAGTGAAAAGACTTTGGAAAATACTTGCGAGGCTCCTGAGCATTAGGAGGTAGCTTCCCAGCTTTTGCCTTTCTTCTATATTGCAGAATGGCTTCCTGCCTAGCTTCATGCTTGTTCCATTCTTGCTCTGTGTACCATTTACCCCTGTCATGGGTCTTATCCTTTACAGCTTTCCAGACAGTCAAGATAATATTCCTGTAAGTAGGACTCCACTGCTCAAAATAAGGCTTCAACTCTGCCTGTTCTCTGAACCTTTTCTTTGAAAGTTGAGCTTCTTGCTCCTTATTCAAAGGTGCCTCTGACATTTCTACTTTCTCAATGATAACATTTTTAGTACCCTCTGGAGGGCTGTACATTGACTGTACTTCTTGCTGAATCATATCAAACTTTGTTGGAGGGTTACTGTCCTGAGCAACTTCAGGTTGATCACCTTCAAAATAAGCAGGTTGCACACCTGACTCAGCTACATTATCATCATCACAGAGGTGTAGATATCCAAGGGTGGCTCTGATGCTATTAGATATCCATTGAGCATGATCTGAGCATGCTTTGACTAACACTCTCTCCCCCTTTATGTCTTCTCTCTCAATATGAGCTCTGAGGTCATCTTTCTGAAATCTTACTTATTTATCTAGATAATTAACACCATCTTTATACAATTACCTTATTTTCAGTAGCTGATCAGAAATGATCTTTTGAGAATTCTTAATAGCTGTTTGGACAGCAACTAGTTCTTCCTGGAAATGTTTATCAAAATCTGACTTCTCTTTAGCCCTTGCCTCTGTCAGTGCAGTTGCAGTATTTTTAAACTCTGTAACAATCACATTATGTGATTCAGTCAGATTGTCATTCATCCTTAGTTGATTTTCTAGGACATAGCCTTGCTTAACAGCTATATCATCAACTTGAGTCTTTATTCCTTCTTGTTATTTTGCAAGATAGACTATAGCATTGCCACCTTTGCGGAAGCAATCTGTCATTTCCTTCTTGTTTTGATTTACTTCAAATCTTATGGATTTGATAACTTGAGCCAAGGAGAATTGCAGATCTTTAGGGGTCTCATCCATATATTTCTCCATGGCTATCCGTTGTTCATCTAACTTCATTTGCAAAGATACCAACAAAGAGCTATAATCTTGTGCAGGAACTGGTTGTGGAGCAGTTTGCAATGCCCTTTTATAGCTTTGGCTTCTTCTTTTGAAAACCATCAGCTTTCTTTTCTTGGCTTGAATTTCTGCTTCATCTTCAGAAGCAAAGGTACTTGCAATATCAACTTTGTCCTTAGGACTAGGAGACTGTTCCTTTTCTGTCCTAGGTTGCTCCACTCAATGTTAGCTTGCTCCCCCTCAGTTCTTGCTTTCTCCCCATGAGTCCCTTGCTCCTCCTCCTCAGTCCTGACTTGTTCTATATCAGGGAACAACTCTTCAAGGGTAAACTCTTATTGAGGTTGGACTGGAGGCACTCTTAACTCTGGAGCATTAGGAGCTGTAGATGTATCCTCCATGATAACATCCTGTACTGGATTGTTGGGTTGAGTGGTCTGGTCAACATCAACCAAGGGCACAGTTAGTGTTTCATCATCAATATTGAAAATTGATTGATTAACTTCTTGGATTACCTTAAGAATAGTTTGATTTGCCATTTCACTTTCCAAGTGTGTTGTCTCTTCCTTAATATGAGGCTCCCCCTGCACTTGAGCACCATCTGTAATGTCTTGTGCAGGAGATTTTTCAGCAATCGCTGACCTCTCTTCACCAGGCATGTCCTTTGTTAGGACTCTATCCCATCTGGACATTATCCTGATATCCATTCTTATCATATGGTTGATCTTATAACCAGTAATCTGTTCCATTACTTCTGGAATTGTTCCAGCCAAGTATAGACTCATGATTCTTCCCAGATTTGGCTTCTTAATATCTTTCTTAATCTTTTCAAATATTACTGCAGACCAATCTGTGTTTAGTTTGAAGATAATCCTGATCATCAGGCTGAACATATACGCTGAAACCATATCATGTCCCCCTGGCTTGCAGAGAATGACCTTTCCAACCACTTTAGAAAGGAATTTTCCTTGCAGATTCATCCCTTTCCTGTTCATTGCAGATCCAATCTTCATGGTGGGATCCAATCCACACCACTGAAGTGCTTCCCTAGTCTTGGTAGAGGTAACTTCTTCTTCATGAGTTCTTGGGAGTTGAAGAGTTTTCCTCAAGCTCTTCGAGGTAAGTTTAACTTTAGCTCCCTGAACTGTAGATTTAATCTTAAGTTTAGTCGAATCTAAAGTAGCTGCGCCATAGAATTCCATTATTTCTTTCTTCCATATCTTTGTAGGTTCGGATACAAGAAATTCCAAACCATTTTATGCAATTAGGGATATCACAGCTTGAATTTCTGGTTCCGCATTATCAAAAGCATTGCGAACCAGCTCATAACCTTCATTGACGTTATCTTCAAGCTTTGGCGCCATTGGGGTTGATAGAAATCTTGGATTGAGAAGATAGAATTTTTCGACACAAGGTTTTGTTCTCGAAAATATGGAGAGTGTGTTGACAGGGTTTGTTGTTGACCTATTTATACCCTTCTAAATAATGAAGTTCAAAAGTCACGTCAAAATTCTCTTAATGTGTCGACACAGTTGAAATGTGTCGACACAGACTTCTAATGTCTCGACAGAAGTGTTGACTTCTATGTGTCGACACCAATTGATGATGTGTCGACACAGACATTCTTATCAGTTTGATAGAAATTCTGTGTCGACTCTAATTCTAAGTGTCGACACAACTTCTGGATGTGTCGACACTACTTCTCAGAAGTGTCGACACCAATTTTCTGGATGTGTCGACATCACTTTCTTGGAGTGTCGACACCAACCACTATGTGTCGACATAGACAACTTTTTGTGTCGATACCATTTTACTTAGCCAAATTTGTTAAACTAATTTATATTCAACATTCCTAATTCAATTTTGAAATTATTGAATTTAGTTTCATCTAATGGCTTTGTGAACATGTCAGCAATTTGTAAATCAGTGTTAACAAATTCTAAAGTAATATCTTCTTTTTCTACATGATCTCTAAGAAAATTGTATATTATTTCTATATGTTTTGTTCTATTATGAGAAACAGGATTATGAGCAATAGAAATAGCACTAGTACAATCACATAATAATGGAGTTCTACTTACCTGAATACCACAATCTTATAACTGATGTTGTATCCACAACAGCTGTACACAGCAAATTCCTGCAGCAACATACTCAGACTCAACTGTGGAAATTGCCACACTAGTCTGCTTCTTACAGCTCCATGGCACCAATCTTCCTCCTAGAAATTGACAGGTGCCTGTTGTGCTTTCCCAATCTACTTTGCAGCCTGCAATGTATGCATCTGAATAGCCTATTAGTAGAAAATCTCTATTCCTAGGATACCAACGGCCTAGATTAGGTGTGCCCTTAAGATATCTCAAAATCCTTTTGATAACTGTATAATGAGATTCTTTAGGGCAGGATTGGTACCTAGCACAGACACATGTAGCATATATGATATCTAGTCTACTAGTAGTCAGATAAAGGAGCGAGCCAACTATCCCTCTATACAAAGATTCATCTACAGGTTTTCCTGCATCATCTTTGCTTAAAGACATACTTGTCCCCATTGGAGTTCTCATGGTAGTGGATGACTCCATACCATACTTCTTAATTAACTCCTGGGTGAACTTAGACTGGGATATGGACAAGCCACCATCAGTCTGTCTTACTTGGAGTCCCAAGTAGAACTTAAGTTCTCCCATACTGCTCATCTCAAACTTCCCTTGCATAAGTTTTGCAAACTTTCTACAAAGGTTGTTTTCAGTAGAACCAAATATTATGTCATCAATATATATTTGGACTAGGATGATCTTTCCTTTGGATTTTCTAAGGAATAGAGTCTTGTCTATTTTCCCCCTTGAGAATTTGTTCTCAATGAGGAAAGTATACAGGGTTTCATACCAAGCCCTTGGGGCTTGTTTCAACACATATATAGCTTTCCTAAGTTTATAAACATAATTAGGATTGAGTGGATCAACATAACCTGAGGGCTGTTCTACATAGACCTCCTCTTTTAAGTCTCCCTTTAAGAATGCTGACTTAACATCCATTTGGAACACTTTGAAGCCTTGATATGCTGCATAAGCAAGGAATAGCCTTATTGCTTCCAACCTTGCCACTGGAGCGAAAGTCTGATCAAAGTCTATGCCCTCTTCCTGCCGGTATCGTTTGGCAACTAGTCTTGCCTTATTCTTCACTATGATCCCACTCTCATCAAGCTTGTTTCTATAAATCCACTTTGTCCCTATGACATTGTGGTCCTTTGGTTTTGGAACCAACTCCCAGACCTTGCACCATCTGAATTGATTTAACTCCTCCTGCATAGCATCAATTCAGTGTGGGTCTTGAATAGCTTCTTCAAATCTCTTGGGTTCCAGTTGAGATAAGAAGCTTGAGAAAAGAACTGTATTTAAGTTCCTGCTTCTTGTTTGTACTCCATATCTTAGATCACCAATGATCTGGTGTACAGGATGATCCTTTAAATGTCTAACTGCTGGAGGTAATCTATCAACAGTTTGACCTTCTTCAATCTCTTCATTATGCTGCACCTCATGGTCTTCATCAGCCTCTTGAGTGTCTTGTACTCCCCCTGGACATCAAGTACCATTTTCCTCATCCTGCTTTGCAGTTGGATCTTCTCTGATAGTAAGCTGCTCCATCTTCTGCTGTATACCTGTGGAGCTACAGGAACTACTAGGCAACTCACTGTTAATAAGTCTAGATTCATCAAATATGACATGAATAGACTCTTCTACAACCTGAGTAGCCAAATTATAGACCCTATAATCCTTACTATTATTGTTGTACCCAACAAATATCCCATCTTGAGATTTGGCAGCAAACTTAGTTAGGTGAGACTTGCCATTGTTAAGCACATAGCACTTGCAACCAGAGATCCTAAAATAGGATAAGTTTGGTTTTCTGCCTTTCATAACCTCATAGGGTTTCTTTTTGTGGCTTTTGGTGATGGAAGCCATATTGAGCACATGGCATGCAGTGTTTACTGCCTCAGCCCAGAAATATTCTGGGAGAGTAGTGTCACTCAATAGTGTTCTTTCTGACTCAATGAATGTCTTATTCTTTCTTTCAGCAATGTCATTTTGCTGAGGTGTTCTAGGTGAGGAGAATTCCTGATGAATCCCAAATTCTTCACACAACCTTGTCATACTTTCAGATTGGAATTCAGTTCCATGGTCACTTTTGATTTTGACCACTGAACTATGTAATTCATTCTAAATTTGTTTGAGAAAATTGTAGAAGACATTTGGGGTTTCAGATTTCTGCCTCAGAAAGAATACCCATGAAAATCTAGAATAGTCATCTACAAGCACAAAAGTGTAGACCTTCCTACCTAGACTATGAACTGGCATAGGACCAAATAAATCCATATGCAAGAGGTATAAGCACCTCACTGAGTCTTTGGTTTCTAGGCTATGAAAGGAGGATCTGGTCTGCTTGCCTTTTTTACAAGCTGAGCATATCCCATCCTTAAAGCACTTAACTTGAGGACCATTCCTCACTAACTCTTTACTAAAGAGTTGACCAATTGTCTTATAGTTAAGATGAGCTAGCCTCTTGTGCCATTTGACACAATGAGAGGCTTTCTCATCAGCCACAAGACAGATAGGAGAATTTTTATTCTCACACTCAAAGTTTAGGCAATACACATTTCTTTTTCTATAGCCAGTCAATATGACTTTTTGATCACTAGACCTCTTGATATGATACCCATTCTTGATAAATAAAATGTCATATCCAAGATCACTCAGCTGGCTTATGCTTATTAGGTTGTGTTTCAAACCCTTCATATAAGCCACTTGAGTGATAGTAATTAAGTTGTTAGAGATGTTACCAAACCCTTTGATGACTCCTTTTTCATAACCACCAAAGATTACTTTAGGCCCATTCAATATTGGTGAGTAGTCCTTCAACAATCATCTTATTCTACTCATGTGCCTGGAACATCCACTGTCCAAGTACCATATAGGGGCATGAAACCTGCAACAAAGATTACTTAACCTTAGAACCCAAATAACTTTTGGGTCCTTGGTTCAAGTTAGCCTAAAACTTGACAAATCTGCCTGCAGCTTTTCTAACAGGTAGACTGCTATCCTTCCTGACACTGGTATTGTGCCAACAGTGTAAGGCATAATGGCCTATCTTGCCACAACACCAGCACTCATACTTATTATACCTCTTTTTAGGTAGAATCTTAGCTGTATTATTGGCAGCAGGTCTTTTGTTTTGTGCTGGGGCTTTACCTTTAATATTGTACTGGGCATCCCATGCAGTTCCCTTAAAGTCTAATCCTGCCTTACCCTTTTGAGACACAAAGTCATCAATTAGAGGTAGGGCAGATTTTGGCTTAGAGAAACTAGCCACTATTTCCTTCTCTTTCTGAAGTCTGTCTTCCAGACTTTTGATCTGATCATTTTTGAATGTGATTGTACCCATCTGAATAAAAATTATGTTTTTCAGCTTCGCAATCTCATTCATCTTCTGATCCAGTAGCTTTTCTGAATTAGATGCAGCCAACTTAAGAGATGCAATTTCCTTAGCCAGATTTTGGCCAGGTTTTTGCTTCTCTTGAGTGCCTACAATAAATCCCCATATTCATCTATAAGCTGATGAATATCTCCTTCAGATTCAGACCCATCCACATCTATTGATGCAGATGCATCTGATTCTGACCCAGTGTAGTAATCAGAATCTACAGATAAACTTTTTACCTTATTGGGACCAGGTTGATTCTGGCACTGGTATTCTTCAGACATAGCCATTAGTCCTTTGTACTAATGGTCTCCTTGCTCATTGATAGAGTCCAGTAATTTCAGGAACTCATCCTCTTCTTCTGTTGTAAACAAACCAATATAGGCCTCAGCATCAAATTCAGACTCTGAAGTTAATTGATCTGTCCAACTGTTCTCTTTCTTAGCTATCAAGGATTTCTCCTTCTTGCTTTTGTGCTGAGACTTTTTTTTATCAGCAGACTCCTTCCTTTTGTCTGGACAGTCAGTCACAACATGTCCAGGTATGTTGCCGCAATAGCAAATAATCTTTGATGTAGTTGACTTGCTAGGCTTTGTCTGACTCCTGTCCTTCCTGGATGATTTCCTCTTTTGATAATAGTCATCCTTGGACTGAGATGAAGATGGCTTAGATTTCCACTGCTTCTTCTTTAAGAATCTATGAAACTGCCTTGTGAAAGCAGAAAAGTCTTCATCAGAATTACTGCTGTCTGAACCGTGATTATCAGAATTTTCTGAGATCACTTCTGCAGCTTTCTTAGGAGAGGATGGAGACATCCTCCTATTCTTCCTTGTGGCTTCTACCTTGAAAGCCACTGACTTTTCTCTAAAGTCAACATTTGTATTTTTCTCTTCCTCCTTTCTGGCCAACATTTGCATCTTATAAGACAGCATTTTGCCAAACAGTGTTGGAGGTGAAATTTCTGCCAGTCTGGCCACTTCCCTTATGTCACAGATCTTTGTATCCCAATCCTTAGTCAAAGACCTAAGGAATTTTCCATTCAGCTCATATGTACTGAATACTCTTCCATAGGATATTAGTTCATTTACAATTCTGTAGAACTTCTTATAACATTCAGTTATGGTATCAGACTTGGCTTGTCTGAAACTCTCATACTCTTGATTAAGCATAGACTTTCTATCTTGCCTAACCTCTTCAGAACCCTCTATGTAGACAACCATTGTGTCCCACATCTCCTTGGAGGTTTTGTAGTGAATCAGATTCTGGAATGTTGAGTCATCTATGACACTCACTATAATATTCTATGCTCTTTTGTCCATTGTAGCCAAGATGATCTCATCCTTAGTCATTTCTGAAAAATCCTTAGAACTCCTTTGATTAGCATCAAGAACAAAAACCTTCATTGGAATATATAGTCATTCCTTAACTGTTAATTAAATTATAGGATCAGATGCCTCCATAAATAGTCTGACCCTTTCCTTTCATATTCTAAAGATTTCCTGCCTGTAAATAGGAAACTTCATTGAATCAGGTTCTTTATGGTTTTCTCCTGAACCCATCTTCTTTAACTTACTTCTGCCTTACAGATCTTACTCAGACTGTTAAGTCTTTCTTTGAGGAACCTCCCTCTGATACCACTTGAAAGAATTGGTTCCTAAACACCTAAGGGGGGGGGGTGAATAGGTTTAATTCTTTTTCCTTCTAAGGCTAATATTAATTCAGTTAAATATATAGAAACATATAGTTCTACAGCTATCACAGCACAGAAATAACAATTCCACACACAATCACAGATGACACACTGATTTATAGTGTTCCCCAAGGTCTGGGTACATCCACTTTCCCCCTTCGCCTATCTAGCAGTGTGATAGATTCGGCCTAACTTCTTGATTAAGCATAGACTTTCTATCTTGCCTAACCTCTTCAGAACCCTCCATGTAGACAACCAATGTGTCCCACATCTCCTTGGAGGTTTTGTAGTGAATCAGATTCCGGAATGTTGAGTCATCTATGACACTCACTATAATATTCTGTGCTCTTTTATCCATTGTAGCCAAGATGATCTCATCCTTAGTCATTTCTGAAAAATCCTTTGGACTCCTTTGATTAGCATTAAGAACAGAAACCTTCATTGGAATATATGGTCCTTCCTTAACTGTTATATAAATTATAGGATCAGATGCCTCCATAAATAGTCTGACCCTTTCCTTCCATATTCTAAAGATTTCCTTCCTACAGATAGGCAACTTCATTGAATCAGGTTCTTTATGGTTTTCTCCTGAACCCATCTTCTTTAACTTACTTCTGCCTTACAGATCTTACTCAGGCTGTTAAGTTTTTTTTTGAGGAACCTCCCTCTGATACCACTTGAAAGAATTGGTTCCTAAACACCTAGAGGGGGGGGGGGGTGAATAGGTTTAATTCTTTTTCCTTCTAAGACAAATATTAATTCAGTTAAATATATAGAAACATATAGTTCTACAGCTATCACAGCACAGAAATAACAATTCCACACACAATCACAGATGGCACACTGATTTATAGTGGTTCCCCAAGGTCTGGGTACATCCACTTTCCCCCCTTCGCCTATCTAGCAGTGTGATAGATTCGGCCTAACTTCTTTCCTTCTCCTCAGATCAGTATGAGCTCAATTTGAGGCAGCATAGGTGGATCGAGTTTTTGGTTGCCTATGTTGGACTATTCAGTACCATCTAGGAAAAGCTAATGTAGTAGCTGATGCTCTCGATAAGAGTTCCAGTTATTCGCTCATGACCCAGCAGGAAGAGATGGTGCGAGCCTTGGAAAGGCTAGAGATTTGTGTGGTATCGTGCACTAGTTTTAGTCCTATTAGTTTGTGCTAGATTGAGATAAGTGCAACATTAAGAAAAGGATTCATGATGCCTTGCCCTTAGATCCAAAAATGGCAGAAATTTTGGATTTGACTCTAACAGGTCTGAGGGATGGTTGCATGTTAGTGATTCAGCCTAACCTCTGGTTAACATCAACCAAGGGCATAGTTAGTGTTTCATCCTCAATATTGAAAATTGATTGATTAACTTCTTGAATTATCTCAAGAATAGTTTGATTTGCCATTTCACTATCCAAGTGTGTTGTCTCTTCCTCAATATGAGGCTCCCCCTGCACCTGAGCGCCATCTGTAATGTCTTGTGCAGGAGATTTTTCAGTAATCTCTGGCCTCTCTTCATCAGGCATGTCCTTTGTTAGAACTCTATCCCATCTGGACATTATCCTGATATCCATTCTTATCATATGGTTGATCTTAGAACCAGTAATCTGTTTCATTACTTCTGGAATTGTTCCAGCCAAGTATAGACTCATGATTCTTCCCAGATTTGGCTTCTTAATACCTTCCTTAATCTTTTCAAATATTACTGCAGACCAATCTGTGTTTAGTCTGAAGATAATCCTGGTCATCAGGCTGAACATATAGGCTGAAACCCTATCATGTCCCCCTGGCTTGCAGAGAATGACCTTTCCAACAACTTCAGAAAGGAATTTTCCTTGCAGATTCATCCCTTTCCTGTTCATTGCAGATCCAATCTTCATGGTGGGATCCAATCCACACCATTGAAGTGCTTCCCTAGTCTTGGTAGAGGTAACTTCTTCTTCTTCATGAGTTCTTGGGAGTTGAACAGTTTTCCTCAAGCTCTTCAAGGTAAGTTTAACTTTAGCTCCCTGAACTGTAGATTTAATCTTAAGTCCAGTCGAATCTAAAGTAGCTGCGCCATAGAATTCCAGTATTTATTTCTTCCATATGTTTGTAGGTTCAGATACAAGAAATTCCAAACCATTTTATGCAATTAGGGTTATCACAGCTTGAATTGCTGGTTCCGCATTATCAAAAGCATTGCGAACCAGCTCATAGCCTTTGTTGACGTTATCTTCAAGCTTTGGCGCCATTGGGGTTGAGAGAAATCTTGGATTGAGAAGATAGAATTTTTCGACACAAGGTTTTGTTCTCGAAAATATGGAGAGTGTGTCGATAGGGTTTGTTGTTGACCTATTTATACCCTTCTAAATTATGAAGTTTAAAAGGCACGTCAAAATTCTCTTAATGTGTCGACACAGTTGAAATGTGTCGACACAGACTTCTAATGTCTCGACAGAAGTGTTGACTTCTATGTGTCGACACCAATTGATGATGTGTTGACACAGACATTCTTATCAGTTTGATAGAAATTCTGTGTCGACTCTAATTCTAAGTGTCGACACAACTTCTGGATGTGTCGACACTACTTCTCTGAAGTGTCGACAACAATTTTCTGGATGTGTCGACATCACTTTCCTGGAGTGTCGACACCAACTACTATGTGTCGACATAGACAACTTTTTGTGTCGATACCATTTAACTTAGCCAAATTTGTTAAACTAATTTATGTTCAACATTCCTAATTCAATTTTTAAATTATTGAATTTAGTTTCATCTAATGGATTTGTGAACATGTCAGCAATTTGTAAATCAGTGTTAACAAATTCTAAAGAAATATCTTCTTTTTCTACATGATCTCTAAGAAAATGGTATCTTATTTCTATATGCTTTGTTCTACTATGAGAAACAGGATTATGAGCAATAGAAATAGCACTAGTAGAATCACATAATAATGGAGTTCTACTTACCTGAATACCAAAGTCTTCTAACTGATGTTGTATCCACAACAGCTGTACACGGCAAATTCCTGCAGCAACATACTCAGACTCAACTGTGGAAATTGCCACACTAGTCTGCTTCTTATAGCTCCATGACACCAATCTTCCTCCTAGAAATTGATAGGTGCCTGTTGTGCCTTCCCTATCTACTTTGCATCCTGCAATGTATGCATCTGAATAGCCTATTAGTAGAAAATCTCTATTCCTAGGATACCAAAGGCTTAGATTAGGTGTGCCCTTAAGATATCTCAAAATCCTTTTGACAACAGTATAATGAGATTCTTTAGGGCAGGATTGGTACCTAGCACAGACACATGTAGCATACATGATATCTTGTCTACTAGCAGTCAGATAAAGGAGCGAGCCAACTATCCCTCTATACAAAGATTCCTCTACAGGTTTTCCTGCATCATCTTTGCTTAAAGACATACTTGTCCCCATTGGAGTTCTCATGGTAGTGGATGACTCCATACCATACTTCTTAATTAACTCCTGGGTGAACTTAGACTGGGATATGGACAAGCCACCATCAGTCTGTCTTACTTGGAGTCCCAAGTAGAACTTAAGTTCTCCCATACTGCTCATCTCAAACTTCCCTTGCATAAGTTTTGCAAACTTTCTACAAAGGTTGTTTTCAGTAGAACCAAATATTATGTCATCAATATATATTTGGACTAGGATGATCTTTCCTTTGGATTCTCTAAGAAATAGAGTCTTGTCTATTTTCCCCCTAGAGAATTTGTTCTCAATGAGGAAAGTACACAGGGTTTCATACCAAGCCCTTGGGGCTTGTTTCAACACATATATAGCTTTCCTAAGTTTATAAACATAATTAGGATTGAGTGGATCAACATAACCTGAGGGCTATTCTACATAGACCTCCTCTTTTAAGTCTCCATTTAAGAATGCTGACTTAACATCCATTTGAAACACTTTGAAGCCTTGATATGCTACATAGGCAAGGAATAGCCTTATTGCTTCCAACCTTGCCACTGGAGCGAAATTCTGATCAAAGTCTATGCCCTCTTCCTGCCTGTATTGATGGAGACTACGACGCGCAACACCTTGAAGACGGTGCACTGAAAAATGACCGTGAAGTGCCTCGCCATAATAGGCGTCCGGATCGCAAGCCGATTTATTAACAATTAATAATAATTGTTATCAAATTATTATTAATTATTAATCCATGCTTTGTGTGTTTTATTTTTAATAATTGCACTTTTATTTCATGTAATATGTACATTATGGTTATGATGTATGTGTGTGTTTTATTTTCATGTTTTCATGTTTGGGCTGCATGTAGCCAGTTGGAGTGTTGTTGTTGTTGTTGTAGCCTATATATAGGCATGTCCCCCCTCTATTTGGAGAAGATTGAATGAAAAGAAATTTGAAAATCCTTACCTCTTGAAGCTTCCTCCTTCCTCATCTCTTGGCCGATCTTTCTCTTGCTCCCCCTTCTCTCTCCTTGGCCGCCGGCCACCTCTCATCCCCTCTCTCAAATCTCGACTTTTCCTCCTCCCTCCCTCTTTCTCCAACCTGGCCACCACTCCTCTCCTACCCAAGCCACCATCTACAACTCCCAAGGCCGCCACCTCTTCCTTTTCCCTCCAATAAGAGCCGACCACCCCCCTCCTTCCCCCTACCCGAAACACCACCATCAGGGCCAACCCAAGCTGCCTCCGGCTCCACCAAGACAACTGCCACCTTATTTCTCTCCTGCCATACTTGAAGATATTTACTTCCATATTAAGAAGATTTCGACGGGACTTTCCATTTCTAGCGTAACGCGACGAAGGCGGACGAATTTCACTCCTACTGGAGTGATTCTGGTGGAGCCGTTGAAGAACGATCCTCGCCGAGTGAATCGGAATCATCCATTCCGGTTGGGTAACGAGCCTTTCCACTTTCGTGTGTTTCTTTCCTTAAATAATCTTGTGGTGGAATTTCTGGCATTAAATTTTGAAATCATTTGAAATTTCGTGATTAACTTTAATTGTTTTGCGTTGTTTTCTTGATCGACTTAATTTCGTAAAGGGTTTGGTGAGCCTTTGTTGTCTTTTGTTGGGAGAGATCTACCTTTTCCAAATTCCTGATTATTTTCGGCAGATCTCTTTGGGTACAACCTTCGCTCGTCCGGATCCAATATTGGTCCTTTTTACCTCGATCGGATACCGGCCTATTGCCCTTATTTGATCTCGAAACGGTTTGGCTACCCGTACGCTAGCGTGAAATTGAATGAATGTGATAGCGTGGAGCGGCGTAGAACAATTGTGTGAGCGTAGAATTCATCGTGAAGAGATAGTCGTGCGCGTCCGTAGTTATAATTCGGCTCTAACGCGTACGTCTACATCATGTATCCTTTGGCAACTAGTCTTGCCTTATTCTTCACTATGATCCCACTCTCATCAAGCTTGTTTCTATAAATCCACTTTGTCCCTATGACATTGTGTTCCTTTGGTTTTGGAACCAACTCCCAGACCTTGCACCATCTGAATTGATTTAAGTCCTCCTGCATAGCATCAATCTAGTGTGGGTCTTGAATAGCTTCTTCAAATCTCTTGGGTTCCAGTTGAGATAAGAAGCTTGAGAAAAGAACTGTATTTAAGTTCCTGCTTCTTGTTTGTACTCAATATCTTGGATCACCAACGATCTGGTGTACAGGATTATCCTTTAAATGACTAACTGCTGGAGGTAATCTATGAACAGTTTGACCTTCTTCAATCTCTTCATTATGTTGCACCTCATGGTCTTCATCAGCCTCTTGAGTGTCTTGTACTCCCCCTGGACATCAAGTACCATTTTCGTCATCCTGCTTTGCAGTTGGATCTTCTCTGATAGTAAGCTGGTCCATCTTCACTGTATACCTGAGGAGCTACAGGAACTACTAGGCAACTCACTGTTAATAAGTCTAGATTCATCAAATATGACATGAATAGACTCTTTTACAACTTGAGTAGCCAAATTGTAGACCCTATAATCCTTACTATTATTGTTGTACCCAACAAATATCCCATCTTGAGATTTGGCAGCAAACTTAGTTAGGTGAGACTTGCCATTGTTAAGCACATAGCACTTGCAACCAGAGATCCTAAAATAGGATAAGTTTGGTTTTCTGCCTTTCATAACCTCATAGGGTTTCTTCTTGTGGCTTTTGGTGATGGAAGCCCTATTGATCACATGACATGCAGTGTTTACTGCCTCAGCCCAGAAATATTCTGGGAGAGTAGTGTCACTCAATAGTGTTCTTTCAGCCTCAATCAATGTCCTATTCTTTCTTTCAGCAATGCCATTTTGCTGAGGTGTTCTAGGTGAGGAGAATTCCTGATGAATCCCAAATTCTTCACACAACCTTGTCATACTTTCAGATTGGAATTCAGTTCCATGGTCACTTCTGATTTTCACCACTAAACTATTTAATTCATTCTGAATTTGTTTGACAAAATTGTAGAAGACATTTGGGGTTTCAGATTTCTGCCTCAGAAAGAATACCCATGAAAATCTAGAATAGTCATCTACAACCACAAAAGTGTAGACCTTCCTACCTAGACTATGAACTGGCATAGGACCAAATAAATCCATATGCAAGAGGTATAGGCACCTCACTGAGTCTTTGGTTTCTAGGCTATGAAAGGAGGATCTGGTCTGCTTGCCTTTTTGACAAGCTGAACATATCCCATCCTTAAAGCACTTAACTTGAGGACCATTCCTCACTAACTCTTTACTAAAAAGTTGGCCAATTGTCTTGTAGTTAAGATGAGCTAGCCTCTTGTGCCATTTGACACAATGAGAGGCTTTCTCATCAGCCACAAGACAGATAGGAGAATTTTTATTCTCACACTCAAAGTTTAGGCAATACACATTTCTTTTTCTATAGCCAGTCATTATGACTTTTTGATCACTAGACCTCTTGATATGACACACATTCTTGATAAATAAAATGTCATATCCAAGATCACACAGCTGGCTTATGCTTATTAGGTTGTGTTTCAAACCCTTCACATAAGCTACTTGAGTGATAGTAATTAAGTTGTTAGAGGTGTTACCAAACCCTTTGATGACTCCTTTTTCATAACTACCAAAGATTACTTTAGGCCCATTCAATATTGGTGAGTTGTCCTTCAGCAATCCTCTTATTCTAGTCATGTGCCTGGAACATCCACTGTCCAAGTACCATATAGGGGCATGGTACCTGCAACAAAGATTACTTAACCTTAGAACACAAATAACTTTTGGGTCCTTGGTTCAAGTTAGCCTGAAACTTGACAAATCTGCCTGCAGCTTTTCTAACAGGTAGACTGCTATCCTTCCTGACACTGGTATTGTACCAACAGTGCAAGGCATAATGGCCTATCTTGCCACAACACCAGCACTCATACTTATTATACCTCTTTTTAGGTACAATCTTAGTTGTAATGTTGGCAGCAGGTCTTTTGTTTTGTGCTGGGGATTTACCTTTAATATTGTACTAGGAATCCCATGCAGTTCCCTTAAAGTCTAATCCTGCCTTACCCTTTTGAGACACAAAGTCATCAATTAGAGGTAGGACAGATTTTGGCTTAGAGAAACTAGCCACTATTTCCTTCTCTTTCTGAAGTCTGTCTTCCAGACTTTTGATCTGATCATTTTTGAATGTGATTGTACCCATCTGAATAACAATTATGTTTTTCAGCTTCGCAATCTCATTCATCTTCTGATCCAGTAGCTTTTCTGAATTAGATGCAGCCAACTTAAGAGCTGCAATTTCCTTAGCCAGATTTTGGCCAGGTTTTTGCTTCTCTTGAGTGCCTGCAACAAATCCCCATATTCATCTATAAGCTGATGAATATCTCTTTCAGATTCAGACCCATCCACATCTATTGATGCAGATGTATCTAATTCTGACCCAGTGTAGTAATCAGAATCTACAGATAAACTTTTTACCTTATTGGGACCAGGTTGATGCTGGCACTGGTATTCTTCAGACATAGCCATCAGTCCTTTGTACTAATGGTCTCCTTGCTCATTGATAGAGTCCAGTAATTTCAGGAACTCATCCTCTTCTTCTGTTGCAAACAAACCAATATAGGCATCAGCCTCAGATTCATACTCTGAAGTTAATTGATCTATCCAACTTTTCTCTTTCTTAGCTACCAAGGATTTCTCCTTCTTGCTTTTGTGCTAAGACTTCTTTTTATCAGCAGACTCCTTCCTTTTGTCTGGACAGTCAGTCAGAACATGTCCAGGTCTGTTGCAGCAATAGCAAATAATCTTTGATGTAGTTGACTTGCTAGGCTTTGTCCGACTCCTGTCCTTCCTGGATGATTTCCTCTTCTGATAATAGTCATCCTTGGACTGAGATGAAGATGGCTTAGATTTCCACTGCTTCTTCTTTAAGAATCTATGAAATTGGCTTGTGAAAGCAGCAAAGTCTTCATCAGAATTACTGCTGTCTGAACCGTGATTATCAGAATTTTCTGAGATCACTTCTGCAGCTTTCTTAGGAGAGGATTGAGACATCCTCCTATTCTTCCTTGTGGCTTCTACCTTGAAGGCCACTGACTTTTCTCTAAAGTCAACCTTTGTATTTTTCTCTTCCTCCTTTTTGGGCAACAGTTGCATCTCATAAGACAGCATTTTGCCAAACAGTGTTGGATGTGAAATTTCTGCCAGTCTGGCCACTTCCCTTATGTCACAGATCTTTGTATCCCAATCCTTAGTCAAAGACCTAAGGAATTTTCCATTCAGCTCATATGTACTGAATACTCTTCCATAGGATATTAGTTCATTTACAATTCTGTAGAACTTCTTATAACATTCAGTTATAGTATCAGACTTGGCTTGTCTGAAACTCTCATACTCTTGATTAAGCATAGACTTTCTATCTTGCCTAACCTCTTCAGAACCCTCCATGTAGACAACCAATGTGTCCTACATCTCCTTGGAGGTTTTGTAGTGAATCAGATTCTGGAATGTTGAGTCATATATGACACTCACTATAATATTCTGTGCTCTTTTATCCATTGTAGCCAAGATGATCTCATCCTTAGTCATTTCTGAAAAATCCTTAGGACTCCTTTGATTAGCATAGAACAAAAACCTTTATTGGAATATATGGTCCTTCCTTAACTATTATATAAATTATAGGATCAGATGCCTCCATATATAGTCTGACCCTTTCCTTCCATATTCTAAAGATTTCCTTCCTGCAGATAGACAACTTCATTGAATCGGGTTCTTTATGATTTTCTCCTGAACCCATCTTCTGTAACTTACTTCTGCCTTACAGATCTTACTCAAACTGTTAAGTCTTTCTTTGAGGAACCTCCCTCTGATACCACTTGAAAGAATTGGTTCCTAAACACCTAGAGTGGTGGGGGGGTGAATAGGTTTAATTCTTTTTCCTTCTAAGGCAAATATTAATTCAGTTAAATATATAGAAACATATAGTTCTACAGTTATCACAGCACAGAAATAACAATTCCACACACAATCACAGATGACACATTGATTTATAGTGGTTCCCTAAGGTCTGGGTACATCCACATTCCCCCTTCGCCTATCTAGCAGTATGATAGATTCAGCCTAACTTCTTTCCTTCTCCTCAGATCCTCAGATCTTACAGCTCAGAACCCAAACAAGGCTCCAACAACTCAGAGTGAGTCCACACTCTTACAGCTCAGGCAATCTGCCCTACCTCAGCCTTCAACAAGGCCTACAACTCAGAGATCAATATCTCCTACAACTCAGGCTCTCAGCCCTTCCTCAGCACACAACAAGGCCTACCACTCAGAGAACTTTATCTCCTATAACTCAGCCTTTATAAATCAGGCTTACAACTCAGATCTTAAAAAGATCCTACAGAAAATAGGTGTAAATTTGAAATCTATCTCCACCCTGGTTGAGAGAGAAAGGATGGACGGTTTCTTGATCACTTCTTGGAAGAATCTGATGTTAGAGATCAACCTGTCATAGCTTTCTTCAAAGCTTCTTGAATCTGAACACAGTAGGGTTGATCTCCTTTGAAGTTGTTCTTCAATCAGCTTCTTTCTTGAAATTCAGAAATCAATCTGAATCCTTCTTGGCAGACTGGTTCAGAATCTGCACTTAAGAGACTTGTTGATGTAAGTCCCTTTCTTCACTTGAATAGATGGAGCTCTCTCTCTCCAAATTCTTCTGAATTCTTCTTTTAATTCTCTTGACAAACTCTGAGTAGATCACCACTTGAGAATGTCTTCTTATATCTTCTGTTGAAAATCTTCTTCTATTTTTCGTGTTTTTATCTCATGTGTCTGTCTATATTATTCTCTTCTGTTGATAGAGAATGTCTTTATATATACTTCCTCCACGGTAACCAGCTGATCCGGTTTCTAACGCACTTCTGACAGCTCTAACAGTTGCAGTGGACCGGTTGGTTATGGCAGCTGGCAAGTCTTCCAGTTACTTCTTGAAACTCTGTCTCTGTCAGCAAAGTGTCGAGACTGAACTTCATCATGTGTCGACACATGTAGACTAAGTGTCGACACAAGCCTTGGTGGTGTCGAAACAGCTCCCTTGGTGTTGACACTGCTTCTCGACATAGCTTCTATAGAATGTGTCGACACTATTTCTGTGTGTCGACACAGTCACTTCTTTTCTTCACAAAAATCAACTTTGTTGAAACTCTGCTATGTGTCGACACAAGTCCTGTGTGTCGACACAGTAACTTCTTTTCTTCACAAAAATCAACTTTGTCGAAACTCTGCTATGTGTCAACACAAGTCCTGTGTGTCGACACAGTTGATGTCGACAAAGTCTTCTATGTGTCGACACTGCCTCTGTGTGTCGACACAGTTGATGTCGACTAAGCTTTTTTGTGTGTCGACACTGCCTCTGTGTGTCGACACAGTTTCTTCTGGTGTCGACACAGCCTTTCCAAGTGTCGACACAATTGACTCCAGGTGTCGACACAGCTTTTCTCCAGTGTCGACACAATTAACTCTAGGTGTCGACACAGCTTTTCTCCAGTGTCGACACAAGCCTTCATAAGTGTCGACACAGCTTCTTCTGATGTCAACTCATGGACTTAGAAACTTTTCCTGCATTCCTGCATTTTCTTAACCTGCACATATAAACTCAAAACAACATCAAATACACCTTCATGCATATCATTGAGTATGGTAAGGCTTCTTCAAATCTGGTACACAATTTCCAATGTACCCAACATGACGTATATCACTAAGGCATAGTCTTGCCAGGCTAGACTCGTCGGTTTTCTGCTGAATTTGTTGAGTTTGGGTTTATGGGTATTTAGATATATGGGGTTGGTTTGGTTGGCTTAATTTTGTGAATCATTACATCCGGGTATGTTTGGGTCTCGTTTTTGGGCTGTTTGGTTTGACCGGTTTGGCCCCGACTCAGATACGGTTGCGTTACGGTGTTAATAATTCACGTATTTATTGAGCCCTTGCCTCGTTTTTGCTTCCAATGGATAAATCTTATGCTGTTTCTGCCTTTCCTCGCAGATTATTTCCGGAGTATAACTCTGTTCGCACTTTGTGCAAATTTCATTACTATTTAACTTTATAAGTTAACTTTTCGTTCTAAATCTCTAGCTAGTTTGCTGTGTTTTCTTCTGACAGCTATTCAGGTTTGGGATTAGTAATCTTGCTACTCCCTTGTTTACTGACAGTTTTGTTTGCCATTTGTTTTTTTTCTTGCTGAGGTGTTCTTTCTTTGAATGTCTCAGGTTCTGAGTAGTAGCCAATTGAGCGGCTAGGTTTGGTGTTTTCTTGTCGACTGTAGTGTTGTAGAGGTTTCCACTACCTTGAGAGGTAGTTCCTTGTTGTTTTCTTTTTTGTACAGACACTCATACTGACCAATGCATTCGTGTCAGTTTGTTGACGCCCACTGGTGGTTTTCTTTAAAATTGCTGAATACTCTGCTAAGCTGCTAGTTTTGCCTTTTGTGGTTGTTTTTACTTGCTCTCTGGGAATGTTTTATGCTAGGTTGCATGTTAGGTATTTTCACTTATAAAAGCATTACTACTTGTACTTCATACATCTCATATTTCTAAAATTAAAATACTATTTTCTAGCTAACGTAAAGACTATTTCTATATTTAAAAAAAATCTAGAGTCTTGCTTGTCATGAGCTGTCCTTTGGGGATGTTTTATACTCATGTAGGGTGTTAATCAACATAACCAAAGTATTTTCCGTATCGTATAACTATACCTTTACTCGTGGTCTAGTTGATCTACTGTGTCGGGGGATACGACCATCCAACATAAAATGGTTTTTGCTTAATAACTTATGGATTTCATGTAAACCGTAGAGTTTGGGGTTTTGCCTGAGCGACTGTAGTTATCCCCTGCATGGCATGGCATCACGACACGTATTTTCTCTTACTCTGATATAACTTCAATGTTGAGAAAATGCGGGTTGTGACAGTTGGCATCAGAGGAAGGTTTCTTTGACAATTGGTCCAGCAACCTTCTTTTGTTAGTGTTAAGTGTCTAGTGTCATTTCACACAAACACTGATGTGTCATCAGTATGTCTTGGCTGAAGCATGAACACTACACTCATAGCATGATAAGAAGTATACAAGGCATATTATGTAGTATGGGATGCATAATATGTTTTTGTATATGGATTCATCATAGGTGGCAACGTGTGACAGTTATGTAGTATGAGATGCATAACCATCATCACATGGGTGCCCATTAGCACGTTTTACTCTTTCGTTACATGCGATATTATTTAGTATGAGATGCATAATATTTCATGTGTACGCCGCTGATAACATGCAATAAGGCATTTTTAGAATGCATAACACAGCATGCATAACATAACATAGCATTTGCACACATGCCAAGCTAAAGATTTATATGATGACATATGTACACACATTGTTTTGAGTCAAAAGAATACAAATTCATGCATTCATGGACTTTGCACAAAAAGTAATAGGATGATGGTATATCATCCTAGGTTTAAGCATTTCATCATTTATAAAGTTCCCAGAGCAAGTTAGCAGCAAGAACAAGTATTTATGTATGTTTGGTCTGTACTAGGTTGTTTGGTTCTATAGGTTAAGCTATGTTTTCAATAGTTACTTGTTGTAATTATTAGAATGTCAAGACGTCCTATGATGAGGTCGACTCCTGAGTCAGAGGGCGAGTCCTCTGGTGCTCAGAATGAGGCCTTGATTGAAGGATTGCAACAGAGCAACGAAGATTTGTCTAGGCAAATGTTGGAGATGTAGTCGCATATCCAAACCTTGTTGACTGTCATTGCAGGACAACCACTTAGAGTTTAGGAACTAGCTGTGGGTCAACGTGTTCCAGTTCCTCCTGCTCCTCTAGTGCCCCAGCTGTGCTGCCACCAGAGATGAACTTCATTTCACACTTCTAGTGATTAGGACCCCTACCTATGATGGTAGGGCAGACTTCATAGCTTTGGATGACTGAATTATTGCCATCGAGGAGATGTTCTCTTACTCCGGAGTTTTAGCGAACCATCGAATAATGGTCGTTGTCTACCAGCTCAAAGGTTTGACAAAGAGTTGGTGGCTAAGGGAGAACAAAAATTTGATGAATGGATGTTCATGGGAAGTCTTCAAGGAGCTTTTGCTGAAAAAGTTTTTGCCGTCGGTCGAGCGAGATCATTTGTTAAATGATTTCCTACACGTAAAGCAAAGGCAGCTCACAGTGAGTGAGTATGAGGTGGAGTTTAGTAAGCTGAGCTGGTTCGCCCCGAATTTAGTAGTTTTTAAAGACAGCAGAGTCAAGTGTTTTCTGGGTGTTCTGAAGAGTGACATCCAGTAGTTGGCAAGTGCTTACAGATTAGAGAGTTATGATGAAGCAGTCGAGGCAGTTCTTAAGGTTGAGGCAATTGACAATGCTAAGAACCAAGGACAACAAATGTGAATGGATAAGATTGATTGGTGAGAGTAAGAGTTCCCAGGAATTCGGTGCAGCTTTGAGGAAGAGGAACAAAGAAATATGTAGTTTCTGTGGCCGGCCAGGCCACCCGTTTGAGAAATGTTTCAAGATGATAGGGGCTCAGAAGCAGGAGCAGGTCCATGCGATCCAGTATGCTCCTAAAGGAGATTTGGTTTGTACCTCGTGCAAATGGAAGGGCATGATGCTGCCCACTTTTGGGATAAGGTTATAGTTTGATTTCAGTGCGGACAGAAAGGTCACATCAAATCGAAATGCCTGCAGTCTCAGCCTGCGCTGCAGCCAGTTCCGCTTCGGGCCTTGCCACAGCCGCAGCCTGTAGATAAAAGGAAGGGAAAACTGAATGTGCTGTCTCTAGAGGAGGCCCAGACTTCTACCCAAGTGATTTCAGGTTAGTTTCTAACCTGGTTTTGTTTCTGTTTAGCTTGTAGCTGTAGTTTTGAGGTAGTTCGATTAGTTATGTAAGCATTTTTGTAGGGAAATTTAAAGTAAAGAATCGTTGGGCATGTGTTCTCTTTGATTCCGGTGCTACCCACTCGTTTGTGGCTAGGGCCTTTGTTGAGCGTCATCATTTGACTCTCGATCAAGTCAGCGATGCGTTTCAAGTCAAGTTTCCTTCCCGTGATTCGGTGGTGTTAAACCAGGGTATTTAGAGTTGTCCGATTGTGTTAGGCGATTTTCTAGCAGTTGCTAATTTGAAGGTGATAGACCTGGAGGATTTTGATGTGATCTTGGACATGGACTGGTTGTCCAAATATGATGCAGTTATCAAGTGCAGGGTTAAGCGCTTGGATTTTAAGATGGACAATGGTCAACCCGGGAGCGTTTATGGTTTTCTACACCAAGTTTCTCCGATTATATCTGCAGTACGTGCTCAGAAGTTGGTAAATTCTATATTTTTTGCTTGTTTGGTTTTAGTTTTGGAAACGATTGTTATCTTGTCGCATGTAGAGGAGATTTCGGTGGTGCGTGAGTTTCCGGATGTTTCCCAACTAATCTTCCTTGTCCTCTGCCTGAGAGGGACGTGGAGTTTGTCATAGATGTAGAGTCGAGTACTCATCCTATTGTTAAGGCAATGCACCGAATGGCCCCGTGTGAGTTGGAGAAGTTGCATATTCAGTTGGATAAGTTGCTCCTAAATGGTTTTATTAGGCCGAGTTCTTCTCTTTAGGCTGCTCCCGTCTTGTTTGTAAAGAAAAAGGATGGATCAATGAGGTTGTGTATTGACTATAGAGAGCTGAATAAAGTCACCATTAAGAATAGATATCCCCTGCATAGGATTGATGATCTGTTTGATCAGTTGCGTGGTAGCTCTGTGTTATCAAAGATCGATCTTCGTTCAGGCTACCACCAGTTGAGGATTCGTGAGGCAGATATTCCACAGACTGCTTTTCGTTCACGGCATGGGCATTTTGAGTTTTTGGTAATGTCCTTTGATTTTACCAATGCTCCCTCTGCCTTTATGGATATGATGAATCGCTTGTTCAAGGATTTTCTGGACCATTTCATGGTCGTGTTTATAGATGACGTTTTGATGTATTCCCGCATGGTTGTTGGGAATGCCGAGCACTTGTGTTTAGTTTTGTCTACTTTAAGGGAGCATAAGTTGTATGTCAAGCTAAGTAAGTGTGAGTTTTGGTTTCGTCAGGTTTCTTTCTTGGGTCATGCAATAAATAAAGATCGAATTTCAGTTGACCCTGAGAAGATAACTGTTGTTATGTATTGGAATAGGCCCACCACACCCAAGGAGATAAGGAGCTTCCTAGGGTTAGTTGGCTATTATAGAAGATTTGTAGAGGGTTTGTCTACGTTATCTGCTCCTTTGACTAAACTGACACAGAAAAACACAGTTTTCATTTTGAGCAATAAGTGTGAGGAAGCCTTTCTAGAATTGAAGAAGAGATTGTCTCTGCCTACTAAAGGGTTAGAATATGCGGTGTATGTAGAAGCAACACATGTTGGTCTGGGTTGTGTGCTGATGCAGGAAGGCAAGGTAATTGTGTATGGGTCGAGATAGCTAAAGGTACATGAAAAGAACTACCCTACGCATGATCTAGAGTTCGCAGCTGTGATTTATGCCCTAAAGTTATGGAGACACTTGCTGTATGGCGCAATATGCAAGATTTATACCGATCATAAAAGTTTAAAGTACATTTTCACTCAAAGGGAGTTGAATCTGCGCCAGCGAAGATGGCTAGAGTATGTTTCTGATTATGATGTTGAGATCCAGTACCATCAGGGCAAAGCTAATGTGGTAGCTGACGCTCTGAGTACAAAGAAGGGGAAATTTTTTTAAACTTTCTGTGGATTCATTGGTAGAAGAATTTCTCTTGATGGGTATTTCTGTTCGAAGTTGTAACTCGTCAAGTAGTTTGGAGGTAGCTGAGCCTTCATGGATTGCACTCACAAGATTGCATCAGATGGAAGACCCTGAGTTGTTGCACCTTTACAAGAGGACTGATAAAGGAGAGTTGTCAGATTTTTCGATTGATAATGCTGGTACCTTGAAGTACCGCAGTAGATTTCGCATCCACAATGTTGAAGATATTCAAGTTAAGTTGTGCAGTGACGCTCATGGTACAAGTGTTGCCTATCACCTAGGTTCAACTAAGATGTACCAAGATTTGAAGTAGATCGCCTGGTGGTTCAGAATGAAAGGTGATATAGCAAAGTTTGTTTTAGAATATTTTACGTGCAAGCGAGTAAAGGCCGATTATGGCAGACCTGGTGGCAAGCTAACACCCTTGGAAATTCCAAGTTAGAAGTGGGAGAGTATCTCAATGGATTTCATTACTGAATTACCAAGATCTCCCCAAAGACATGATTCAGTCAGGGTTATTGTTGATAGACTAATGAAGTGTGCTCACTTCGTTCCTTTTAAGATTGATTACCCCATGAAGAATAAAGCTGAACTATATTTAGATGAAGTCATTAGATTACATGGAGTGGAAATTAGTATTGTATCACATCGACACTCAAGGTTTACGTCTCGCTTTTGGAAGAGTTTACAGGAGGGTTTGGGTACCGATCTGCAGTATTCCACAGCCTATCATCCGCAGACAAACAGTGAAAGGGAAAGTGTGAACCAGATCGTGGAAGATATGATCAGATGCTACATTTTGGACCACGAAGGAGCCTGGGATGAGCAACTCAAATTGATGGAGTTTGCATACAATAATAGATATCAAGAAAGTTTGCAGATGGCCCCGTTTGAGGCCTTGTATGGTAGGCGATGTAGAACTCCCTTGTTTTGGGCCGAGGTTAGTGAGAAACCATTGCTGGGTCCTAAAACGTTAGAAGAAATGGATGTTTCCGTGAAGATTATTCGGGAAAAGCTTCGGATAGCGCATGAAAGGTATGAGAAGAACGACAATCAGCGTAGGTCTTATTTGGAGTTTGTTGTAGGTGACTTGGTGTTTCTCAATGTTTCCCCGATGTCTGGAATTAAAAGATTTGGTAAGAATCATAAGTTGGACCCGAGGTATGTGGGACTTTTTAAGGTTGTTGAGAGTTTTGGTGTATCAACTTAAAGGCTGGATTTTCCCGCAAATTTTCCTAGTGTGCCCGACGTGTTTCATGTGAGCCAGTTGCGGAAATGTGTGCTCAGCGACCGTCAAATTCTTGATGTTGTGCCCCAGTTGGAGCCCAATCTTTCCTATGTTAAGATGCCTGTCCGCATTCTGGATACTCAAGGTCGAGTGCTATGAAGGAAAACCATACCAATGGTTGAAGTTTTGTGGCTAAACCGGGACGTGGAAAGTGCCACTTGGGAGTTGGAGTCCGTGATGAGGGAGGCTCATCATCATCTCTTATCCTAGTTTCTTTCAGTATGTATTTCCACTTCTATAATCTTTGATTATATTCTCTTTGTGGAATCTTTTTGTAAGGCCCCTCCCATTACCAAGGAGACTCCCGGTCTTATGCCCAGAACCGCCGTCTTACGATGGCACTAACACACGGGTTAGTCGACACCGCAACACGCCGATTCTGCCGGCTAGAACGATCACATAACCTATTTGCCAAGGAGAGTGGAAGTATAGCAGTAATGTAGAAAGAACTACAAACCAGTCCACAGTCATAGTACATATCATATAATAAAATGGAAGTACACCCAGTCCACAATGAGAAGAAATAATAAAAAGAGTAAAAGGGCTTATGCCCTGTACATGAATATCAATTCTCCTCACAAAATAAAATGCGGAAGCAAATCCATCTCCTCGAACTCATCCCACCTGAGGTATCGCTGTAGTAGTAGTAGTAGGTGGTAGTGGTGGAAGTACCTCCTAACGTCCTGTCACCTCATCCTGCCGGTCGTGCTGGTGCTCCATCTCCTCGAGCTCCTAAAAATAGTTTGGTCACCGACCATTAGTCAAAAAGACTAAGTCATTTCCTCCGCACCTCGCCCCGCAACTCCTAGGCACCGTGCGGGAGGACGAAGCGGAGGACAACAAGGGGTAATCAAAAGGGAAGAAGGTGACAAGGAATCTATGCTACCAAGTATGAATGTAAACAGTAAATCTATACTATCAGTTCTATGTATATTGTCCAAATATAGAAGCAGGTACAATACAGAAGTATGTAAAACTGGAAGTAAGTAAAGTGCAGTAAATAAAGTATAACAACTCTACTGCTATTATATATCACAGAAGTACCCAAACTTATATGAATGCCCATACAAACATATAAGTTAGAGTTTCCAAAATTTAACTTATCATATAAAAGAGCACATACTAATTTATATGATAAGGATCCATAAAGTGTATGTCCTAATATGAATGAATGCATACAGTTAGTTATGAGTCATGCAAGTGCAACTCACACACAACGACTCTGTGATCAAAGACCTTTAGTTCCCGCTTTTCGGAGTTAGCATCACTCTCTGGTACCACCGTTGTGGCTACGGCAGCAGTGGAGCGTGCGTCTCCACTCCTAGGTGGGTATCACACTACCAGGCCTAGATATCCCATACGCCTCTATACACGTCCCAAGTGCACTCTAGAGTCTCTGCGTACTATTTGCTGGCTACCCACCAGTCGTTTTGGTCGAGCGTGCATTTTTGGGGATCGTCCTCCAGACCGCAGTGTAAAACACCCCACTGGCCCCTCAAACCATCACACCTCGCCAGAGCCACCGTACTGCCATCAGTGTGACGATTGACTCAGTACCGCATGACCCGCCATAGTTTATGCACATGTAAGATATTCCAACCCAAGCCTCTAGCTTGCAGGACCAACTCGTCCTGAATCCCGCCAACCCATCGCGGGTGAGATTGCACATAATGCTTTTATTCTAAAATCCCTCAAACCCATCACGGGTGAGAACGCACAATAGTGCCTTTATTCAGAATCCCTCAAACCAGTCACGGGCGAGAATGAACCACAATGTCTTAACCTATTAGACTACTCTTGTCTACGGGTTATTGTACTTTGTGATTTAAGGTTAATCCCAGGACTGCCCAGGGTATACCCGGTGAAAGGCTCTCGGGGGCACTAGGAACTACGATGGGATTACGTCCAAAGCTCCCTTTCTCAAGGATATTTACTTTAGTTGATGAATACCCATAATTCACCCCCAGCTCTCGTTGTTGCTCTGGAACAATCCTAATGACTTAGGATATTGGTGGGGAAATCAGCGGTCTTCCGTCGATCTTCGTTTTAACCACTGTCCTTATGGTTTGCACTCCACCCCTCATGATCTAGTAATGAACTATAGGAGACCAGTCAGGGTTTATTCCTCTAATGCAATGCTCACCTCAATGGTCAATCATATCCCCCTGTGGTCCTAGTGGATTAGGCTAAATGTGTTAGTCACTACCCATGACCTAGTACTATCCATAAAGTATGACTTCCAATTTTCTTGGCCAAGTGACCCTAATCATTTATCATGGATGGTATGATATATGATATTGACTATGTGGAGTCTTCACTATTTCTCTAAGTCATAAAAGACCCTAAATTAAATCATTTAATTAAGTGGCCTACATCACATTATACATGAAGTGCTATATTAAATGATCCCCATGGTCTAATAAATTTTCCTGATGATCATGTAGGCTAATTATGACTGGTTTCCAAGTATTGTAATTTTCTCTTTTATATTTCCATTTAATTGTATTTAAAGTTAATATCCATGGATTGGTCACTTTACAAATGATGTACATTAAATATGTCTCTAAAAATTCAAGGAACATTACTGTAGATGTAAATTGCTAAAATAATACCAAATACATGATTTCATGTCTCTAGACAGTGATTTGGTTCATCAAATATCAAATGACCAATATTACAAAAATGCCATTATTTGGATTTTAAATATATAGAAGCATCCAAAAATACCAAAAAAATTACACAAGGTCATAAACACATAATTTTTCCATAATATTTCTACTGTAATTTCCATCATTTTTAAATAATTTCCATAAAGGGGCAAAATTGTAAATCCTACATAATTCCAAGATATATTCCTATAACAGGCCCATAAAATTTTCCAGGGGTTAAATATGACTCACTTGAGTTCTTAACAAAGTTTGAGGATTTTAACTCATCATTAACCCTATTTTAAAATTTTCTATCAATAAATGGCCTAATATTCAAAAATTCCAAATAATGGGATTTTTGATCCCAAAAATCCCATTACTTCTGCAAAAGATATATTTCACCCTAATAATCCTCTGACCAAGCTTTCATAGGCTTTTAATGTTCCAAATGGGCTAAATCCCCATTATTTAGATTTTTGCTAAAGGCACCCCAAGCCTACATTCATCACACTCATGCAAGTGGGTTTACCCAACATGCAGATGCCCAAAGGGGCTGCAATTTTTATCATGGCCTGATATTGGCACAATGTACATGCCACCAAAATTTGGGGCCACTTGGAGTTGTATTTCTCCAAATATTCAATTAATTTAACTATAAGTATTTTCACAAAAACTATAGGAAAAATTCTTCCAAAAATTTTCATATTTTTACAGGGTCTACGTTGACCCTAACAAGCACATACCCAAAATTTTGGCTCATGTGGACTACTGGTTTGGCATGGGCATGCATTTGAATTTCTGCCCTTGCCTAGAACCAATCCTAGTAGATCAGCCATACAGGGAGTACTAAAGCTCGAAATCTCCTGTTTAGGGTGGCAAATTGAAGGTAAGAATTAGGCCTACAATTTTCATTTAGGTGTCTGGGTCTGAATTTGCCATTACAAGGCCTAGATTTAACATGCAATATCACTGAAAATGAGTGACACAAATGTTACTGTTCATTAATTAAAATATATAAATCATTTGAGATGAAACGGACGGCATCCGTTCATCCCCTACCTCCAGCCAACGGCTGTGATGATCCCGACCTGGATCAAGAAGAATTCTCATTTTTAGCCACCTGGGCCGGCGCCACCGCCGGCGATTATTTCCGCCACCTTCGTTGAGGTGGTGGATGGCGTTTCCCGGCGGTGAGACTGCCGGAATCAGCTTCTCCGGCGATCCTGAGCATCATGAAAAACTCGGAAAATCCAGCTTTTCCTCACATGGCATCGGGCTCCATTGAGCCTGATATCTCCCCTAATTGATCTAGGATGCTAGTACGGGAAGAGGGGAGGTGTGTTGGGTACATTGGAATATATGTACCAGATTTGAAGAAGCCTCACCCTACTCAATGATATACATCAAGATGTATTTGATGCGCTTTGAGTTTATTTGTGCAGGTTAAGTAATTGCAGGGAAAGCATAAAAGTTTCTAAGTCCATGTGTCGACACCAAGAAGAAAAGTGTCGACACTTAAGAAGGCTTGTGTCGACACCTAGAGAAGCTGTGTCGACACTTGGAGTAATTGTGTCGACACCAGGAAGGCAGAGTCGACACCAGAAGGAAAGTGTCGACACATATAGGTAGTGTCGACACACAATGAAGAATTGTCTACATAATCAGCGTCGACACTTAGAAGCAGTGTCGACACCCAGAGAAACTTTGTCGACAGCAAAAGTGTCGACACTAGGAGGCTGTGTCGACACTCAACAAACTTCAACAAAGTTCAAGTATATGTGTCGACATTAGGAGGCAGTGTCGACACTCAGCAAACTTCAACAAAGTTTAAGTACAGGTGTCGACACAAAGGAGATGTGTTGATACTCAGCAAAGTCTCAACACATGAAGAATGTGTCGACATAAGGAGATGTGTCGAAACTCAGCAAAGTTTCAACACAGAAGGCATGTGTCGACACAAAGAAGATGTGTCGACACTTAGCAAGTTTCAATACAAGAAGATGTGTCGACACAAAGGACTTGTGTCGACACTTAGCAGAAATCAACTAAGTATTGAAGAAGAAGGACTTGTGTCGACACACAGGATCAGTGTCGACATATTCTGAAGAAGCAGTGTCGAGAAGCTGTTACAACAACACAAGGAGTTGTGTCGACACCATGAAGTCTAGTATCGACACTTAGTCTACTTGTGTCGACACTAGGTTTATTTGTGTCGACACATAAAGACTATCTGTCTCGACACTTTCAGACAGTGATAGAGATTTCAAGAAGTGACTGGATGACTTGACAGCTGCCATTTCAACCGGTCAACTGCTACTGTCAGAGCTATCAGAAGGTTGTTAGAAACGAATCAGCCGGTCACCATGAAGAAAGCTTATATAAAGGCTTATTCCTTCAACAGAAGGGAATCGATCAATGAAGTGAAAAACAATACAACAGAAGAAGAACTTCAAGAGAAGATCTAAGAAGTTAGAGAGAGAGAGAGCTCCTTCTAAGAAGACCAGCTGTTGAACCAGGCTGATAAGTAAGATTCATATTGAAATCAGAATCTCAAGACAGCAGTTGATTGAAGATCATCTACATAGAGATACAACCCTACTGTGTTCTAATTCAAGAAGCTTTGAAGAAAGCCAAGGGAGGTTGATCTCTGCCAAGTTCTTCCAAGAACTCATCAAGAAACCAGTCAACTCATCTCTCTCTTTCAGAGTTGTGGTTATAAACTTTGTAAACATTATTTTCTGTAGGATCCTAAGGGATCTGAGCTGTAAGCCTATTTTATAAAGGCTGAGTGTAGGAGACAGTGTGCTCTGAGTGTAGGTCTTGTTGAAGACTGAGGTGGGGACTAGTGCCTGAGTTGTAGGAGACTTTGTTCTCTGAGTGTAAGTCTTGGTGAAGACTGAGTGGTAGGGCTTTTGTGCCTGAGTTGTAGGAGTGGGATCACTCTGAGTTGTAGGAACCTGTTTGGGGTTCTGAGTTGTAAGATCTGAGGATCTGAGAAGAAGTGGAGAAGTTAGGCCGAATCTAGTACACTACTAGATAGGCGAAGGGGGAAAGTGGATGTACCCAGACCCTGGGGAACCATTATAAAAATCTGTGTGTACTCTGTGTGTGATTAAATTCTGTGATTGCTGTGTTATCTGTGCTGAATTGCTGTAGTGAATTGCAAATACAGATCTTAAAATTCAGTGTTTCTGCCTTTAAAGTTAAAAAGATTAAGTTCACCTATTCACCCCCCTATAGGTGATTAGGCACTGTTTCTTTCAAGTGGTATCAGAGCCAGGTTACTCAAAAAGGACATAACAGTCTGAGTAAAGATCCTGTAGGCAGAATCAGAATAATCAAGAATCAAGAAAATGGGTTCAACTGAGAATCACAAAGAGCTAGGATCCATGAAATTGCTAATCTGCAGAAAAGAGATTTTTGGCATATGGAAAGAGAGGGTTAGACTCTTCATGGAAGCATCTGATCCAAGAATATACATCACAGTCAAAGAAGGGCCATATGTGCCAATGAAAGTGTCTGTTATGGATGCAAATCAGAGAACTCCCAAAGACTATTCAGAAATGACTAAAGATGAAATAATTCTGGCCACTATGGACAAGAGGGCCCAGAATATTATTGTAAGTGCAATTGATGATGCCACATTTCAGAACCTAATATATTGTAAAACCTCAAAAGAAATGTGGGACACTCTAATAGTTTACATGGACGGATCTGAAGAGGTAAGACAAGACAGGAAGTCTTTGTTAAATTAGGAGTATGAAAGCTTCAGACAAGGCAAGTCTGATAGCATTACTGAATGCTACAAGAAATTCTATAGGATTGTTAATGAGTTGATGTCCTATGGAAGAGAATTCAGTAACTATGAGCTGAATGACAAGTTTTTAAGATCCCTGACTAAGGACTGGGATACCAAGATTTGTGTCATTAGGGAAATGGCCAAATTAGCTGATATACCTCCTCCAACCTTGTTTGGAAAACTGCTATATTATGAAATGCAGTTAATGGTTAGAAAGGAGGAAGAGAAGACTACCAGAGTGGAGCACAAGGAAAGAGCTATGGCCTTCAAGACTGAAGCCACTAGGAAGTATAGAAGCAAGTCTCCATCTCCACCACAAATAGTTGCTGATATTGCTTCAGAAAATTCAAAGAACCAGAACTCAGACAGCAGTGAAAGTGATGAGGATTTTGCTGCCTTTACAAGACAGTTTCAAAAGTTTCTGAAAAAGAAGCAGTGGAGGTCTAAGCCATCCACTTCACAGTCTAAAGATGACTAGTATCAGAACAGTAAGTCATCAAGGAATGACAAAAGAAAGTCCAAGCCATGTAAAAACACATCCTCAAAGATAGTTTGCTATTGTTGCAATAGACAAGGACATATAGTAGTTGACTGTCCAGAAAAGAGGAAAGAGTCAACTGATAGGAAGAAGACTCAGTTCAAGGGCAAAAAGGAAAAGTCCTTTGTTGCCAAGAAGGATAAGAGTTTGACTGATCAGTCATCTTCAGAAACAGATTCAGAAGCTAAAGACTATATTGGACTGTTTGCTGAAGAAGAATAAAATGAGTTCTTGCAGCTAATGACTCAATTTATGAGCATGAGGACAATCAGTGCAATGGACTGATGGCCTTAACAGAAGGAGACAAGTTCCAGGATCAGCCTGGACCAAGTAAGGTACAATGTCTTTCAGATTATAGTACTGATTCAGAATCAGATACATCTGCATCAAGTGATGTGGGTGGGTCTGAATCTGAGGGAGATATTCATCAGTTGATGGATGAATATAGAGATGTATTGCAGGCACTTAAGAAGAGCAAAAATCTGGTCAAAACACTGACTAAGCAAATTGCTAACCTTAAGTTGGCAGCTGCTGATTCAGATAAAGTGTTAGATCAAAAACTAAATGAAATAGCCAGGCTAGAGAACATTACAGTTATTCAGATAGGAACTATTACATTTAAGAATGATCAAATTAGGAATCTGGAGGTTAGACTTCAGAAGGAGAGAGAGATTGTTGCAAGTTTTTCTAAACCAAAATCAGTTTTACCTTTGATAGATGAGTTTATCCCTCAAAAGGGTAAGACTGGATTGGGGTTTACAAAACCTGGCAGGACAGTTAGGACCAAATCTAAGGGCAAAGCCCCAGTACTCAACAAGAAGCCTGCTGTAGATAAAACAGCCAGGGTTGTACCTAAACAAAGGTACAATAGATTTGAGTGCTGGTGTTATGGCAAGGTAGGCCACTTTGCCATAATTTGTTGGCACAATTTTAGTATCAAGGAGATTAGCAAACTACCTGCTAGAAGAGCTACAGGTAGTCTTGTTAAAAGTCAAACTAACCTGCACCAAGGACCCAAGAATTATTTGGGTTCTAAGGTTAAGTAATCTGTTTTGCAGGTGAGTCCAAGTGACCATGCCCCTATATGGTACTTGGACAGTGGATGTTCCAGGCACATGACTGGAACTAGGGGATTGCTGAAGGACTATACACCAATCAAGGATGGTCCTAAAGTTACCTTTGGTGGTTCAGAAAAAGGAATCATCAAAGGCTTTGGTAACATTTCTAGCAACCTAATTACAATTACTCAAGTGGCAAATGTAAAGGGTTTGAAACATAACCTCATTAGCATAAGTCAGCTGAGTGATTTAGGATATGACATCTCATTTGTCAAGGATGGTTGTCATATCAGTAGGTCAAGTGATCAAAAGATCATTTTGACAGGATATAGGAAGAGAAATGTTTATTGTCTAGACATTATGTGTGAGAACATTGTTTCTCCTATTTGTCTTGTAGCTGATGAGAAAGTCTCACATTATGTTAAGTGGCACAAGAGGCTGGCTCATCTCAACTATAAGACAATTGGCCAAGTCTTTAGCAAAGAGTTAGTGAGGAATGGTCCTCAGGTTAAGTGTATAAAGGTTGGGATATGCTCAGCTTGTCAAAAGGGCAAGCAGACCAAATCCACCTTTCATAGTCTTGAGAACAAAGATGTTATGCGGTGTCTATACCTCTTGCATATGGATATTTTTGGTCCTATGCCAGTTCACATCCTAGGTAGGAAGGTCTACACATTTGTTGTAGTTGATGACTACTCAAGGTATTCCTGGGTGTTCTTCCTAAGGCAAAAAACTGAAACACCAAGTATCTTGTATAGTTTTGTTAAACCAATTCAGAATGAATTGAACAGTACAGTGGTCAAAATCAGAAGTGACCATGGTACTGAATTTCAGTCTGAAAGTATGACAAAACTGTTTGAAGAGTTTGGAAATTTTCAGGAATTTTCCTCACCAAGAACACCTCAGCAAAATGGTATTGCTGAAAGGAAAAATAGAACCTTGATAGAGGCTGGTAGAACCCTATTGAGTGACACTTCTCTCCCAGAATATTTGTGGGATGAGGCAGTTAATACTGCATGTCATGTAATCAATAGGGCTACTATCACCAAGAGCCACAAGAAGACCTCCTATGAGATTGTGAAGGGAAGAAAACCAAATCTATCCTATTTCAGGATCTTTGGTTGCAAGTGCTATATCCTTAACAATGGTAAGTCTTATCTAACCAAGTTTGCTGTCAAATCCCAAGAGGGAATCTTTGTTGGGAACAGCAACAATAGTAAGGCTTATAGGGTCTACAACTTGATTACTCAAGTTGTAGAAGAGTCTATTCATGTAGTTTTTGATGAAACTAGACTCATTAACAATGAATTGCCTAGAAGGGTTTGCAGCTCTACAGGTGTAACTGAGAGAATGGAGAAGCTTACCTTAACAGAAGGTCCTTCTACAAGTCAGCAAGTGGAAGATGGTGGCTGCTATCCAGGGGGAGTACAAGATACTCCTGTTGCTGAAGAAGTCCAAGAGGTGTAGTTGAATGAAGAAGCTGAAGGTGTATAACCAAAAGACAGGCTGCCTCCAGCAAATAGGCATTTAAAAGATCATCCAGCCAATCAAATTATTGGAGATCTCAGACAAGGGGTACAAACAAGGAGCAGGAATTTAAGTTCAGTTCTCTACTCCAGCTTTCTATCCCAAGTAGAGCCAAAGAAATTTGAAGAAGCAATCCTAGACCCTCATTGGATTGAGGCCATGCAAGAGGAGTTGAACCAGTTCAAAAGATGCAAGGTCTGGGAGCTAGTTCCTAAACTAAAAGACCACAACATTATTGGAACTAAGTGGATCTTTAGGAATAAGTTGGATGAGAATGGAAATATTATAAAGAATAAAGCTAGACTAGTTGCAAAAGGATATAGGCAGGAAGAAGGTATTGATTTTGATCAAACCTTTGCTCCAGTAGCAAGACTGGAAGCAATAAGGATGTTCCTTGACTTTGCAACATTCCAAGGATTTAAGGTCTATCAAATGGATGTTAAGTCAGCTTTTTTAAATGGAAATTTGAAGGAAGAAGTCTATGTTGAGCAGCCATCAGGTTTTGTTGACTCTCTTAAACATGATTATGTATATAGACTTAGGAAGGCTTTGTGTGGGTTAAAACAAGCCCCTAGGGCTTGGTATGAAACCCTGTCTAGTTTCCTCATTGAGAACAAATTCTCAAGGGGGAAAATAGACAAGACTCTATTCCTTAGGGAATCCAGAGGCAAGATTATCTTAGTCCAAATATATGTAGATGACATCATATTTGGGTCTACAGAAAGTAGTCTTTGCAGGAAGTTTGCAAAACTAATGCAAGGACAAATTGAAATGAGAAGTATGGGGGAACTTAAGTTCTTCTTGGGTCTCTAAGTTAGACAGACTGAAAATGGATTATCCATTTGCCAGTCTAAGTTCACCCTAGAATTGATAAGGAAGTATGGTATGGAATCATCCACTACCATGAAAACTCCTATGGGGTCAAGCATGTCTCTAAGCAAAGATGATGCAGGGAAACATGTAGATGAAACTTTGTATAGAGGGATAGTTGGCTCCATACTATATTTGACTGCTAGTAGACCAGATATCATGTATGCTACATGTGTCTGTGCTAGGTACCAAGCTTGCCCCAAAGAATCTCATCTGACAGCAGTCAAAAGGATATTGAGATATCTTAAGGGTACACCTTATCTAGGCCTTTGGTACCCTAGGAATGGAGATTTTGAACTGACAGGTTATTCAGATGCATATTTTGCAGGCTGCAAGGAAGATAGAAAGAGTACCACAGGTACCTGTCAATTTCTAGGTGGAAGACTGATATCATGGAGTCACAAGAAGCAGACCAGTGTGGCTATCTCCACAGCTGAGTCAGAGTATGTTGCTGCAGGAAGCTGATGTGCACAACTACTATGGATACAACACCAGCTAGAAGATTATGGTATTCAAGTAAGTAGAACACCTTTATTTTGTGATTCTACTAGTGCCATTTCTATTGTAAATAATCCTGTCTCTCATAGTAGGACTAAGCACATAGAAATAAAGTACCATTTTCTAAGAGAACATGTGGAAAAAGAAGACATTTCCCTAGAGTATGTTAAGACAGATAATCAGTTAGCTGATATGTTTACTAAGCCCTTAGATGAAACCAAATTCAATAAATTAAAAATTGAATTAGAGATGATAAACTTAGAATAGTTTACAAAAAATTGGCCAAGTAAAATGGTGTCGACACACAGAGTTGTCTGTGTCGACACATAGAAGTGGAGTCGACATTTCAGAGAAATGATGTCGACACATCTAGGAAGTCTGTGTCGACACTTCAGAGAATTTGTGTCGACACATGCAGTATAGGTGTCGACACATCCGAGGTGGTGTCGACACTTAGGATTTACACAGAATTAATCTAGTAGAGTCTCGACTAAGTGTCGAGCTGAGGTATATAAGTATCGACACATATATTCTGTCGACTATACTTGTGTCGACACATAGTTGTCGAGACATTAGAAGAAAGTGTCGACACTTTTCAACAGTGTCGACACAATTCAAGTATGTTAACGCGCCTTTTCACCTTCAATTTTAGAAAGGTATAAATAGGTTTTCCCCATTGTTTGTCGACACGCTCACCTTAGTTTCGAGACCAAACTTGTGTGTCAACATCTCTCTTCTCTAAATTCAAAATTTCTTCGAACCCTAATGGCGCCCAAGCTAGAAGAGAACATTAATGAAGGATATGAGCTCGTGCGTCACGCCTTTGATGACGCGGATCCAGAAATCAAAGGTGTGGTAACCCTAATTGTCGAGACTGGACTAGAGTATCTTGTATCAGAACCTATCAAGATATGGAAGAAGGAAGTCCTCGAATTCTTGAGTGCAGCTTCACTTGACGACTCAGGACTCAAGACTAAGTCCAGAGTTCATGAGACAAAAGTCAAGGTCACACAGAAAAGTCTAAGAAAGGTACTTCAACTACCAAGAACAAAAGAGGAAGAAGATGTATCTGCTTCTAAGACTAGAGAGGCATTGAAATGGTGTGGATTAGACTCAAACCTGAAAATTGGATCAGTTTTCAACAGAAAAGGGATGAACATCCAAGGAAAGTTTCTATCTAAAATAGTAGGAAAAGTAATACTGAGCAAGCCTGGTGGGCATGATAGAATATCTGCTCATATGTTCAGTCTGATGACTAGGATAATCTTCAAACTTAATACTAATTGGTCTGCAATTATGTTTGATAAGATAAAAGAAAGTATGAAGAAACCCAATCTGGGTAGAATTCTGAGTCTATACCTAGCTGGAAGTATTCCTGAGATGATGAATCAAGCTGCTGGTTCAAAAATAAACCACATGAGGAGAATGGATGTCAGAATTTTCTCAAGGTAGGATAGGGTGCTGACAAAGGAACTGCCATCTCCAGAAAAGGAAACACCTCAGAAGAAGAAGAAGAAGACGGCCATTGTGGCTCAAGAATCCTCCAGCAGCTCTGAAGAGCAAGTGGTCTTTAGTCCTGATGATGAAGAGACTGGAAATGCTGGACAGACACCGGCAAGACAAGAAGATGCATAAAGGCAGGGGGAGCTACCATCAGCTAGCCCAATTCTCCTGGATCCACTCCAGGGGGAGCCTCTACATATGGATGAGCCAACGCCATTAGAGAGTGAAAGGGCTACCCAAATCATTCTTGAGGTAATTACTGAAGTAAATCAATTAAATTTCCATATTGAGGATGAATTTTTGACTGAACCATTACTTGATGTTGCTCAGCAAACACAGATACAACCTCAACCACAAGATGTTATCATAGAGGACACATCTGTAGCTAATAAAATGAAAACAGATGCTCCTGAGATTAGAGCTTCTTCTGAACAACCTCAACTTGAGTTTACTTTAGAAGAATTGTTCCCTGATCTTGTACAGACAGACCTTGAGAGAGAAATAGCTGATGTTGAGGGGGAGAATGTCAATATTGAGGGGGAGCATGTGGAGAATGTAGAGGAAACTGCAAGCAAGAAGACTGTGGAGCCAAAGGATGCTGAGAAACCACAAAGGACTGAGAAGGAGTTACCTCCTAGTCCTAAGGATAGAGTGGACATTGTCAGCACTTCTGCTTCAGAAGATGAAGAGGCTGCTAGAGCCAAGAAGAGGAAGTTCCAGGTCTTCAAAAAAAGAAGCCAGAACTACAAGAAAGCACTACAGACCATTGCTCCACAGCCTACCCCATCTACTGATTATAGTTCACTGATGGTGGCTTTGCAGATTAAGCTGGATGAGCAAAGGCAAGCTCTAGAAAAATATATGGATGAAGGGCATAAATCCCTGCAATTTGATCTGGCATAAGACATCAAATCAATCAGATTTGAAGTGAATCTCAACAAGAAGGAAATGACTGATTGTTTCCATAAAGGAGACAATGCAGTGGTCTATCTGGCTACACATCAAGAGAAGATAAGACACAACTTGATGACCTGGCAGTGAAGCAAGGATATGTTCTAGAAAATCAAATAAGAATGAAAGAAAACTTGACTGAATCACATAATGTGATAGTCACTGAAATGAAGAATCTATCCACTGCCCACACTACAGCCATGACTACAGCCAAGGCAGAATTTGATCAGGCATTACAAGAAGGTCTCACTGCTGTTACATCTGCCATCCAGGATTCACAGAAGCTAATCACTTAAAAGCTCCAAAGGTTGAAACCTTTTTATAAAGATGAAGTTAACTATCTGAATGCCCAGATCAGGTTTCAGAAAGATGATATGAGGGATCACATAGAGAGAGAAGTCATAAAGGGGGAGAGGGTATTAGTCAAGGCAGGCTCTGATCATGCCAAATGGATTTCAAACTCCATCAAAGCCACCCTTGGATATCCACCTTTATGTGATGATGATAATGTTGCAGAGTCTGGCATAAATCCTGCATACTTTGGAGGAGAGCAAGCTGAAGTGGCTCAAGTGAAATATCCTCCTGCAGATTTTGACATGATACATCAGGAGGTACAATCTATGTATAGTCCTCCTAAGGGTAATCAGAATATTATCTTGAGAAAGTAGTATAGCCTGTGCCAGAGGCGGTACTAAAAGAGCAAGAGGCTTTATTAAAGGAACAAGAGGCTCAATTATCTAAGAAAAGGTTCAGAGAGCAGGCTGAATTAAGGCCAGATTTTGAATAATGGAGCCCCATATCCAGGAATATCATATTGACTGCTTGGAAGGCTGCTAAGGACAATGTCCTGGATAGAGGCAAGTGGTATTCTGACCTAGAGTGGAGAAAACATGAGAATAAGCAAGAGGCCATTGTACAATATAGAAGGAAGGCTAAACTGGGAAAGCTACCTCCTAATGCACAGGAGCCTAGCAAGTATTTCCTTAAGCCTTATCATTATTTTGAAAGGTAGAAGATAAAGGCTGAAGAGCTGAAAAAGAAAGATCTCAAAGGGAAGAAGCATGCTGCTGCTAATGACAATGAAGCTCCAGTTCAAGCAAAGATTCAATCTGGAAAGAGCATTGTAATCAAGGAACCAGAGCAGCCATAGGATAGCATTTTCTTAAGTTTACAATTTATAATCATTTGTATTAAACTCTATGTAAACTTTTGATTAATGAAAATGTTGGAATTTGTAAGAACAATGTTATATGATCAATCTATTACTTTATTGTTCTGAGATAATTGATTATACATATTTTGGTTATACATGTTTAGTATTTTCCCTGTCTGTTAATATTGTTATACATCATATTGAGTATTTGTTATGTATGGTATATATCATTGACTAAGGGTTATGACTTCTCCAAATAGGGGGAGATTGTTGGGTACATTGGAATATATGTACCAGATTTGAAGAAGTCTCACCCTACTCAATGATATACATCAAGATATATTTGATGTGCTTTGAGTTTATTTGTGCAGTTTAAGTAATTGCAGGGAAAGCATAAAAGTTTCTTAGTCCATGTGTCGACACCCAGAAGAAAAGTGTCGACACTTAAGAAGACTTGTGTCGACACCTAGAGAAGCTGTGTCGACACTTGGAGTAATTGTGTCAACACCAGGAAGGCAGAGTAGACACCAGAAGGAAAGTGTCGACACATACAGGCAGTGTCGACACACAATGAAGAATTTTCTACATAATCAGTGTCGACACTTAGAAGCAGTGTCGACACCCAGAGCAACTTTGTCGACAGCAAAAGTGTCGACACTAGGAGGCTGTGTCGACACTCAGCAAACTTCAACAAAGTTCAAGTACATGTGTCGACACTAGAAGGCTGTGTCGACACTCATCAAACTTCAACAAAGTTTAAGTACAAGTGTCAACACAAAGGAGATGTGTCGACACTCAGCAAAGTCTCAACACATGAAGAATGTGTCGACACAAGGAGATGTGTCGACACTCAGCAAAGTTTCAACACAGAAGGCATGTGTCGACACAAAGAAGATGTGTCGACACTTAGCAAGTTTCAACACAAGAAGATGTGTCGACACAAAGGACTTGTGTCGACACTTAGCAGAAATCAACTAAGTGTTGAAGAAGAAGGACTTGTGTCGACACACAGGATCAGTGTCGACACATTCTGAAGAAGTAGTGTCGAGAAGCTGTTACAACAACACAAGGAGTTGTGTCGACATGATGAAGGCTAGTGTCGACACTTAGTCTACTTGTGTCGACACTTTGTCTATTTGTGTCGACACATAAAGACTATCTGTCTCGACACTTTAAGATAGTGACAGAGATTTCAAGAAGTGACTGGATGACTTGACAGCTGCCATTTCAACCGGTCAACTGCTACTGTCAGAGCTATCATAAGGTTGTTAGAAACCGGATCAGCCGGTCACCATGAAGAAAGCTTATATAAAGGCATATTCCTTCAATAGAAGGGAATCGATCAATGAAGTGAAAAACAACACAACAGAAGAAGACCATTAAGAGAAGATCTAAGAAGTTGGAGAGAGAGAGAGAGCTCCTTCTAAGAAGACCAGCTGTTGAACCAGGCTGATAAGTAAGAATCAGATTGAAATCAAAATCTCAAGACATCAGTTGATTGAAGATCATCTGCATAGAAATACAACCCTACTGTGTTCTAATTCAAGAAGCTTTGAAGAAAGCCAAGGGAGGTTGATCTCTGCCAAGTTCTTCCAAGAACTCATCAAGAAACGAGTCAACTCATCTCTCTTTCAGAGTTGTGGTTATAAACTTTATAAACATTATTTTCTATAGGATCCTAAGGGATCTGAGCTGTAAGCCTATTTTATAAAGGCTGAGTGTAGGAGACAGTGTGCTCTGAGTGTAGGTCTTATTGAAGACTGAGGTAGGGCCTAGTGCCTGAGTTGTAGGATACTTTGTTCTCTGAGTGTAAGTCTTGGTGAAGACTGAGTGGTAGGGCTTTTGTGCCTGAGTTGTAGGAGTGGGATCACTCTGAGTTGTAGTAACCTGTTTGGGGTTCTGAGTTGTAAGATCTGAGGATCTGAGAAGAAGTGGAGAAGTTAGGCCGAATCTAGTACACTACTAGATAGGCGAAGGGGGAAAGTGGATGTACCCAGACCTTGGGGAACCACTATAAAAATCTGTGTGTACTCTGTGTGTGATTAAATTCTGTTGGGTACATTAGTCAAATGTACCTGATTTGAAGAAGCCTCACCCATCTCAATGATATACATCATAATGTATTTGATGTATGTTTGAGTTACTTGTGCAGGTTAAGAAATCACTGGACTGAAGCAAAAAGTTTCTAAGTCCATGTGTCGACACCCAGAGGGAAAGTGTCGACACTTGAGAAAGCTTGTGTCGACACCCAGACAAGCAGTGTCGACACTTGGAGTCATTGTGTCGACACCTGGGATGTAGAGTCGACACCAGACATAAAGTGTCGACACAAGGAGCTGTGTCGACACTCAGTGAAGAAGAATGCAGAGAAGCAGTGTCGACACTTAGCAGAAGTGTCGACACCTAGAAGAGCTGTGTCTACACCAGAAAGTGTCGACACTTGGAGTTGTGTCGACACTCAGCAAAATTCTGCAGAGACTAAGTGCAAGTGTCGACACCTAGCACAATGTGTCGACACTTAACCAAAAGAGTCAACACTTGAAGTATGTGTCGACACTCAGCACAATGTGTCGACACACAACCAAAAGAGTCAACACTGGAAGTATGTGTCGACACTCAGCACAATGTGTCGACACACAACCAAAAGAGTCAACACTTGAGGTATGTGTCGACACTCAACACAATGTGTCGACACACAACCAGAAGAGTCAACACTTGAAGAAAGTGTCGACACCCAGCACAATGTGTCGACACTCAGTTGAAGACTCAAAGAAAGTGTCGATACAAGGAGCTGTGTCGACACTTAGCAAAGAACAGAAATATCTACAAAAATATTCTAAGTACAAGTGTCGACACTAAGGGAATGTGTCGACACCCAGCTGAAGAATCTATATTGAAGACTTGTGTCGACACCAAGAAGCAGTGTCGACACTTGACAGTTTCAACACATGAAGATGTGTCGACACAAAGGAGATGTGTCGACACTTAGATGAATTTAACAAGTTACAGAAGATCAAGTACTTGTGTCGACACTCAATTCCAAGTGTCGACACTTGAATAAGAATCTGTGTCGAGATATACAAGGAGTTGTGTCGACACCTTGTAGACTTGTGTCGACACTTACACAGCATGTGTCGACACTTGGTCTATAAGTGTCGACACTTAAGAACAGAAAGTCTCGACACTATCTGACAGTTAGAGAATTTCAAGAATTGACTGGATGACATGACAGCTGCCGTTCCAGCTGGTCTACAGCACTTGTCAGAGATGTCAGAAGTCAGTTATGAACCGGACCAGCCGGTTACCATGAAGAAGGCCTATAAATAGGCACAGACTGTTTACAGAAGTCAATGTTGTTAATGTTGTTAAGAGTTAACAGAAGAAGATTAAGTTCTGATTGAGTTCAGATTAATCTAAGAGATTTGTTCAAGTGGTTGCTGATCAAGTTATCCAAGTGATACAAATCAAGAAGATCGTGCTGTCCAATGGCAGATCTAAGAAGTTGGAGAGAGAGAGCTCCAATTAAGAATTCAGTCTTTGGAACTAGGCTGAGAAGAAGGATTTAGAAGCATCTGGATCTTAAGAAGCAGAGGTCAAGGAACAACTGCAGAGGATTCAGACTTATTCAGTTCTACTCAAGAAGCTTTGAAGGAAGCTAAGTCAGTTTGGATCTATCTGAGTTCTTCCAAGAACTCAGCAAGAAACTCTCAACTCCTCTCTTATTTTCTGAGTTGTTGAGTTATTTGTTGTAATACTATTTTAACTTGTAGGATCTTTGGATCTGAGTGCATTGTAAGCCTAAATTTATAAAGGCTGAGGGTAGGGCTTGATAGCCTGAGTGTAGGAGTTAAAGAACTCTGAGTGTAGGCCTTGATTGGCTGAGTGTAGGCCTGGGTGGCTGAGTGTAGACCTTTGTGGCTGAGTGTAGGCTTTGGAGAAAGGTGAGGTGTAAGGCTTTGGGCCTGAGGTGTAGGAACCTATTTGGGTTCTGAGACAGTGGAGAAGTTTGGCCGAATCTAGTACACTGCTAGATAGGCGAAGGGGGAAAGTGGATGTACCCAAAGATTGGGGAACCACTATAAATCACTGTGTGTTGTGCTGTGAATGTGCTGTGTATGTTTGATTATTGCTGATTGCTGTAATAGACTACTTAGAAATCTGTGATATAACTGTTTGGCTGCCAACAAAGTTAGAAAAGGATTAGGTCACCTATTCACCCCCCCCCCCCTCTAGGTGTTTAGGTACCATATCTTTCAAGTGGTATCAGAGGGAGGTTCCTCAAAACAAGGACTAACAGTCTAAGGAGATCCTGTTTGGCAGAAACAGTCTAAGTCAGAAAACAGATTCAAGAAATTCAAGAACTTCAAGAAACATGGGTTCTTATGAGAATCACAAAGAGTTGGGTTCCATGAAATTACCTATTTGCAGAAAGGAAATTTTTGGGATCTGGAAAGAAAGGGTAAGGCTATTTATGGAGGCCTCAGACCCAAGAATCTACATCACAGTTAAGGAAGGGCCCTATGTGCCCATGAAGATTTCAGTATTGGATGCAAATCAGAGGACTCCAAAGGATTTCTCTGAGATGACCAAGGATGAGATTGTCCTAGCAACCATGGACAAGAGAGCACAGAACATAATAGTTAGTGCCATTGATGATGCCACCTTCTAGAACTTAATTCACTGTAAGACAGCAAAAGAGATGTGGGACACTCTTATAGTGTATATGGAAGGATCTGAAGAAGTTAGGCAAGATAGGAAGTCCTTGCTTAATCAAGAGTATGAGAGCTTTAGGCAAGGAAAGGGAGATAGCATCACTGAATGCTACAAGAAGTTCTATATAATAGTTAATGAACTCATGTCTTATGGAAGAGAGTTCAGCAATTATGAACTAAATGACAAATTCCTAAGGTCCCTAACCAAAGATTGGGACACCAAGATCTGTGCCATAAGAGAAATGACAAAGTTGGGAGAAATTTCTCCTCCTACACTGTTTGGCAAGTTATTGTCATATGAGATGCAGCTGACAGTGAGGAAAGAGGAGGAGAAATCTACTAGGACTGAGCACAAGGAAAGGACTGTTGCTTTCAAGACAGAAGTTCCCAGAAAATGCAGGACTAAGTCATCAATTCCACCTCCAGAGGTAGTTGAATCTGAGTCAGAAGAGTCTGTCAGTACAAAGTCTACAAGCAGTGAAAGTGATGAAGACTTTGCTGCCTTCACTAGACACTTTCAGAAATTACTGAAGAAGAAATAGTGGAGGTCCAGACCATCTACTTACAAGGGAAAAGAAGTCTTGAATCAGGAGAAAAAGCCTTCAAAGAAGGACAGGAAAAAGACAAAGACAAGCAAGGCAACTGGATCAAAGATTGTGTGCTACTGCTGCAATAGACAGGGTCATGTTATTGCAGATTGTCCAGAGAAAAGAAAAGAATCCAGTGACAGGAAAAAGACTCACTTCAAAGGGAAGAAAGAGAAGTCTTTTGTTGCCAAGAATGAGAAGACTCTTTCAGATATTTCTTCTTCAGAAACTGAGTCTGAGGCTGAAGCCTACATAGGACTATTTGCAGAAGAAGAAGAGAAAGAATTCATGCAGATCTTGGAGTCAATTTATGAACAAGAAGACAGTCATTGCCAAGGACTAATGGCTTTGACAGACAGTGCCAAAATCTTGGAGCAGCCAGGACCTAGTCAGGTACAAAGTCCAACTCTAAGTTCAGTTTCTTGTTCTAGTTCAGAATCAGAATCATCTTCATCAAATGATGGAAGTGGTTCTGAGTCTGAGGATGATATTCATCAGCTCATAGATGAATATAAGGTGCTGTTACAGGCTTATAAGAAAAGCAAGTCCCTTGCCAAAAGTCAGGCAAAGGAGATTGCTGATCTCAAGGCTGCTGCAACAGAATTTGAGAAGCAATTTGATCAAAAACTGAATGAGGTAGCTAGGCTGAAACACATTACAGTGATTCAGATGGGTACTATCACATTTAAGAATGATCAAATTAAGAAACTGGAGACAAATCTTCAGAAAGAGAGAGAACTGGTTGCAAAGTTTTCAAAGCCTAAATCAGTTCTACCTTTGATTGATGATTTTATTCATCACAAAGGCAAGGCTGGACTGGGTTTTGTTAAACCTGCTAGGACTGTTCAGGATCAGTCCAAGCCCAAGGGCAAGGCCCCAACATTCAATAAGTCAGCTGCAGTTAAGACATCAAAGTCTGTACCTAAGCAAATATACAATAAGTTTGAATGTTGGTGTTGTGGCAAGGTTGGCCACTTTGCCTTGGATTGTTGGCACAATGCAAGTGCCAAAGGGAGTAGCAAGCTACCTGGTGGAAAGCCAGTAGGTAGCTGTGTCATGTTGCAAACTAACAATCACCAAGGACCCAAGTTTATTTTGGGTTCTAAGGTTCATTAATTTGTTTTGCAGGTGAATCCAAGTGGCCATACCCCAACATGGTACTTGGATAGTGGATGTTCCAGACATATGACTGGAACAAGGGGACTACTGAAGGACTATATTCCAATCAAAAATGGTCCTAAAGTGACCTTTGGTGGTTCTGAAAAAGGAATCATCAAAGGGTTTGGTAACATTTCTTCAAACCTTGTTACCATTACTCAAGTGGCTTATGTTAAAGGGTTGAAACACAACCTTATAAGTATAAGTCAGTTAAGTGATGTAGGGTATGACATCTCATTTGTTAAAAATGGTTGTCATATCAAGAGGTCAAGTGATCAAGAGATCATTTTGACAGGATATAGAAAGAGGAATGTCTACTGTCTAGACATTATGATTGAGAACAATGGTTCTCCTGTTTGTCTTGTAGCTGATGAGACAGTCTCTCATTGTGTCAAGTGGCACAAGAGGCTAGCTCATCTTAACTACAAGACTATTAGCAAACTCTTTAGCAAAGAGTTAGTGAGGAATGGTCCTCAAGTTAAGTGTGTCAAAGATGGTATTTGCTCAGCTTGTCAAAAGGGCAAGCAGACTAAATCCACCTTTAGGAGCATAGAGAACAAAAATGCTGTGAGGTGTTTATACCTCTTGCATATGGATCTATTTGGTCCAATGCCAGTTCACAGCTTAGGTAGGAAGGTCTATACCTTTGTAGTTGTTGATGACTACTCAAGGTTTTCCTGGGTGCTCTTCTTAAGGCAGAAATCTGAAACACCTAGTGTCTTCTACAGCTTTGTCAAGCAAATTCAGAATGAACTAAATAGTACTGTGGTCAAAATTAGAAGTGACCATGGTACTGAGTTTCAATCTGAAAGCATGACAAAACTATGTGAAGACTTTGGGATATTTCAAGAATTCTCTTCACCTAGAATACCTCAGCAAAATGACATTGCTGAAAGGAAGAATAGAACCTTGATAGAGGCTGGTAGAACCCTACTTAGTGATACATCACTGCCAGAATATTTCTGGGCTGAAGCAGTTAAAACTGCATGTCATGTGATAAATAGGGCTACCATCACTAAAAGGCTAAACAAGACCCCCTATGAAGTAGTGAAAGGCAGGAAACCAAACCTATCCTATTTTAGAATCTTTGGTTGTAAATGCTTCATACTTAACAATGGGAAGTCTTACTTAACAAAGTTTGCTGCCAAGTCCCAAGAGGGAATATTTGTTGGGTACAGCAATAATAGTAAGGCTTATAGAGTCTACAACTTGACTACACAAGTTGTAGAGGAGACTGTGCATGTAGTTTTTGATGAGACTAAACTTATTAACAATGAGTTGTCTAGCAATGTATGCAGCCCCACAGGTTTGATAAATAAATTGGACAAGCTTACTATAGAAGAAGTACCAGCTGCTAGACAGCAAGGAGAGGAAAGTAGTTGCTGTCCAGGGGGAGAACTACATGTGCCAGTTGCTGAAGAAATCCAAGGTATACAGCATGATGCAGATGCTGAAGAGATTCAACCTGAAGCTAGGATGCCTCCAGCCCACAGGCATCTTAGAGATCATCCAGTAGAGCTGATTATTGGGGATCCAAGACAAGGAGTTCAAACAAGGAGCAGAAATCAGGATGTTGCAATCTATTCCAGCTTTTTGTCTCAAGTTGAACCTAAAAGATTTGAAGAAGCAATACAAGATCCACAATGGACTGAAGCTATGCAAGAAGAGCTAAATCAGTTCAAGAGATGCAAGGTCTGGGAATTGGTTCCAAAACCTAAAGACCACAATGTAATAGGAGTTAAGTGGATCTACAGAAATAAGATGGATGAACAAGGGGTCATCATAAAGAATAAAGCAAGACTGGTTGTAAAAGGATATAGGCAAGAAGAAGATATTGATTTTGATCAAACCTTTGCCCCAGTAGCCAGACTGGAGGCCATAAGGATGTTCTTGGCCTATGCAACCTATCAAGGATTCAAGGTTTACCAGATGGATGTCAAGTCAGCATTCTTAAATGGTAATCTTAAAGAAGAAGTCTATGTGGAGCAGCCATCAGGTTTTGTTGATCCAACTTTACCTCATCATGTCTATAGACTTAGGAAAGCTTTATATGGGTTAAAGCAAGCTCCTAGAGCTTGGTATGAAACCCTATCTAGTTTCCTCATTGAGAACAAGTTCTCAAGGGGGAAAATAGATAAGACTCTATTCCTTAGGAATCTAGAGGCAAAGTCATACTTGTCCAAATATATGTAGATGACATTATATTTGGGTCTACTGAAAGTAGCCTTTGCAAAAAGTTTGCAAAGCTTATGCAAAGTCAGTTTGAGATGAGTAGTATGGGAGAGCTGAAGTTTTTCTTGGGTCTCCAAGTTAAACAGACTGAAAGTGGTTTATCCATATGTCAGTCCAAGTTCACCCTAGAACTCATAAGGAAATATGGTATGGATTCATCCAGTACCATGAAGACTCCTATGGGGTCAAGTATGTCTCTTAGCAAGGATGATGCAGGGAAACCTGTAGATGAAACCTTGTATAGAGGGATAGTTGGCTCCCTATTGTACTTGACTGCTAGTAGACCAGACATCATGTATGCTACATGTGTTTGTGCCAGGTATCAAGCCTGCCCCAAAGAGTCTCACTTGACATCAGTCAAGAGAATTTTGAGATATCTAAAGGGCACTCCCTATCTAGGCCTCTGGTACCGTAGGAATGGAGATTTTGATCTAACAGGTTATACAGATGCAGACTTTGCAGGATGCAAAGAGGATAGAAAGAGCACAACTGGAACCTGTCAATTCCTAGGTGGAAGAATAATTTCATGGAGCAGCAAAAAGCAGACTAGTGTGGCTATCTCCACAGCTGAGTCAGAATATGTAGCTGCAGGAAGTTGCTGTGCTCAACTTCTGTGGATTCAACATCAGCTAGAGGACTATGGATTTCAGGTAAGTAGAACTCCACTTTACTGTGATTCTACAAGTGCTATTTCAATAGCTAACAACCCTGTATCTCATAGTAGAACAAAACATATTGAGATTAAATATCACTTTCTTAGGGAGCATGTAGAAAGAAATGATATTGTACTTGAATATGTTAAAACAGATGAACAAATAGCTGATATGTTTACTAAGCCACTAGAAGAAGCTAAGTTCAATAGATTCAAAATTGAACTAGCAATGATCAAACTTAGACTAAGTTTACAGAACTAGAAAATTGGCTAAGTAAAAAGGTGTCGACACATAGACAAGTCTATGTCGACACAGAATAAAAGTGTCGACACTTCAGGAAAAAGGTGTCGACACATCTAGGATGTTGGTGTCGACACATGTCGACACATGTAGTAGGTGTCGACACATCCAATGTGGTGTCGACACTTAAGTTTTACTCAGAATTTTCTAAGTAAAGTCTCGACGATGTGTCGAGTTATGTTGTGTCGACACATAACCAAGTGTCGACACATATTATCTGTTGACTAAACTTGTGTCGACACATGTGTGTCGAGACATTATAAGTCAGTGTCGACACTTATTGCCAGTGTCGACACATGTTAAGCTAGCTGTCCCGCCTGTTCACCTTCAAAATCAGAAAGGTATAAATAGGGTTCTGTCTCTGATTGTCGACACGCTTTCAAAGTTTCGAGACCAAAACTCTTGTGTCGACATTTCTCTCTTCTAAAGACAAATTCTCAAACCCTAATGGCTCCCAAGCTCGAGGAAAACGTTAACGAAGGCTACGAACTTGTGCGCGGCGCATTCGACGATGGCGATCAAGATATCAAGTCAGTGGTTACCCTAGTCAGCGATTCAGGACTAGAATACTTGGTTTCAGAACCAACCAAGATATGGAAGAAGGAAGTACTTGAATTCCTTACTGGAGCAACTGTGGATGACTCTGGATACAGAATCAAATCCAGAGTGCATGGAACCAAGGTCAAGGTATCACCCAAAAGTCTGAGAAAGGTACTTCAGCTACCTAAGACTCAAGAAGAAGAAGAAGTTTCTACATCCAAGACCAGGGAAGCTTTAGTCTGGTGTGGTCTTGATTCTAAGATGAAGATAGGTTCTGTCTTTACCAGAAAAGGCATGAACAGTCAAGGAAAATTTCTGTCAGAGATAGTGGGCAAGGTCATTCTCAGTAAACCTGGAGGGCATGACAGGGTGTCAGCCTCAATGTTCAATATCATGACAAGAATCATCTTCACCCTAAAAACAGATTGGTCAATGGTCATCTATGAAAATATCAAGGAAAGTCTGAAGAAGCCCAATATGGGCAGAATTATAAGTCTCTACCTGGCTGGTACAATACCAGAGGTAATGAGCACTGCTGCAGGTAGCAAGATCAATCATATGAGAAAAATGGATATGAGGATCTTGTCTAGGTGGGAAAGGGTGCTGTCAAAGGATATGCCTACCCCTGAGAAACAAGTTACTGAGAAAATCACACCTCCCAGGAAGAAGAGAAAAACTGCTGTTGTGGCACAAGAGTCCTCCAGCAGTTCTGATAGTGAAGAACAGGTGGTGTTCACACCTGATGATCAGGAGGAAGAGACAGTAGTCAAGTCTCCTGCTCCTCAAGATGTAGCTGAGATCCAGGGGGAGCTGCCTCAAGCTAGCCCCATCCATAGGGATCACAGCCAGGGGGAGCTTCCAGTAGTAGAAGAACCATCTACTCTGGCCAGTGAGCAAGCAACCATCATTATTCAAGAGGTACTCACTGACTTAAAAACTTTAGAATATCTTATAGAAGATGCTGATTTGTCTGATGTTCCTCAGCAAACTCAGCTACCTAGCCAAGCTCCAGATGTTGTTCTTGAAGACACATCTGCTGTTGTGCAAAATGTTCCAGATACTACTCAAGTAGTTGAAGAACCAAGTACTTCTCCTACACAGTCACCTCCTGAATACACAATGGAAGACCTCTTTCTGAATTTAGATCAAGGGGATTTTGACATGGACAAGGTTGCTGCTGAAGATAAGAGTGCTGCTGAAGATAAGAGTGCTGCTGCTGAGGGGGAGCACATGTCAGTTCAGAATGAGCCTTTAAGGCCAGAGACTGAGAAGGCACTTGATGTGCAAGCAGACAAACCTGAGAGCCCTAAGAATAGAGTTGATATTGCAAGCACCTCTGCCTCTGAAGATGAGGAGAGTGCTAGGGATAAAAAGAAGAAACTATTTGTATTCAAGAGAAGAAGTCAGAGCTACAAGAAAGCCCTACAATCCATTGCCCCACAACCTATAGTTCAGCAAGCTCCAACTGCTGACTATAGTGCTTTACTGATTGCACTATAGATCAAAATGGATGAACAAAGGAAAGTCATAGAGACTTATGTTGATGCAGGGCACAGATCATTACAGTTTGATCTTGCTCAAGATATAAAATCTATAAGGTTTGAGATGAATCTCAACAAGAAAGAAATGACTGACTGCTTCCACAAGGGTGGGAATGCAGTAGTCTATTTGGCAACTCACCAGGAGAAGATCAAGACTCAAGTAGATGATATAGCATTAAAGCAAGGGTATGTGCTGGAAAATCAGTTAAGAATGAATGATAATTTAACTGCCTCCCACAATGCTATAGTCACTGAATTAAAGAATAAGTCTGCTGAACCATCTACATCTGCTGATGCTGCAAAGGCTGATTTTGATAAAATCTTTCAAGCTGAGATTACTGCTGTCAAAACTGCTATACAAGATTCCCAGAAAGCAATCTCTGAACAACTTACAAAGCTTAGACCTTACTTTAAAGATGGAATCAAGTACTTGGATGGTCAAATTCGATTCCAGAAGGATGATGTAAGAGATCATATTGCTCAAGAAGTCATGAAGGGGGAGAGAGTGTTAGTCAAGGCAAGTTCTGAGCATGCAAAATGGATATCAAATTCAATCAGGGCTACACTTGGATATCCTCCCCTGTGTGATGACAATGAAGTTGCTGAATCTGGACTGAACCCTGCATATTTTGGAGGTGAGCCACAAGAAGTAGCTCAAGTCATTTATCCACCTCCAGATTTTGAAATGATTCATGCAGAAGTGCAGACAATGTACAGCCCAACTGAGGGCAAGTCTAATGTTGTTCTGGAAAAGGTTGTTCAACCTATTACTGCAGCTATGCAAGAGGCTTTGGACAAAGAAGAAGAGACAAGGTTGTCAAAGAAGAGGTTTAGGGAACAAGCTGAACTAAAGCCAGATTTTGAACAATGGAGCGCTACCTCTAGAAATATCGTTCTAACTGCCTGGAAAGCTGCTAAAGACAACACTACTGATAGAAATAAGTGGTTCTCTGAAGCAGAATGGAGGAAGCATGAGATCAGGCAGGAAGCCATTGTCCAGTACAGAAGAAAGGCTAAGTTAGGAAAGCTACCTCCTACTGCAGTGGAGCCTAGCAAGTACTTTCCTAAGCCCTATCATTATTTTGAGAGACAGAAAATCAAGGCTGAAGAACTCAAGAAGAAAGATCTCAAAGGCAAGAAGCCTGCTGATACTGAGCCTGCTGCTGCTGCTGTCAAAGCTCAAGTCCAACCTGGCAAAGGAATTGTTATTAAAGAACCTGACCAGAACTAAACTAAGAATAGACTTGAAGAATGTTGTAATCTTTTACATATAAACATTTTTTTGTAAATCATTGAAGATGTATTAGAAAAATGTTAGAACAATATATGATAAATATATTTCATGATTGTTCAGAAGAATGTGTCTATTTCTTGTTTGTTCTTCAATGATGAATGTGTATACATGTGTGCATTATTACATGTTTAAGTTTACCCTGTTGACATAATCCTGCTTTACATCATTTTATAATTTTTAATTATGAGTGGTGTATGTCATTGACTAAGGGTTATGACTTCTCCAAATAGGGGGAGATTGTTGGGTACATTGGTCAAATGTACCTGATTTGAAGAAGCCTCACCCATCTCAATGATATACATCATAATGTATTTGATGTATGTTTGAGTTACTTGTGTAGGTTAAGAAATCACTGGACTGAAGCAAAAAGTTTCTAAGTCCATGTGTCGACACCCAGAGGGAAAGTGTCGACACTTGAGAAAGCTTGTGTCGACACCCAGACAAGCAGTGTCGACACTTGGAGTCATTGTGTCGACACCTGGGATGCAGAGTCGACACCAGACATAAAGTGTCGACACAAGGAGCTGTGTCGACACTCAGTGAAGAAGAATGCAGAGAAGCAGTGTCGACACTTAGCAGAAGTGTCGACACCTAGAAGAGCTGTGTCTACACCAGAAAGTGTCGACACTTGGAGTTGTGTCGACACTCAGCAAAATTCTGCAGAGACTAAGTGCAAGTGTCGACACCTAGCACAATGTGTCGACACTTAACCAAAAGAGTCAACACTTGAAGTATGTGTCGACACTCAGCACAATGTGTCGACATACAACCAAAAGAGTCAACACTTGAAGTATGTGTCGACACTCAGCACAATGTGTCGACACACAACCAAAAGAGTCAACACTTTAGGTATGTGTCGACACTCAACACAATGTGTCGACACATAAACAGAAGAGTCAACACTTGAAGAAAGTGTCGACACCCAGCACAATGTGTCGACACTCAGTTGAAGACTCAAAGAAAGTGTCGACACAAGGAGCTGTGTCGACACTTAGCAAAGAACAGAAATATCTACAAAAATATTCTAAGTACAAGTGTCGACACTAAGGGAATGTGTCGACACTCAGCTGAAGAATCTATATTGAAGACTTGTGTCGACACCAAGAAGCAGTGTCGACACTTGACAGTTTCAACACATGAAGATGTGTCGACACAAAGGAGATGTGTCGACACTTAGATGAATTTAACAAGTTACAGAAGATCAAGTACTTGTGTCGACACTCAATTCCAAGTGTCGACACCTGAATAAGAATCTGTGTCGAGACATACAAGGAGTTGTGTCGACACCTTGTAGACTTGTGTCGACACTTACACAGCATGTGTCGACACTTGGTCTATAAGTGTCGACACTTAAGAATAGAAAGTCTCGACACTATCTGACAGTTAGAGAATTTCAAGAATTGACTGGATGACATGACAGCTGCCGTTCCAGCTGGTCTACAGCACTTGTCAGAGATGTCAAAAGTCAGTTATGATCCGGACCAGCCGGTTACCATGAAGAAGGCCTATAAATAGGCACAGACTGTTTACAGAAGTCAATGTTGTTAATGTTGTTAAGAGTTAACAGAAGAAGATTAAGTTCTGATTGAGTTCAGATTAATCTAAGAGATTTGTTCAAGTGGTTGCTGATCAAGTTATCCAAGTGATACAAATCAAGAAGATCGTGCTGTCCAACGGCAGATCTAAGAAGTTGGAGAGAGAGAGCTCCAATCAAGAATTCAGTCTTTGGAACTAGGCTGAGAAGAAGGATTCAGAAGCATCTGGATCTTAAGAAGCAGAGGTCAAGGAACAACTGCAGAGGATTCAGACTTATTCAGTTCTACTCAAGAAGCTTTGAAGGAAGCTAAGTCAGTTTGGATCTATCTGAGTTCTTCCAAGAACTCAGCAAGAAACTCTCAACTCCTCTCTTATTTTCTGAGTTGTTGAGTTATTTGTTGTAATACTATTTTAACTTGTAGGATCTTTGGATCTGAGTGCATTGTAAGCCTAAATTTATAAAGACTGAGGGTAGGGCTTGATAGCCTGAGTGTAGGAGTTAAAGAACTCTGAGTGTAGGCCTTGATTGGCTGAGTGTAGGCCTGGGTGGCTGAGTGTAGGCCTTTGTGGCTGAGTGTAGGCTTTGGAGAAAGCTGAGGTGTAAGGCTTTGGGCCTGAGGTGTAGGAACCTATTTGGGTTCTGAGGCAGTGGAGAAGTTTGGCCGAATCTAGTACACTGCTAGATAGGCGAATGGGGAAAGTGGATGTACCCAAAGATTGGGGAACCACTATAAATCACTGTGTGCTGTGCTGTGAATGTGTTGTGTATGTTTGATTATTGCTGATTGCTGTAATAGACTACTTAGAAATCTGTGATATAACTGTTTGGCTGCCAACAAAGTTAGAAAAGGATTAGGTCACCTATTCACCCCCCCCCTCTAGGTGTTTAGGTATCATATCTTTCAAATTCTGTGATTGCTGTGCTATCTGTGCTGAATTGCTGTAGTGAATTGCAAATACAGATCTTATAATTCAGTGTTTCTACCTTTAAAGTTAAAAAGATTAAGTTCACCTATTCACCCCCCCTCTAGGTGATTAGGCACTGTTTCTTTCAAGGTGAAACAAACCTGATTTAGGCCTTGCCGGCGAGTGCGGCGGCGGTTGGCCATGGCCGAGCTGCTCCGGTGACAGTTTGCTCAAATCCTCGTTTCTCCCCTGTTTTCTTCGATCCAGTAGTCGATTTCCACTCCTCTCCTCTCTCTGAAGCTATGGTGGGGGTGATTTGGGCTGAGGTGGGTTGTAAGTGGAGTTAACTCCAAGGTGAGCTCGGGCTCAACCTTGGATGCTTCACCGATGGTGCCAAGTGGCCACCATGCTCCAAATTCCTCTGTAATTGCCTGAGGAGGCCGACCAGCAAGCTTTGGGCAGAAGGAGCCAAGGCCACGTGGCCTCCTCCTCTTAATTCCACCTTCTCTTTCCTCTTTTTGGGTGAATTATCCAAAATGCTCCCATGCATGCACTCTCTCTCCAAATCCAGAGGGGTAGGGCTGGTCTTTGATACTTGAGCTGGTCATGGGCCAAGGTTGGTGGCCTTAACCCAAGGGAAATGGGCTTAGCCCTTATTTTCCTCTTTAGGCCACATGTTTGACCAAGTTGACTTTTTAGGTTGACTTGGTCAACATGGCTAGTGGGCTGACCCCACTTGAGGGTCATGGACCCTATGGCACCACCCAACTTGGGTTGGGTCATAGTGGTGTCCCACTTGGACTATTTGGGCCTTTAGGTGTGGGTTTGACCAAATTAAGGTTTAGGGTTGACTTGGTCAAATTGGGGTCAATGGGTGACCTAATGGCATGCTTTAGGGTTCACTTAGATTGTTCTTAGGGTTAGGGCAATGTGGTGGGGGTCATGGTGTGGCTATGGTTCCTTTTTAGGCTAGTTTGACCTAGTTTGACTTGGGCCCTATAGTGGGCCCCACATGGCTACACCCCACCTTCTAGGGTCAAACCCAGCTAAAATCCTTATCACCCACCACACGCCTAACACAATCTAAGTTGAGGGGCCTAATTAGAAATGGGATGTTACAAATTCCAATGAACAAAGAAATAATTTCGTCCCCGAAATTTAAGTTCGGGTCTACGGGATCTTCAAGTATAAGAATTTAAGTACTTTAAACATTAATTAAAGTGTTACCTGAAGTGAAAAGCTCCGGGTGTCACTCTATCATCAGATCCCTCACCTCCAAGGTGTGCTCCTCCCGTCCATGGTTGGACCACAACACCTTAACCAGGGAAACTCTCTTCTTCCGCAACACTCGGACCGCAGTATCATCGATCCTGAGCGGCTCCAAACGAACTAATCTGTCGGACGCTAGCGGGCCTGCTATAGTGGTGATATGCTTCTCTGGCCAAAGGAGAGCTCTCCGTAGCGAGGAGACGTGGAAAATGTCATGCAAGGCTCCCAGCTCTGGTTGCAGCTCCAGCCTGTAGGCCAAGGGGCCGATCCGATCCAGAATCAAATAGGGCCCATATATCGAGGGCTGAGTTTCTTGTGCCTCCGCACCCGAGAAATTCCATGCACAGGATGTATCTTCAAGAATACCATGTCTCCCACCTAAAACTCCACCTTCTGATTGCGTGTATCATAGTACTTGTCTTGTCTAATCTAGGCCTCCAGCATCCGTTCCCTGATCAGTCGAATCTGAGCTTTCGTATCCTCGATGTACTCTGAACCAAGAGTCCTCATTTCCACATACTGAACCAAAGACAGAGGTGTCCGAAACTTCCTTCCATATAAATCCTCGTAAGGCGCCATCCCGATGCTTGACTGGTGACTGTTATTGTAAGAGAACTCGATCAGGGGCAACAGTCTCTCCCAGGGCTTCCCTGTATCCAATATGCATAGACGAAGAAGATCCTCCATGGTCCGGATGGTCCGCTCGATCTGACAGTCGGTCTGTGGATGGAAGGCGGTGCTAAAGGTGAGCAGAGAACCCAAGTAAGCATGCACAGCCCTCCATTCCCTCGATGTGAACCGACCATCACGGTCCGAGACGATCGATCTGGGGATGCTATGGTACCTGACGAACTGCTCCACAAACAATCTCACCAAAACAGCAACTTGGCAGTCCTTCTTGATCGGGATAAATTGATCCACCTTGGTGATCCTATCGACGATGACCCATATGGAATCGTGCCCAGAGTGGGAGCGTGGCAATCCGTGCACAAAATCCATAGATATATCTTAGAATTTCCACTCGGGTACAGGTAATGGCTGTAATAATCCACCTAGGCTCTTGCATTTCGCTTTTACCTGCTGACATATCATGCAGTGGGTCACATAATGAATGATATCTCTCTTCATCCCTGGCCAATACATGTGTCGCCGCAAATCAGCTGTCATCTTGGTGATCCCGGGATGCACTGAATACTGAGAGTGGTACGCCGCTCGAAGTATATCCTCCCGAATGGCACCGCCTGTGGGTATATAAATGCGCCCATAGAAATGAATGAGACCATCCTGCAGGGTATAATCCCCGATTTTGCCCCCTTCCAGGGCTCTAAATATCGGCTCTAAAGCTGCATGTAGCCTCTGCTACGTCAAGATGCGCTCCCGAAGATCATTCTCCCCGATCAAGAAGTTCAGATATTCCCGGTAGACTGCTGGCTCATCCTCTGAGACCATGGTGATATGCATATCAATCATCATCTGCATCAATCCCATATACATCACCTGGGGCTCCGGTCCAGTAGTGCTAGCTCTCCTGCTCAACGCATCTGCCACAGTGTTCGCTTTCCCCGGATGATAGTGCAATTTGTAATAATAATCACAGAGAAATTCCAGCCATCTCCTCTGTCGAAGGTTCAGATCTTTCTGCGTGTCGGCGTATTTGAGATTCTTGTGATCCGAGTAGACATCATAATGAACCTCATACAAGTAGTGTCTCCATATCTTCAGTGCGAATACGACCGCCCCGAGATCCAAGTCATGCACCGGGTAATTCTGTTCATGTTTCTTCAATTGCCTGGAGGCATAGGCAATCACGTGGTCGTGCTGCATCAAGACAGCACCCATACCCTGGTAAGAAGCGTCGGTGTAAATCTGGAATCCTTCCTTCCCAGATGGAAGTGCAAGGTTGGGGGCAAAGGTAAGCCGACTCTTTAACTCCTGAAATAATGACGCGCACCTTTCGGTCCACACAAATGCTTCTTCCTTCTTCGTCAATGTCGCGAAGGGAAGTGTTATCCTCGTAAACCCCTCCACGAACTTGCGGTAATACCCGGCGAGTCCCAAGAAGCTGCGTATATCCAAAGCTGATTTTGGCCGCGGCCAATCATGCACTGCCTGTACTTTGGCCGGATCTACGGCCAACCCGGCTCCACTGACAACATGTCCCAGAAATGCCACCTCTTGCAGCCAGAACTTACACTTGGAAAAATTTGCATACAACTGGTGGTCCCTCAATCTCCCCAATACCTGTGCCAAATGCTGCATGTGCTCCTCCTTTGTCCGAGAATAGATCAAGATATCATCAATAAATACTATGATGCATCTATCCAGGTAATGCTCGAAAACACGGTTCACTAGACTCATGAATGCAGAAGGTGTATTCGTGAGCCCGAAAGTCATCACCGTGAACTCATACAGACCATAGCGGGAACTGAATGCTGTCTTCGGAATGTCTTCCTCCTGAATCCGCAGCTGATAATATCCTGATCGTAAGTCCAGCTTGGAGAACCAGAAGGATCCCTGAAGCTGATCAAATTGCTCATCGATCCAGGGCAATGGGTAGGTGTTCTAGACTGTCAGTCGATTCAGCTCTCGATAGTCGATGCAGAGCCGTAACGACCCATCCTTCTTCTTGACAAATAATACTGGTGCTCCCCAGGGTGACGAGTTGGGTCGAAGAAAGCCCGACTCTGCCAACTCCTGCAGCTGGGACCTAAACTCAACCAACTCTTTACGAGCCATCCTGTATGGTGCTCGAGATACTGGGCTCGCTCCTGGCACTAGCTGTATCCGGAAGTCCATATCCCTAGCTGGCGGTAATCCAGGCAATTTCTCGGGGAATACGTCGGGGAAATCCCGAGCCACCAGAATGTCAGCAAGGGAAGTTTCTACTCCTGCCATCTCGAAATATATAATGTACACCTCCTCTCCCTGATGGTGGGCCTTGACAGTCTATATAGATGATAATAATATATGGGAGATAGGTCTGATACCTTCGACGATGACATAGGAGTCATCGTGCCTCAGAGTGATCCTTCTCGACGGGCAATCAATTTGGGCATAGTTCCAGTGTAACCACGGCATGCCCAATATCAAGTCGAAATCAAGCAGTCGCAGGATCGTCGCTGGAGCCTCAAATGTCCTGCCACCAATCTCGGCCTCCATGTTGCAATGGGCAGAGGTCCGTAGCTCTGACCCATCGGGCAGACGCACCTTCATCTCCACGTCTGGAAATCTTTCCACACCCTCCAGACCTTCTATAAAGGCCTCAGAAATAAACGATTGGGAGACACCCATGTCAAACAAGGTACGAGCGGGCTTGTCGCTGATCATGACTATGCCTGAGTTGTTTGGGTTCAAATAAAATCAGATAAATTAAACTTAAATTTATAATAATCTAAGTACCTGTGATGACCTCCTCTGGGTTCCTCGGTTCGGCGAGGTCGAGTGCGTATATTTGCTCCTGTTCTCGCCCTCGGCCGTGATATCCCCGTCCTCGGCCTCGACCTCGTCCTCGACCTCGACCTTGGCCCTACTGTACTAGAGGGGCCACTGGAGGTGGAGGAGGAGGTGGACGAAACCGATGCGGACACTCCGATCTAATATGCCCAGGCTGATGGCATCCAAAGCAAACTACCAACCGGTGGCCACGATCATCTTGCCTCCTCGGGTCATGCACCTGTAGAGGTGGGGGAGCTAACACTTTAGGAGGACCCTACTGCTGCCTGAAGTTGGGATGACGACGTCCCCCACCCCTCTTATATCCAATGACTCTGCCTCGCTGGGATCACCTGCTGCTCTCCCCGGGTGATGACCCGTCTAGCATCCTCTTCCCTCTGTTCATCACCATCAGCTGGTCTGCCTCCAGCTTCTTGGCCATCTCTATGATCTGTGATGAGGTGCCCTGGGAGATGAATAGTAGGGTCTGCCTCAAGGAATCTTAAAGTGCAAGTTAGATCTGATATACTCTAGAGGGGGTGGGGGGGTGAATAAAGTATGGTGCTTGCTAAAAACTTTTACAACATTTGTTGTATTCTTATGTGAACATGGAAGGAAATAATAAACAGTAAATCTAAACACAGAATAATCACAGAGCAAACACAAATCACAGCCAGAAACAAAAATAAAGACAAGCAACCAGAAGACAAAAGGAGCTATTGTGGTTCGCCAATCAATCTGGGTACATCCACTGTTCTACCACCCTAGGTAGGAATCCACTGCAAGATGAGTTGATCAGGTGTCCTGGGCACCAATGAGCTTTTGGTAAGGTGCTCAAAAACCAAACCAGATTTTTTGATCAGGTATCTTGCCACCAATGAGCTTTTGATAAGGTGCTCAAAAACCAAACACAAACTTTTGAAGGGAGTTTGAAAAACCCTTTACAGCAGAGAGAGAGAGAGGGATGATAAGATCTTCTCTGTCAACAGTTAGAGAGAAGATTATGGATGTTGTCAAAGCTCCCCCTGAGATCTTGAGTTGTTCAGAAAGTGAAGCTTTGCAGTAGGGTGATAGGCCTTCAGAAAATTGATCTCCAGCAAATGATGATTTCAGCAACAGCTGAAATGTGAGGTGTCTGGAGTCTTGAATGATGATGGCCTTTGAACACTTGAAACAAGAGAGATCTGAAAATTTCAGATGATTGATCTCCTTTGGTGATGTGTTCTGTATGAATTCTTGAGACAGAGAATGTCTGCAACTCTCTTTCTTTATCTTGTGTAATAGTTGTTGTAAGAGTTGTGTTTTTCTAATTTCTTGTTCTTCTATTTCAGGAATTGAAAAATCTGATCTTTTATTCCTTTCCTCTGAATAGAAATGATCCTCTGTCCAAGATAGCCGTTGGCATGTCATTAAATGACTTCCTTAATTGCAATTGTCTTATAGAGGAAAGTCCAATAAAACATTCCTTGAAAATCCCTTGAAACTTGCTCCAGAATAAATGAAAACGGCTACAAGATCTCTGAATTAATTGCTGACAATAATTCCTCAACTGTCTGTATTTGAATCTTCAAAAACATTTAACTATTCAGAAAAACGTCGAACTGAGCTCCACTATCGTGGAACTGAGCTCAGAGATTTGGACTTAGACAGAAACAGAGATCGTCGATCTGAGCTCAACTATCGTCGAACTGAGCTTAGAGATAGAGAAACAAACGGGAGTCAAGATCGTCGAACTGAGCTTGAAGATCATCGAATGGAGTTCGACGATTTGATGAAGTTGAGCTTAGAGATCGTTGAATGGAGTTCGACAACACGTCGAAGTGAGCTCAATAATCGTCGATTGGAGTTCGACGATTCGTCGTACTGAGCTCGACGAAATGACTTAGTCTCCAAACTGAAGAACCTGGTCTTGAGGGCAGCTTCCAAACCTAATTATTAACACATAGACTCAATTCTAATTGACCTTTAGATCTATACAATGAGGTTAAAATAGGTTTCCTAAGAGACATAGTGATCCTGACCCAAATAAGTAATAGGGTGTTACAACAATCTCCCCCTATTTGGGTTAAGATTACTAGTTATAGAAATTGGAAAATTATAAACATACAGAACAACAATATAACAACAAAACATTGCAGAAACACAGATATTATCTCAGACAGATCATAAAACAGCATATATTGTCACCTTACAGAATTACTCCTTTTCCTTGCTCTTTATAAGTACTATTTCGCTGTTTGGATTAAGAGCTTCCTTCTTAGATCTTCTGTCCTCATGTTGGGTATATTGGTCAAATGTACCTGATTTGAAGAAGCCTCACCCAACTCAATGATATACATCATAATGTATTTGATGTATATTTGAGTTACTTGTGCAGGTTAAGAAAGTACTGGACTGAAGCAAATAATTTTCTAAGTCCATGTGTCGACACCCAGAGGGAAAGTGTCGACACTTAAGAAATCTTGTGTCGACACCCAGACAAGTAGTGTCGACACTTGGAGTCATTGTGTCGACACCTGGGATGCAGAGTCGACACCAGATAGAAAGTGTCGACACTTGGAGCTGTGTCGACACTCAGTGAAGAAAAGTGCAGATAGAAAGTGTCGACACAAGGAGCTATGTCGACACTCAGTGAAGCTGTGTCTACACCAGAAAGTGTCGACACTTGGAGTTGTGTCGACACTCAGCAAAAGTCTGCAGAGTCTAAGTACAAGTGTCGACACTCAACACAATGTGTCGACACTATGCAGAAGAGTCAGCACTTGAAGTAAGTGTCGACACTCAACACAATGTGTCGACACTCAACAGAAGAGTCAACATTTGAAGTATGTGTCGACACCCAGAACAATGTGTTGACACACAGCTGAAGACTCAACACTGGAAGAAAGTGTCGACACTTGGAGCTGTGTCGACACTTAGCAAAGAACAGAAAGAACAACAAATTATTCTAAGTACAAGTGTCGACACTAAGGGAATGTGTCGACAGTCAGCTGAAGTCTCAACAACAAGAAGGTGTGTCGACACAAGGAGCTGTTTCGACACTCAGCAAGATTCAACATAGAAGACTATGTGTCGACACCAAGAAGCAGTGTCGACACTTGACAGATTCAACACAAGAAGATGTGTCGACACAAAGGAGATGTGTCGACACATAGAAGAATTCAGCAAAAGCTAGAAGAACAAGTACTTGTGTCGACACTCAATTTCAGTGTCGACACATGTAGAAGAATCTGTGTCGAGACATACAAGGAATTGTGTCGACACCTTGTAGACTTGTGTCGACACTTACACAACATGTGTCGACACTTGGACTATAAGTGTCGACACTTAAAGACAGAAAGTCTCGACACTTTCAGACAATTAGAGAATTTCAAGAAATGACTGGATGATTTGACAGATGTCGTTCCAGCCGGTCTACAGCAACTGTCAGAGATATCAGAAGTCAGTTATGGACCGGACCAGCCGGTTACCATGAAGAAGGCCTATAAATAGGCACCTACAGTTTACAGAAACTGTTGTTCAGAGTTGTTCAAAGTTGTTGAAAGTGGTTAAGAGTTGTTGAAGTAATTATTAAAGAGAATCAACATAAGAAGATCTTGCAGTTCAACTGCAGATCTAAGAAGTTGGAGAGAGAGGGCTCCATCCAAGAAATCAGCCTCTGGAACTAGGCTGAGAAGAAGGATTCAGATTCAATTCTGGATCTTAAGTAGCAGAGGTCAAGGAACAACTGCAGAGGATTCAGTCTAATTCAGTTCTACTCAAGAAGCTTTGAAGAAAGCTAAGTCAGGGTGAATCCAGCTGAGTTCTTCCAAGAACTCATCAAGAATCTCTCAACTCCCCTCCTTTAATTCTGAGTTGAAGAGTTATTATTTGTATTACATTTTAACTTGTAGGATCCTTTGGATCTGAGTGATTTGTAAGCCTGTATTTATAAAGGCTGAGGGTAGGGCTTGTTAGCCTGAGTGTAGGAGATAGAGATCTCTGAGTGTAGGCCTTGTTGGCTGAGTGTAGGCCTTGGTTGGCTGAGTGTAGTCCTTGATTGGCTGAGTGTAGGCTTTGGGATAAAGCTGAGTTGTAAGGCTTTGGGCCTGAGGTAGGAACCAATTTGGGTTCTGAGATAGTGGAGAAGTTTGGCCGAATCTAGTACACTGCTAGATAGGCGAAGGGGGAAAGTGGATGTACCCATATCTTGGGGAACCACTATAAAACACTGTGTGCTGTGCTGTGATTGTGCTGTGGATTAGCTGTGTATATTTTGTTATTGCTGTTTGCTGTGCAAAAGTAGTTTGAAATCTGTGATATAACTGTTTGGCTGCCAACAAAGTTAGAAAAGGATTAGGTCACCTATTAACCCCCCCCCCCTCTAGGTGTTTAGGTACCATATCTTTCAAGTGGTATCAGAGGGAGGTTCCTCAAAACAAGGACTAACAGTCTGAGGAGATCCTGTTTGGCAGATTCAGTGTAAGGCATTACACAGTTTCAAGAAAATCAAGAAAATCAAGAAAACCAAGAAACATGGGTTCTTATGAGAATCACAAGGAATTGGGTTCCATGAAATTACCCATATGCAGGAAAGAGATCTTTGGGATCTGAAAAGAAAGGGTAAGGCTATTTATGGAGGCCTCTGACCCTAGAATCTACATCACAGTTAAGGAAGGGCCTTATGTGCCAATGAAGATTTCAGTATTGGATGCAAACCAGAGAACTCCAATGGATTTCTCTGAGATGACTAAGGATGAAATTGTCCTGGCCACCATGGACAAGAGGGCACAAAACATAATAGTGAGTGTCATTGATGATGCAACTTTTCAGAACTTAATTCACTGTAAAACAGCAAAAGAAATGTGGGATACCCTCATTGTATATATGGAAGGTTCTGAAGAAGTTAGGCAAGATAGGAAGTTCTTGCTAAATCAGGAGTATGAAAGCTTTAGGCAATGAAAGGGTGATAGCATCACTGAGTGCTATAAGAAATTTTAAAGAATAGTTAATGAACTCATGTCTTATGAAAGAGAGTTCAGTAACTATGAACTAAATGACAAGTTCCTAAGGTCCCTAACCAAAGATTGGGACACCAAGATCTGTGCCATAAGAGAAATGGCTAAGTTGGGGGAAATTCCTCCTCCCACACTGTTTGGCAAGCTATTGTCTTATGAAATGCAGTTAACAGTGAGAAAAGAGGAGGAGAAATCAACAAGGACTGAGCACAAAGAAAGAACTGTTGCTTTCAAGATAGAAGTTCCCAAAAAGTGCAGGAATAAGTCATCAACTCCACCTCCAGAGGTAGTTGATTCAGAGTCTGATGAGTCAGTCAGCACAAAGAGTGAGAGCAGTGAAAGTGATGAAGACTTTGCTGCCTTCACTAGACACTTTCAGAAGTTTTTGAAGAAGAAACAGTGGAGGTCAAGACCTTCTTCTTCAAAGGGAAAGGAAGTCTTTCATCAGGAGAAAAAGGCCTTAAAGGAAGACAGGAAGAGGACAAAGTCAAGCAAGGCAACTGGATCTAAGATAGTCTGCTATTGCTGCAATAGACAGGGACATGTTGTTGCAGATTGTCCAGAGAAGAGAAAGGAATCCAGTGACAGGAAAAAGACTCACTTCAAAGGCAAGAAGGAAAAGTCCTTTGTAGCCAAGAAAGAGAAGACTCTATCAGACATTTCTTCTTCAGAATCTGAGTCTGATGCTGAAGCCTACATAGGGTTGTTTGCTGAAGAAGAAGAGGAAGAATTCATGCAGATCTTGGAGTCAATTTATGAACAAGAAGACAGTCATTGCCAAGGGCTAATGGCTTTGACAGACAGTGCCAAAATCCTGGAGCAGCCAGGACCCAGTCAGGTACAAGGTTCATGTTCAAGTTCAGTTTCTTGTTCTAGTTCAGATTCAGATTCTTCTTCATCAAGTGATGAGAATGTATCTGAGTCTGAGGATGATATTCATCAGCTTATAGATGAATATAAGGTACTGTTGCAAGCCTACAAGAAAAGCAAGACCCTAGCCAAAAGTCAGGCAAAGTAAATTGCTGATCTTAAAGCCGCTGCAACAGATTTTGAGAAGCAATTTGATCAAAAACTGAATGAGGTAGCCAGGCTGAAACACATTACTGTGATTCAGATGGGAACTATCACTTTTAAGAATGATCAAATTAAGTGTCTGGAGAACAATCTTCAGAAGGAGAAGGACTTGGTTGCTAGGTTTTCAAAACCTAAATCAGTGCTACCTTTAATTGATGAATTTGTTCATCATAAAGGCAAGGCTGGACTGGGTTTTGTTAGACCTGCAGGGACTGAGCAGTCCAAGTATAAGTCCAAGGGCAAAGCCCCAACATTCAACAAGCCTGCTGTAGTCAAGACAGCCAAGGCAGTACCTAAGCAAAGGTACAATAAATTTGAATGTTGGTGCTGTGGCAAAGTTGGCCATTTTGCAGTGGACTGTTGGCACAATGTGAGTGCAAAAGTGAGTTCCAAACTACCTGTTGGAAAGCCAGTAGGTAGGTTTGTCAAATTGCAAACTAACAATCACCAAGGACCCAAGAATACTTTGGGTTCTAAGGTCCATTAATTTGTTTTGCAGGTGAATCCAAGTGGCCATACCCCTACATGATACTTGGACAGTGGATATTCCAGACATATGACTGGAACTAGGGGACTACTGAAGCACTACATTCCAATCAAAAATGGTCCTAAAGTGACCTTTGGTGGTTCTGAAAAAAGAATCATCAAAGGGTTTGGTAACATTTCTTCAAACTTAGTTACCATTACTCAAGTGGCTTATGTTAAAGGGTTGAAACACAACCTAATAAGTATAAGTCAATTAAGTGATGTAGGGTATGACATCTCATTTGTTAAAAATGGTTGTCATATCAAGAGGTCAAGTGATCAAGAGATCATTTTAACAGGATATAGGAAAAGGAATGTCTATTGCCTAGACATTATGATTGAGAACAATGATTCTCCAGTTTGTCTTGTAGCTGATGAGACAGTCTCTCATTGTGTCAAATGGCACAAGAGGCTAGCCCATCTTAACTACAAGACAATTAGCAAACTCTTTAGCAAAGAGTTAGTGAGGAATGGTCCTCAAGTTAAGTGTGTTAAAGATGGCATTTGCTCAGCTTGTCAAAAGGGCAAGCAGACTAAATCCACCTTTAGAAGCATAGATAACAAAGATGCTGTGAGGTGTTTGTACCTCTTACATTTGGATCTCTTTGGTCCAATGCCAGTTCACAGCTTAGGAAGGAAGGTCTATACCCTTGTAGTTGTAGATGACTACTCAAGGTTTTCCTGGGTGTTCTTCTTAAGACAGAAATCTGAAACACCTAGTGTCTTCTACAGCTTTGTCAAGCAAATTCAGAATGAACTAAATAATACTGTGGTCAAAATTAGAAGTGACCATGGTACTGAGTTTCAGTCTGAAAGCATGACAAAACTATGTGAAGACTTTGGGATATTTCAAGAATTCTCTTCACCTAGAACACCTCAGCAAAATGACATTGCTGAGAGGAAAAATAGGACCTTGATAGAGGCTGGTAGAACCTTATTGAGTGATACATCACTGCCAGAGTATTTCTGGGCTGAAGCAGTTAACACTGCATGCCATGTTATAAATAGGGCTACCATCACTAAAGGGCTAAACAAGACCCCCTATGAAGTTGTGAAAGGCAGGAAACCAAACCTATCCTACTTCAGGATCTTTGGTTGCAAATGCTTCATACTTAATAATGGGAAGTCTTACATAACTAAGTTTGCTGCCAAGTCCCAAGAGGGAATTTTTGTTGGGTACAGCAACAATAGTAAGGCTTATAGAGTCTATAACTTGACTACACAAGTTGTAGAAGAATCAATGCATGTAGTTTTTGATGAGACTAAACTTATTAATAATGAGTTGTCTAGCAATGTATGCAGCCCCACAGGTTTGACAAAGAAAATGGACAAGCTTTCTATAGAAGAAGTGCCTGCTGCAAGACAGCAAGGAGAGGAGAGTAGCTGCTGTCCAGGGGGAGAACTACATGTGCCAATAGCTGAAGAAATCCAAGGAATACAGCATGATGCAGATGCTGAAGTGGTTCAACCAGAGGTGAGGATGCCTCCAGCCCACAGGCATCTTAGAGATCATCCAGTAGAGCTGATTATTGGAGATCCAAGACAAGGAGTTCAAACAAGGAGCAGATATCAGAATGCTGCAATCTATTCCAGCTTTTTGTCTCAAGTTGAACCTAAAAGATTTGAAGAAGCAATACAAGATCCACAATGGACTGAAGCAATGCAAGAAGAGCTTAATCAACTCAAGAGGTGCAAGGTTTGGGAACTAGTTCCTAAACCTAATGACCACAATGTAATAGGAGTTAAGTGGATCTACAGGAATAAGATGGATGAACAAGGTGTCATCATTAAGAATAAAGCTAGACTGGTTGCTAAAGGATATAGGCAAGAAGAAGGTATTGATTTTGATCAAACCTTTGCTCTAGTAGCCAGACTGGAAGCCATAAGAATGTTCTTGGCCTATGCAACCTATCAAGGATTCAAGGTATACCAAATGGATGTCAAGTCAGCATTCCTAAATGGTAATTTGAAAGAAGAAGTCTATGTGGAGCAGCCTTCAGGTTTTGTTGATCCAACTCTACCTCATTATGTCTATAGACTTAGGAAAGCTTTATATGGGTTAAAGCAAGCCCCTAGGGCTTGGTATGAAATCCTATCTAGTTTCCTCATTGAGAACAAATTCTCAAGGGGGAAAATAGATAAGACTCTATTCCTTAGGGAATCTAGAGGCAAAGTCATACTTGTCCAAATATATGTAGATGACATTATATTTGGGTCTACTGAAAGCAGCCTTTGTAAAAAGTTTGCAAAACTTATGCACGGTCAGTTTGAGATGAGTAGTATGGGAGAGCTGAAGTTTTTCTTGGGTCTCCAAGTTAAACAGACTGAAAATGGTTTATCCATTTGTCAGTCCAAGTTCACCCTAGAACTCATAAGGAAGTATGGTATGGATTCATCCAGCACCATGAAGACTCCTATGGGGTCAAGTATGTCTCTTAGCAAGGATGATGCAGGGAAACCTGTAGATGAAACCTTGTATAGAGGGATAGTTGGCTCTCTATTGTACTTGACTGCTAGTAGACCAGACATCATGTATGCTACATGTGTTTGTGCAAGGTATCAAGCCTGCCCTAAGGAGTCTCACTTGACTGCAGTCAAGAGAATTTTGAGATATCTAAAGGGCACTCCCTATCTAGGCCTCTGGTACCCTAGGAATGGAGACTTTGATCTAACAGGTTATTCAGATGCAGACTTTGCAGGATGCAAAGAGGATAGAAAGAGCACTACTGGAACCTGTCAATTCCTAGGTGGGAGACTAATTTCATGGAGCAGCAAAAAGCAGACTAGTGTGGCTATCTCCACAGCTGAGTCAGAGTATGTGGCTGCAGGAAGTTGTTGTGCTCAACTTCTGTGGATTCAACATCAGCTAGAGGACTATGGATTTCAGGTAAGTAGAACTCCACTTTACTGTGATTCAACAAGTGCTATTTCAATAGCTAATAACCCTGTATCTCATAGTAGAACAAAACATATTGAGATTAAATATCACTTTCTTAGAGAACATGTAGAAAGAGAAGATATTTCACTTGAATATGTTAAAATAGATGAACAAGTAGCAGATATGTTTACTAAGCCACTAGAAGAAGCTAAGTTCAATAGATTCAAAATTGAACTAGGAATGATAAACTTAGACTAAGTTTACAGAATAGAAAATTGGCTAAGTAAAAAGGTGTCGACACATAGACAAGTCTATGTCGACACAGAATAGTGGTGTCGACACTTCAGGAAAAAGGTGTCGACACATCTAGGAATGTGATGTCGACACTTCAGAATGTTAGTGTCGACACATATCCTGTAGGTGTCGACACATCCAATGTGGTGTCGACACTTAAGTTTTACTCAGAATTTTCTAAGTAAAGCCTCGACTATGTGTCGAGATATGTTGTGTCGACACATAACCAAGTGTCGACACATAATATCTGTTGACTAAACTTGTGTCGACACATATGTGTCGAGACATTATAAGTCAGTGTCGACACATGTTAAGCTAGCTGTCCCGCCTGCTCAACTTCAAAATCAGAAAGGTATATATAGGGTTTTGTCTTTGTTTGTCGACACGCTTTCAAAGTTTCGAGACCAAAACTACTGTGTCGACACCTCTCTTTTCTAAAGACTAATTCTCCAAACCCTAATGGCTCCTAAGCTTGAGGAGAACGTTAACGAGGGCTATGAGCTAGTGCGCGGCGCGTTCGATGAAGCTGATCAAGAAATCAAGTCGGTGGTAACCCTAGTCGCTAATTCTGGACTAGAATACTTGGTTTCAGAACCAACAAAGATTTGGAAAAAGGAAGTTCTTGAATTCCTTAATGGAGCTGCTGTAGATGACTCTAGATATAGAATCAAATCCAGAGTTCATGGATCTAAAGTCAAGATTTCACCAAAAAATCCGAGGAAGGTACTCCAGCTACCTAAAACACAAGATGAAGAAGAAGTAACTGCATCCAAGACCAGGGAATCCCTTACCTGGTGTGGACTTGATCCAAAGATGAAGATAGGATCTGTCTTTAACAGGAAAGGCATGAACAGTCAAGGAAAATTCATGTCTGAGATTGTGGGCAAGGTTATTCTCAGTAAGCCTGGAGGGCATAACAGGGTGTCTGTCTCTATGTTTGGAATTATGACCAGAATCATATTCACTCTGAAAATAGACTGGTCAATAGTGGTTTTTGACAAGATCAAGGAGAGCTTGAAGAAGCCTAATCTGGGCAGAATTATAAGTCTCTACCTAGCTGGTACAATACCAGAGGTAATGAGCAATGCTGCTGGAAGTAAGATCAACCACATGAGGAAGATGGATCAAAGGATCTTTTCTAGATGGGACAGGGTGTTGTCCAAGGAATTGTCAACCCCTGAGAAGCCAGTATCTGAAAAAGAAATTCCTCCAAAGAAGAAGAGAAAGACTGTACAAGTGGTACAAGAGTCCACTAGTGATTCTGATAGTGAAGAACAGGTTGTCTTCACTCCAGATGATCATGAGGGAGAGCCTGCTGACAAGACTCCTGCTCCTCCAGCTGATGCAGAGATCCAGGAGGAGCTGCCTCCAGCTAGCCCCATCCATAGGGATCAAAGCCAGGGGGAGCATCCAGTTGTAGAGGAACCATCTACACTGGACAGTGAGCAAGCCACCATCATTATCCGAGAGGTACTCACTGACCTAAAAACTTTAGAATATCTTATAGAAGATGCTGATTTGTCTGATGTTCCTCAGCAAATTCAGCTGCCTAGCCAAGAACCAGATGTTGTTATCAAAGACACATCTGCTATTCCAGTGGTTGAAGAGCACAGAATATCTCCAGCTCAATCACCTCAAGAGTTCACCATGGAAGATCTATTTCTAAATCTAGATCAAGAAGATTTTAACATGGACAAGGATGCTGCTGCTGAAGATAAGACTGCTGCTGCTGAGGGGGAGCTAGTACAAGATCTGGAAGAGCCTATTAGGCTGGAAACTGAGGAAGCACCTGATGTGCAAACTGAGAAGCCTCAAAGCCCTAAGGATAGGGTTGATATTGCCAGCACTTCTGCCTCTGAAGATGAGGAGAGTGCTAGGGCCAAAAAGAAGAAACTCTATGTCTTCAAGAGGAGAAGCCAGAGTTATAAGAAGGCTTTGCAATCTATAGCCCCACAGCCTATAGTTCAGCAAGCTCCAACTGCTGATTATAGTGCTTTATTGATTGCACTGCAGATCAAAATGGATGAACAAAGAAAAGCCATAGAGGCTTATGTTGATGCAGGGCACAGATCCCTACAGTTTGATCTTGCACAAGATATAAAGTCTATAAGTTTGAAATGAACCTTAACAAGAAAGAGATGACAGACTGCTTCCACAAGGGTGGCAATGCAGTGGTGTATCTGGCAACACACCAAGAGAAGATAAAGGCTCAGGTAGATGATATAGCCTTAAAGCAAGGATATGTGCTGGAAAACCAAATCAGAATGAATGACAATCTGACTGAGTCACATAATGCTCTACTCACAGAATTGAAGAATAAGAGTGCTGAACCTTCTACATCTGCTGCTGCAGTTAAGGCTGACTTTGATAAAGTATTTCAAGCTGAGATTACTGCTGTCAAGACTGCAATTCAAGATTCCCAGAAGGCCATCTCTAAACAGCTCACTAAGCCCAGACCTTACTTTAAAGATGGAATCAGGTACTTGGATAGTCAAATCAGATTCCAGAAGGATGATGTAAGAGATCATGTTGCCCATGAAGTCATAAAGGGGGAGAGAGTATTAGTCAAAGCTAGATCTGACCATGCCAAATGGATATCTAACTCCATCGGAGCTACACTGGGCTATCCTCCACTCTGTGATGATGATAATGTTGCTGAATCAGGGATTCAAAGTGCATATCTTGGAGGTGAGCAACCAGAGGTAGCTCAAGTGATTTATCCACCTCCAGATTTTGACATGGTTCATGCAGATGTAAGCACAATGTATAGCCCAACTGCAGGAAAGTCCAATGTTGTTCTGGAAAAGGTTGTTCAACCTATTTCTGCAGCTATGCAAGAGGCATTAGAGAAAGAAGAAGAGACAAGGCTGTCAAAGAAGAGATTTAGGGAACAAGCAGAACAAAAGCCAGATTTTGAACAGTGGAGCCCTACCTCTAGGAATATCATTTTAACTGCCTGGAAAGCTGCCAAGGACAATGCTCATGAAAGGAACAAGTGGTTCTCTGAAGCAGAATGGAGGAAACATGAAATAAGACAGGAGGCCATTGTTCAGTATAGAAGGAAGGCTAAGATGGGAAAGCTACCTCCTACTGCAGTGGAGCCTAGCAAGTACTTCCCTAAGTCATATCATTATTTTGAGAGGCAGAAAATCAAAGCAGAAGAGCTGAAGAAGAAGGACTTAAAAGGCAAGAAGCCTGCTGATGCTGCAACTGGTGAAGCCACTGTCAAAGCTCAAGTCCAACCTGGCAAAGGCATTGTTATCAAAGAACCTGACCAGAAATAGATTAGAAATTGACTTGAAGATTGTTGTAATCTTTTGAATGAAAATCATTTTTGTAAACCATTGAAGATGTATTAGAAAAAATGTTAGAACAATATATGATAAATATAGTTCATGATTGTTCTGAGAATGTGTCTATTTCTTGATTGTTCTGTAATAATGAATGTGTATACATGTGTGAATTTCTACATGTTTATGTTTACCCTACTGTTCATAATCTGCTTTAATTATGAATGGTGTATATCATTGACTAAGGGTTATGACTTCTCCAAATAGGGGGAGATTGTTGGGTACATTGGTCAAATGTACCTGATTTGAAGAAGCCTCACCCAACTCAATGATATACATCATAATGTATTTGATGTATGTTTGAGTTACTTGTGCAGGTTAAGAAAGTACTGGACTGAAGCAAATAATTTTCTAAGTCCATGTGTCGACACCCAGAGGGAAAGTGTCGACACTTAAGAAAGCTTGTGTCGACACCCAGACAAGCAGTGTCGACACTTGGAGTCATTGTGTCGACACCTGGGATGCAGAGTCGACACCAGACAGAAAGTGTCGACACTTGGAGCTGTGTCGACACTCAGTGAAGAAAAGTGCAGAAAGAAAGTGTCGACACAAGGAGCTGTGTCGACACTCAGTGAAGCTGTGTCTACACAAGAAAGTGTCGACACTTGGAGCTGTGTCGACACTCAGCAAAAGTCTGCAGAGTTTAAGTACAAGTGTCGACACTCAACACAATGTGTCGACACTATGCAGAAGAGTCAGCACTTGAAGTAAGTGTCGACACTCAACACAATGTGTCGAAACTCAACAGAAGAGTCAACATTTGAAGTATGTGTCGACACCCAGAACAATGTATCGACACACAGCTGGAGACTCAACACTGGAAGAAAGTGTCGACACATGGAGCTGTGTCGACACTTAGCAAAGAACAGAAAGAACAACAAATTATTCTAAGTACAAGTGTCGACACTAAGGGAATGTGTCGACACTCAGCTGAATTCTCAACAACAAGAAGGTGTGTCGACACAAGGAGCTGTGTCGACACTCAGCAAGATTCAACATAGAAGACTATGTGTCGACACCAAGAAGCAGTGTCGACACTTGACAGATTCAACACAAGAAGATGTGTCGACACAAAGGAGATGTGTCGACACCTAGAAGAATTCAGCAAAAGCTAGAAGAACAAGTACTTGTGTCAACACTCAATTTCAGTGTCGACACATGCAGAAGAATCTGTGTCGAGACATACAAGGAATTGTGTCGACACCTTGTAGACTTGTGTCGACACTTACACAACATGTGTCGACACTTGGACTATAAGTGTCGACACTTAAAGACAGAAAGTCTCGACACTTTCAGACAGTTAGAGAATTTCAAGAAATGACTGGATGATTTGACAGATGCCGTTCCAGCCGGTCTACAGCAACTGTCAGAGATATTAGAAGTCAGTTATGGACCGGACCAGCCGGTTACCATGAAGAAGGCCTATAAATAGGCACCTACAGTTTACAGAAACTGTTGTTCAGAGTTGTTCAAAGTTGTTGAAAGTGGTTAAGAGTTGTTGAAGTAATTATTAAAGAGAATCAACACAAGAAGATCTTGCAGTTCAACTGCAGATCTAAGAAGTTGGAGAGAGAGGGCTCCATCCAAGAAATCAGCCTCTGGAACTAGGCTGAGAAGAAGGATTCAGATTCAATTCTGGATCTTAAGTAGCAGAGGTCAAGGAACAACTGCAGAGGATTCAGTCTAATTCAGTTCTACTCAAGAAGCTTTGAAGAAAGCTAAGTCAGGGTGAATCCAGCTGAGTTCTTCCAAGAACTCATCAAGAATATCTCAACTCCCCTCCTTTAATTCTGAGTTGAAGAGTTATTATTTGTATTACATTTTAACTTGTAGGATCCTTTGGATCTGAGTGATTTGTAAGCCTGTATTTATAAAGGCTGAGGGTAGGGCTTGTTAGCCTGAGTGTAGGAGATAGAGATCTCTGAGTGTAGGCCTTGTTGGCTGAGTGTAGGCCTTGGTTGGCTGAGTGTAGGCCTTGATTGGCTGAGTGTAGGCTTTGGGATAAAGCTGAGTTGTAAGGCTTTGGGCCTGAGGTAGGAACCAATTTGGGTTCTGAGACAGTGGAGAAGTTTGGCCGAATCTAGTACACTGCTAGATAGGCGAAGGGGGAAAGTGGATGTACCCATATCTTGGGGAACCACTATAAAACACTGTGTGCCGTGCTGTGATTGTGCTGTGGATTAGCTGTGTATATTTTGTTATAGCTGTTTGCTGTGCAAAAGTAGTTTGAAATCTGTGATATAACTGTTTGGCTGCCAACAAAGTTAGAAAAGGATTAGGTCACCTATTCACCCCCCCCTCTAGGTGTTTAGCTACCATATCTTTCACCTCAGCTGCACCTAGAGATGTTTGTTATTTTGGCCTTGGTACTACAGCTTCAGGGTGCAGCTTCATGTAGCTTTCAGAATCAAAGAACTTGATGGAGGAGTATCTTTCCAGTTCCTTTTTCGTTTGTTCTGACAAAGTAGTAATACTGGAGGTGTCTTTGCCTTACTCTCTGGCTTTCTTAATCTGATCCAAAGCAGCTAATTCCTTCATCCTAGCTATCCAGGAAGTTGGATTGTTCTCTGGATCCTCATATGGCACTGGAGGCTCATACCTATTAGATGGATTATCTGGAGGAGCTCTGTAGGAGACTAATTCTTTCAGCTTATAAGGAAAGGGACCTGAGGTTGTATCAGATGGACCTTGTCCTTCCCTTGAATATGGGTGTTGCCTGGAGTAACCTTTGGAATAAACTTGAAGTTATCTTTGGTTGCCTCTGTAGTTTCCTCTCCTTGATTGATAGACTCTGGATTGGCTTCCCCTATGTTGAGATCTTCCTTGAGGCTAATAAGGGGTTTGGCTTCTGGCAGAGGGTTGAACAGCTGAACTACCACCTACACCTACACCAGGTGAAGGAGGAGGAGGAGGGTGATGATACTAAGAAGATCCTTTGTCATATTTTCTTTTCTTTTTCATAGCCTTTAATTGATTCTTGGAGTATTGCATCCAATGTTCTGTGATAGGGCAATCATGCAGAATGTAGTAAAGAATGTCATTTGTGTCTTTGACTTTAGCTGGAGGAACTCTTTTCATAGCTTTGCTTCTTGCTTTTCTTTTCCTTGCAATAGTTGCAGAGTGTCATCTGAATCTGTCCTATATTGATCACTTTCTGAGCTTTGTTCATCATATAGTGCATCAATCCTTTTAAGATAGTCCTTTTGTAGTTGTGATTGAGCAGGTGTAACAGCAGTGACATCAATTGTGGCAGCAACAGTAGAAGAAGGAATAGAAGCAACACTAGCAGAGGAGATTACATCAGCAAATACAAAACTTTCAGAAGTAACACTCTCAGAAATAGAAGGTACAGCAGTAGTAGATACAACAGTAACTGGGGCAGCAGATTCAGATATCACAGTTTCAGCAACAAAAACAACAGCAGCAGTAGTATCAGTTGAAGCTGGAAAATCATCACTAAAAGGGGAAATAGCAGCAATAACAGCAGGCTCAGGAATAAGTGCCTCTGACATATGTATATCCTCAGATATTAAAACATCAGCAATATCAACAATATCAATACTTTCAACAGAAACTGAAGGGGCAGCAGCAGAAAGGGACTTTACAAAAGAATGAATTAAGCTGGTGTCACAGCTTGAAATAGGCACAATGGCCTTAGAGAGATCTTCTGATGCTGGACTGCAGTATGCTCTGGAAGACAGCTGAAATATACAGAGTCAATATCTGATAATAATGACCTGAGGTCCATTGAGAAAACTGCAACCTATGGTGTTGAGCCTAGAGCTTGAACTGAGGATACAGCAGTAGTAGTAGCATGCAATCTATCACCTTCATGAGGCATCTCCCCCTGCCTAGATGCAGTCAGGAATGGATCAAGGCACCCAGATGAAGGGATTTCCTGAGGAGGAATGAGAGAGGAGAGCCTGACAGACAGGTCTGCAACTGAATGGAGGAGTGGAGCCAAGGAGGTCTCCAACAAGAGTGATAGCCTGGGAGCTATCAGCTCATAGAGTCTGTCTGCTAAGGCTGGATGAGCTACATGCTCAAGAGGGACTTGAGCAGAGGTAGGGAATGAAGGTGGAGCAGATGGAGATGTGGGTGGAGAGCTGGTGGATGGTGGAAGTGAAGGTTGAGATATGGGGATTGTGGAAATGGAAGATAGTGGGGTTGAAATAGATGGTGTGAAGCAGGGTAGAGCAATGATATCTTGCAGTAGCTGTTGGTAAGATGTGGATGAAGAGGGTAGATTAGGAGGGGATGAAGGGGAATCATCCATAAAGGAATCATCTATCAGATTGAAAGATGGAAGTTGGGATGATGAATCAAAATCTGTTTGAGGGTAGTGATGAAAAGGGTGGAAGATTTCTTCTGTTATTGGAAGAGTTGGAGAATGAATAGAAGTTGGAGATGGTGTTGAAATGATGATGGTGGAGGAAACTGTGATGGTGGATGTGACTGGTGGAGATGAAATAAGAGGCGGAGGAGGAGGAGAAGAAGCAGGCAAGTCTTCTGCTGGGGTAGAGACTTGAGGGGAAGTCACTGCAACAGTCCTTGTGCCTGAAGTTGCACTTGCAGAGAGCCTGCTGGGCTTCACAATTTGCCTGTCCCATTTGCCAAACAGGGCACAGGAGAGCCTCTTAGAGGCATTGATGTGCATCCCATTTGAGACAAGCAGGTCAGGGCATCTGTTTTGAAGAAACAACCCTAATATCCTTCCATAATTCACAAAATTCTTGTTGATTTTCTTCTTAATCAGATCAAAGAAAACTTCTCCCTAATTTAGTTGTTTCTTATCCACTAGAGCACCCATCAAGCATAGCTGATACCTGGAGATGGTATCATGGGTTGAGTGCTTGGCCAACAGAACTTTTCCTACAACATCAGCCAAAAATCTGTATTCCACAAATAAATTCTTCTTCAGCAGCTTGCTAGGTTTTGTATCTGTATGTCCCATTCTCTCAAGCATAGTAGAAAATTCGTCTCCAGACATTTCAGCAGAATCCTCTCCAGAATGTAATTGAAAAACATCTGTCAAGTTAGTAGGTGTCAGAGGTACCTGGGTTCCAGATATTGATCCAATCACTGTATTCTGGTCCTGGTTGTGGGCAGTATACACCTACTCCTTGATTTCATCTGCAGGTAACTTGATTCTGGTGGACATTATAGTAACTAGCTTTTGTTCCTTGAACAGTTCCAGAATATCTTGGAAGATTTGATCACTGGTGCTGAAAAAATCCATGTCAATGTCGAAACCTGCATCAAATTTCATGGAGGCCAGGACTGCAACTGAGATGGCCATTGATTCCTGCAAAAATCAACAAACAAATGACCAAGTGTAGAGAAATTTGGAGGGAAAGAGAAAATTTGCAGAAAGAATGAAAGCGCAAAGGGAGAACGACGGCCGAAAAATGAATTTTATATTAGGGTTCGACGCAAAAAAGGAAAGATCGTTGAACGCAGTTCGACGATCTGGGATTCTAAAGGAAACTGAAAGGTCTTCAATATCGCCGATCTCCGTTCAATGATATCGGAGAGCGTCGAGCTCCGTTCGACGATCGTTCAGAAAACAATATCATCGAGCTTCGTTCGACGATCGCTGACCTTTAGATAGTTGAGCACTATCTGAGAAGCGCTGAACTCTGGTCGACGATCTCGGAAAGCGTCGATCTCCGTTCGACGATCTAGGGGAAAATCGTCGAGCGCAGTTCAGAGACCAGAAACACTCTATACACTAGAAAAATCAAGATGTTTGCCTAGTATTGGTCAATTTTTAGAGTTTCAAATTCTTGGAACTTATTTTAGACTTCCTCCATCTAACATTCCTAACTGATTCAGGAAGAAGGTGTGATTCTTTTCATCCAAGGGTTTGGTGAAAATATCTCCCCTTTGCAAATCAGTTAGAATATATTGAAGTTCAATTTTATTTTTCTCAACATTATCCCTAAGAAAGTGATGTCTAATTTCTATGTGTTTTGTCCTACTATGGAGGACTGGATTTTGAGCTATAGAAATAGCAATGGTATTATCACAAAATATTTTTGACTTCTCTAAGTTGTAGCCATAGTCTAGGAGTTGGTTTTGAATCCACAATATTTGTGAACAACAACTACCTGCAGCCATATTTTCAGCTTCAGCAGTTGAAGTTGACACAGATGTTTGTTTCTTCCAAAACCAAGAGACAAGTCTGTCACCAAGAAACTGACAAGTTCCACTGGTGCTTTTCCTGTCTATTCTGCATCCAGCATAATCAGGATCAGAAAATCCAGTTAAGTCAAATGCTGAATCTTTTGGATACCAGAGACCTAGATTTGGACAACTTTTTACATACCTGAGAATCCTTTTTACTAATGTTAGGTGTGACTCTCTAAGGATCACTTGGAATCTAGCACATATGCATGTAGCAAACATTATGTCAGGTCTACTAGCTGTAAGGTACAATAAAGAGCCAATCATTGCTTTATATGTAGTCTGATCAACAGATTTCCCATGTTCATCAGCATCTAATACAACATTGGTAGGCATAGGTGTTTTCATACATGATGCTTCAGACATACCAAATTTCTTAACCAATTCTTTTGCATACTTGGTTTGAGAAATAAAGATGCCCTCAGCATGTTGTTTGACTTGCAATCCTAGAAAGAAGGATAACTCACCCATGCTACTCATTTCAAATTTAGAATGCATTAGGTTGGAAAACCTTCTGCACAAATTTGAATCAGTAGAACCAAAGATAATATCATCGACATAAATCTGTACTAGTAGGGTATGAGACTTATGGGTTCTAACAAAAAGTGTTTGGTATAGTCTACCCCTTATAAATTCATTTTTCAGAAGAAAGCATGCTAGGGTCTCATACCATGCTCTAGGAGCTTGCTTTAGACCATATAATGCTTTGTGCAATTTAAAAACATAATCAGGATGAGTTGGAGAGATAAAACCTGTAGGTTGTCTGACATAGACTTCTTCTTTGATATCTCCATTTAGAAAAGCACTCTTTACATCCATCTGGTATACTTTGAAACCTTTGTGTACTGCATATTCTAAGAAGATTCTTATAGCGTCCAACCTTGTAACTGGTGCAAAAGTCTAGTCATAATCTATTCCTTCTTCTTGAGAGTATCCTTGAGCAACTAGCCCTGCCTTGTTCCTTACAATGACTCCTTGATCATCCAATTTGTTTCTGAACACCCACTTTGTTCCAACAATGGAGTGATCCTTAGGCATTGGTACTAGTTCCCAAACATTGTTCCTTTCAAATTAATGCAACTCTTCTTGCATTGCAATGATCCAGTGTGGATCTTGCTTAACATCTTGAATGGATTGAGGTTCAATTTGAGAAAGGAAGCAAGTGTGCATCAGGTTTTGGTTGACCTGATTTCTGGTTTGCACACCAGCTGAGATGTCTCCAATTACTTGGGAAATTTGATGGTCTCTTGATGTTACTAAATCAACAGGAGGTGTTGATTGTTCACCAACCTGTGTGGTTGTTTTCTATTGTGGTACAACAACGGGCTCTTCAAGAAGTTTCTCTTCCGGATGTTGAATGTCTTCTTCATCTTCACTGCTTTTCTCTTCTTGAATGATTTGTATTCTGTTCAAGTCTTCAGCAAGAGAATATACCTGCAAAGGTTCTATGATAAAAGTGTTCTTCTCCTTGAAAGACATGTTAGATTCATCAAAAGATATGTGAACAGATTCTTCAATTTTAAGAGTTGATTTATTATATACCCTATAAGCCTTACTGATCATGGAGTATCCCAGAAACACTCTTTCATCAGCTTTAGCTTGAAATTTTGCTAAATATTTCTTGTCATTATTATGAATATAACAAATACAACCAAAAATTTTAAAAAAATCTACTTTAGGTTTCTTCCCTTTGAGTAATTCATAGGGAGTCTTGCCCTTCAGTTTATGTATTAAACTTCTATCAGCACATAGTTGGAGGTGTTCACTGCCTCTGCCCAAAAAGATAGAGGAAGGTGAGCATCTGACAACAATGTAGTGGCAGATTCAATAAGGGTTCTATTTTTCCTTTCAGCTACCCCATTTTGTTGAGGAGTTCTAGGAGTTGAGAAAGTATGCCTGATCCCTTCACTCTGACAGAACTCTTGCATAAGAAGAGAATCAAACTCTGTCCCATGATCACTTCTGATCAGGACAATGTGAGTATTAAACTCAGTCTGTATGCATTTGAGAAACTTTGTCAAACACTTAAAGTTGTCAGACTTCTTCCTCAGAAAGAACACCCATGTGAATCTAGAGAAGTCATCTACAACTACTAAAGTGTAAGATTTACCTCCTAACCTTGTACTGTAATGTGTCCAAAAAGATCCATGTGTAACAGATACAAAATCGTAGGTGAATCACTCTTATTAAGTGACTTGAAACTATTTTTGGTTTGCTTGCCTAACTGACAAGCCCTGCAGAGTCCTTCCTTCTTGTAGGGGTAAGAAGGTAATCCTCTAACAAGGTTGTCCTTGGATAGCCTAGCAATGGTTCTAAGGTTTATATGCCCTAATCTCTTATGCCATAAAACATTAGGTCTACTAATAGAATTAAACAGGCAAATATCTACTTCTGTTGAAAGAAAGTCTACCAAGTAGATGTTACCTTTCCTTTTACCTATCAACACAGTTGTGTTGTCCTTTGATTTGATCTTGCATAAGTATTTGATGAAAGTCACCTGGTAGCCTTCATCACATAACTGACTGATACTGATCAAGTTGTGCTTCAGTCCTTCCACATAGGCTACTTTCTTGAATGTGACTGTCCCAATTTGGACTGCTCCATATCCTTTTGTTAATCCAAAGTTTGAATCACCAAATATGACTTTGGGTCCAAGCTTGGCTTTAAAAGATGTGAGATTGTCCTTGCTTCCTGTCATGTGCTTTGAGCACCCACTATCCAAATACCATTACTGGTTTGATGTTGGATAGGTCTTCACCTGCACATAAGCAATTTACTTGTTTTTGACCCAGTTTACCTTGGGCCTAGGTTGATAACCTTTAAATTCAGAAATAAATGACATCCCTGGTTGACTCTTATAACCTTCAATATGATATCTCCTTGGAGGTATTATCCATTCAGTATAAGGGTTAAATCTTGATGAAGGACCCCTAGGATTGGAATTTTATTTACCCTTGAAGAAGTTTTCAAATTTCTGATCTCTGCTCGACGATCGTTGAGCTACGTTCGATGATCTTGGGTCAGATCGTCGAGCTCCGTTCGACGGTCGACTGTGGTAGAATTCAGGGTTTAGAGATCGTCGACCTGAGTTCGACGATTTTGCCTGAGATCGTCGATCTGCGTACGACGATCGTCTAGCTCCGTTCGACGATTTCTGTTGAACACTTGATTTCTTGGGTAAGTCAGAATTTTTCCTAGCTACCTCTACAACCCCCTTCCCTTTATCAGATATAAACTTAATTGGGGTTGTTAGAACTATAGGTTGGCTGGATGAAGCACCCAAGCCCAGTATACTATTGAATCTAGAGTTCACTGTGCTTGTGATGTCCATTAGCTTGATGCTTCTCCCTTTGAGGAATTCTTCAAGCTTCTTGGCCTCTGACAGCTCATTTTTCAGTGAAGCTATCTGCTCCCTACAACACTCCAACTCCTCAGAGAGTTTGAGGTTTTCTGATTTTAAGGTACTGTGCTCAGACAATTGATTTCTGAGAGAAATGATTTCCTTCTCAGATTTTAATATGTCTAAACATAGTACTTTAAATTCATACTTAAAGTCCTTAGAATTGAAATCAAAAGTGTCTATTACCTGGTCCTCTTCAAGTTGAGTCTCTGAGTCTGACTCTGAATCTTCTGCATCAGAATTGTGTTGTGAGGCATTGATAGCCATCATGCAGAATTCCTTCTCTTCAGCATCATCCTCATCATCACTTGAGCTGGAAGAAGTTTCTGATTCTTCTTCTGTCGCACTCCAAGATTCAGCAACAAATCCCTTCCTTGTGTGTTTGTTCTTGCTTGAGGAGGGTTTGCCATTGCTATTTTTCTTGAAGTCATTGTCCTTTCTTCTTTCTTTCTTATCCTTTCTATCCTTGTTTTTGTTCTCTGTACAGTCAGACACAATGTGGCCTAGTTTCCTGCAATCAAAGCAAATAATTTCTTTATTATTTGATTTATCATACCTTGGCTTGTCATGTTCTTTGTATGATCTCTTCTTGAAGTCCTTTCTGACCATTTTGTAAAATCTTTTGGCCTGTAGACTAAGCAGCTCATCATTGCCTGGGATTTTATCTTCAGGCTGATCTTCAGTGGCTTTGAAAGCTATTAACTTTTCCTTTCTTGTGGCTGGTGAGGCAGCCTTCTGCTCTTCTTCTCTATTTTTGATGAGCAACTCATAAGACTTGAGCTTGCCCAATAGAGCTTCTGTTGTGATCTCATTGAGACTTCTGTCATCCTTGATTGGCCAGATCCTTGAGTCCCAAGTGCTTGGGATGCACATTAGGATTTTATCATTTAGCTCAGTCAATGATATCTCCTAATCCAAAGTTTTCAGCTCATTGACTATAATACTGAGTCTGTTGTACATATCTCCTACTGACTCAGCTTCTCCTTTCTTGAAGTTCTCATATTGGGTTATGAGGTGAGATCTTCTGTCCTTTCTTTCATCAGCAGATCCTGAGACTATTTCAGATAGCTTGTCCCAGATCTCCTTTGCTGAGTTGCATTCAGCTACCTTTTGGAAAATGTCATCAGACATAGTCTGGGCTAAGATATTCATAGCCTTTGCATCTGCTACTTTCCACTTCTTGATGTCAGCATCTGTTCCTGATGGAGGTGGAACAGCACTTGTACTTATGTTCTCTAGAGGTCTTGAACACACTGTCAAAACAGAATTGAAGATGTCCTCATAAATATAATTCATGTAGAGTCTAATCCTTGCCTTCCAAAGTGCAAACTTGGATAGATTGCACACTGGAGGTCTGATGCTAGCATAATATTTTTTTGGGCCATGTTTTGTGAGGAAATAATTCTAATAACAAAATCTACAACAAGCAAATCTAACTATAAGAATCTTTGGGTTCAGGTGTTAGCCTGTGCAACCACTGAGATGTGGTATTTTTAACCAACCTGCCTCTGATACCAATTGAAAGTGCAAGTTACATCTGATATACTCTAGAGGGGGGGGGGGTGAATAGAGTATGGTGCTTGCTAAAAACTTTTACAATAGTTGTTGTATTCTTATGTGAACAGGGAAGCAAATAATAAACAGTAAATCTAAACCCAGAATAATCACAGAGCAAACACAAATCACAGCCAGAAACAAAAATAAAGACAAGCAATCAAAAGACATAAGGAGCTACAGTGGTTCCCCAATCAATCTGGGTACATCCACTCTTCTACCACCCTAGGTAGGAATCCACTGCAGGATGAGTTGATCAGGTGTCCTGGGCACCAATGAGATTTTGATAAGGTGCTCAAAAACCAAATCAGATTTTTTGATCAGGTGTCTTACCACCATTGAGCTTTTGATAAAGTGCTCAAAAACCAAACACAAACTTTTGAAGGGAGTTTGAAAAACCCTTTACAGCAGAGAGAGAGAGAGGGATGATAAGATCTTCTCTGTCAACAGTTAGAGAGAAGATTGTGGATGTTGTCAAAGCTCCCCCTGAGATCTTGAGTTGTTCAGGAAGTGAAGCTTTGCAGTAGGGTGATAGGCCTTCAGAAAATTGATCTTCAGCAAATGATGATTTCAGCAACAGCTGAAATGTGAGGTGTCTGGAGTCTCGAATGATGATAGCCTTTGAACACTTGAAACAAGAGAGATCTGAAAATTTCAGATGATTGATCTCCTTTGGTGATGTGTTCTGTATGAATTCTTGAGACAGAGAATATCTGCAACTCTCTTTCTTTCTCTTGTGTAATAGTTGTTGTAAGTGTTGTGTTTTTCTAATTTCTTGTTCTTCTATTTCAGGAATTGAAAAATCTGATCTTTTATTCCTTTTCTCTGTATAAAAATGATCCTCTGTCCAAGATAGCCGTTGGCCTGTCATTAAATGACTTCCTTAATTGCAATTGTCTTCTAGAGGAAAGTCCAATAAAACATTCCTTGAAAATCCCTTGAAACTTGCTCTAGAATAAATGAAAATGGCTACAAGATCTCTGAATTAATTGCTGACAATAATTCCTCAACTGTCTGTATTTGAATCTTGAAAAACATTTAACTCTTCAGAAAAACGTCGAACTGAGCTCCACTATCATCGAACTGAGCTCAGATATTTGGACTTAGACAGAAACAGAGATCGTCGATCTAAGCTAACCTATCATCGAACTGAGCTCAGAGATAGAGAATCAAACTGGAGTCAAGATCGTCGAACTGAGCTCGAAGATCGTTGAATGGAGTTCGACGACTTGATGAAGTTGAGCTCAGAGATCGTCGAATGGAGTTCGACGACTCGTCGAAGTGAGCTCAACGATCGTCGATTGGAGTTCGACGATTCGTCGTACTGAGCTCGACGAAATGACTTAGTCTTCAAACTGAAAAACCTGGTCTTGAGGGCAGCTTCCAAACCTAACTACTAACCCTTAGACTCAATTCTAATTGACCTTTAGATCTATACAATGAGGTCAAAACAGGTTTCCTAAGAGACATAGTGATCCTGACATAAATCAGTAATAGGGTGTTCCAACAGAATCTCTGAGCCCATGACAGAATCTCTTGGCGTACTTCCTGTCATCCATGTCATGGATCCCCAAAAATCTAGCCAGATGGGAGAACTCTCTTTGATACTCGGTCACAGATCTAGTCCCCTGCTTGAGGTTCCGAAACCTCTCTTCTAGTGCATATCTGTCTGTGGTTGACACACAATTCTCCGAGAATGTCTCACTAAACTCCTCCAATGAGATGTCCGACAGCTCCCAATCAGCATAAGTGGTCTCTCGCACGGACTTCCACCATCTTTTTTCATGAGCATCTAATGCAGAGGTGGCTAAAGGAACTGCCTGGCTGACCAGGTAGCTGATGCCTGCCAATATATCATGTATGGCCTCCAACCATTCCTCAGTCTTCACAGCATCCTCTGTCCCCCGGTACATTGGCGAGGACAGGCTCTTGAAGGCACTCAGCCAGCTTGACCCCGGATTTGGCTGCGGAGCCGGGACCTGCTGGGCTTTGAATGCTTCCAGGATAGCCGTCAAAGTTTGCCCCATCTCTGTCTGTAGAAAGGGAGTGGCAGCCAGAGGGGGAGGAACCACATTCTGTGGAGCAGCGACCTGTGGAGGTTGCATAAAGATAAGGTTTAAACAGAATTGGACTAACTCATTGTATTTAATGGACTGTTTTATATGACTTTTTACACATGTGCACACCACTGCTTCTGCTGCATAGTTTGACCACAAACTAATGCTCGAGCGGGGTGGTCTAGTGTTGTGGACTTCTTTCTCATATGATCGTTCGTTCAAGTGATACCAGTTTGTAAGACCCCTCCCCTTAACAAGAAGACTCCCGGTCTTATGCCTAGAACCGCCGTCTTACGGTGTCACTAACATACGGGTTAGTCGACACCGCAACACGCCGATTCTGCCGGCTAGAACGATCACATAACCTGTTTGCCAAGGAGAGTAAGAAGTATATCAGTAATGTAGAAAGAACTACAAATCAGTCCACAGTCACAATACATATCATATAATAAAATGGATGCACACCCAGTCCACAATGAGAAAATATAATAAGAAGAGTAAAAGGGCTTATGCCCTGTACATGAATATCAACTCTCCTCACAAAATAAAATGCGGAAGCAAATCTATCTCCTCGAACTCATCCCACCTAAGTTATCACTGTAGTAGTAGTAGGTGGTGGTGGTGGAAGTAGCTCCTTACTTCTTGTCACCTCGTCCTGCCGGTCGTGTTGGTGCTCCATCTACTCGAGCTCCTAAAAATAGTTTGGTCACCGACCATTAGTCAAAAATACTAAGTCGTTTCCTCCGCACCTCGCCCCGCAACTCCTAGGCACCGTGCGGGAGGACGAAGCGGAGGACAACAATGGGTAATCAAAAGGGAAGCAGGTGACAAGAAATCCATGCTACCAAGTATGAATGTAAATAGTACATCTACACTAGCAGTTCTATGTATATTGTCTAAATATAGAAGCAGGTACAGTACCAAAGTAAGTAAAACTGGAAGTAAGTAAAGTGCAGTAAATAAAGTATAACAATTCTACTGCTATTATATATCACAGAAGTACCCTAACTTATATGAATGCCCATACAATCATATAAGTTAGAGTTTCCAAAATTTAACTTATCATATAAAAGATCCCATACTAATTTATATGATAAGGATCCATGAAGCGTATGTCCTAATATGAATGAATGCATGCAGCTATTTATGAGTCATGCAAGTGCAACTCACACACAATGACTCTGTGATAACAGACCTTTAGTTCCCGCTTTTCGGAGCTAGCATCACTCTCTGGTACAACTATTGTGGCTACGACAGCAGTGGAGAGGGCATCTCCACTCCTAGGCGTGTATCACACTACCAGTCCTAGACCTCCCATACTCCTCTATACATGTACCAGGTGCACTCTAGAGTCTCTACATACTATTTGCTGGCTACCCACCTGTCTTTTTGGTCGAATGTGCGTTTTCGGGGATCGTCCTCCAGACCGCAGTGTAAAACAACCCACTGGCCGCTCAAACCATCACACCTCGCCAGAGCCACCATACTGCCATCGGTGTGACGATTGACCCAGTACCACATGACCCTCCATAATTTATGCACATGCAAGATATTCCAACCCGAGCGTCTAGCTCGCAGGACCAACCCATCCTGAATCCCTCCAACCCATCGCAGGTGAGATTGCACATATTGCTTTTATTCAAAAATCCCTCAAACCCATCACGGGTGAGAACGCACAATAGTGCCTTTATTCAGAATCCCTCAAACCCGTCACGGGCAAGAATGAACCACAATGTCTTAACCTATTAGACTACTCTTGTCTACGGGTTATTATACTTCGTGATTTAAGGTTAATCCCATGACTGCCCAGGGTATACCCGGTGAAGGGCTCTCGGGGGGACTAGGAACTATGATGGGATTACGCTCAAAGCTCCCTTTCTCAAGGATATTTACTTTAGTTGATGACTACCCATAATTCACCCCCATCTCTCGTTGTTGCTCTGGAACAATCCTAATGACTTAAGATATTACCGGGGAAATCGGCGGTCTTCCGTCGATCTCCGTTTTAACCACTATCCTTATAGTTTGCACTCCACCCCTTGTGATCCAGTAATGACCTATAGGAGACCAGTGAGGGCTTATTCCTCTAATGCAATTCTCACCTCAATGGTCAATCATATCACCCTGTGGTCCTAGTGGATTAGGCTAACTGTGTTAGTCACTACCCATGAGCTAGTACCACCCATAAAGTACGACTTCCAATTTTCTTGGCCAAGTCACCCTATCAATTATCATGGATGGTATGATATATGATATTGACTATGTGGAATCTTCACTATTTCTCTAAGTGATAAAAGACCCTAAATTAAATCATTTAATTAAGTGGCCTGCATCACTTTATACATGTAGTGTTATATTAAGTGATCCCCCTGGTTTAATAAATTTTCATGATGATCATCTAGGCTAATTATGACTGGTTTCCAAGTATTGTAATTTTCCCATTTATATTTCCATTTAATTGTATTTAAAGTTAATATCCATGGATTGGCCACTTTACAAATGATGTACATTAAATATATCTCTACAAATTCTAGGAAAATTACTACAGATGTAAATTACTAAAATAATACAAAGTACAAGATTTCATGGCTCTGGACAGTGATTTGGTTCATCAAACATCAAATGAAAAATATTACAAAAATGTCATTATTCGGATTTTAAATCTATAGAAGCATCCAAAAATACCAAGAAAATTACACAAGGTCATAAACACATAATTAAATCACCAGGAAGTTTTCCATAATATTTCTACTGTAATTTCCATCATTTTTAAATAATTTCCATAAAGGGGAAAAATTCTAAATCCTGCATAATTCCAAGATATATTTCTCTAACAGACCCATAAAATTTTCCAGGGGTTAAATAAGACTCTCTTGAGTTCTTAACAATATTTGAGAATTTTAACTCATCATTAACCCTATTTTCAAATTTTCTATCAATAAATGGCCTAATATTCAAAAATTCCAAATAATGGGATTTTTGATCCCAAAAATCCCATTACTTCTGTAGAAGATATATTTCACCCTAATAATCCTCTGACCAAGCTTTCATAGGCTTTTAATGTTCCAAATGGGCTAAATCCCCGTTATTTAGATTTTTGCTAAAGGCACCCCAAGCCTACATTCATCACACTCATGCAAGTGGGTTTACCCAACATGCAGAGGCCCAAAAGGGCTGCAATTTTTATCATGGCCTGATATTGGCCCAATGTACATGCCACCAAATTTGGGGCCACTTGGATTTGTATTTCTCCAAATATTCAATTAATTTAATTATATGTATTTTCACAAAACTATAGGAAAAATTCTTCCACAAATTTTCATATTTTTACAGGTCTAAGTTTGACCATAACAAGCACATACCCAAAATTTTGGGTCATGTGGACTGCTGGTTTGGCATGGGCATGCATTTGAATTTCTGCCCTTGCCTAGGACCAGTCCTAGTAGATCAGCCCTACAGGGAGCCCTACAGCTCCAAATCTCCTGTTTATGGTGGCAAATTGAAGGTAAGACTTAGGCCTAAAATTTTTATTTAGGTGTCTGGGTCTAGATTTGCATTTAAGAGGCCTAGATTTAGCATGTAATATCACTGAAAATGTGTGACACAAATATTACTGTTCATTAACTAAAATATATAAATCATTTGAGATGAAACAGACGACATCCGTTCATCCCCTACCTCCAGCCAACGGCTGGGATGATCCCGACCTGGATCAAGAAGAATTCTCATTTCCGGCCACCTGGGCCGGCGCCACCGCCGGCGATTATTACCACCACCTTCGTTGAGGTGGTGGCTAGTGTTTCCCGGCGGTGAGACTGCAGGAATCAGCTTCTCCGGCGATCCCGAGCATCATGAGAAACTCGAAAAATCTAGCTTTTCCTCAAATGGCATCGGGCTCAATTGAGCCCGATATCTCCCCTAATTGATCGAGGATGCTAGTACGGGAAGATGGGAGGTGAAACGGACCTGATTCAGGCCTTGGCGGCGAGTGCGGCGACTGTTGGCCATGGCCGAGCTGCTCCGACGATAGTTTGCTCAAATCCTCGTTTCTCCCCCATTTGCTTCGATCCAGTTGTTGATTTCCACTCCTCTCCTCTCTCTGAAGCTAATGGTGGGGGTGATTTGGGCTGAGGTGGGCTGTAAGTGGAGTTAGCTCCAAGGTGAGCTCGGGTTCAACCTTGGATGCTTCACCCATGGTGCCAAGTGGCCACCATGCTCCAAATTCCTTTGGAATTGCCTGAGGAGGCCGGCCAGCAAGCTCTGGGCAGAAGGAGCCAAGGCCAAGTGGCCTCCTCCTCTTAATTCCACCTTCTCTTTCCGCTTTTTGGGTGAATTCTCCAAAATGCCCCCATACATACACTCTCTCTCCAAATCCAGAGGGGTAGGGCTGGTCTTTGACACTTGAGCTAGTCATGGGCCAATGTTGGTAGCCTTAACCCAAGGGAAATGGGCTTAGCCCTTATTTTCCTCTTTAGGCCACATGTTTGACCAAGTTGACTTTTTAGGTTGACTTGGTCAACATGGCTAGTGGGCTGACCCCACTTGAGGGTCATGGACCCTGTGGCACCAACCAACTTGGGTTGGGTCATAGTGGTGTCCCACTAGGACTATTTGGGCCTTTAGGTGTGGGTTTGACCAAATTAATGTTTAGGTTTGACTTGGTCAAATTGGGGTCAATGGGCGACCTAATGACATTATTTAAGGTTCACTTAGATTGTTATTAGGGTTAGGGCAATGTGGTGGGGGTCATGGTGTGGCTAGGGTTCCTATTTAGGCTAGTTTGACCTTGTTTGACTTGGAACCTATATTGGGCCCCACATGGCTACACCCCACCTTCTAGGGTCAAACCTAGCTAAAATCCTTATCAGCCACCACATGTCTAACCCAGTCTAAGTTGAGGGGCCTAATTGGAAATGAGATGTTACACTTTTGGTGTGCAAAGTTTCGGGACAAAACTTCTTTTTAGGGGGGAGTGACTATAACGCCCCTGATTTTTCGATATATGGTTTAATTCATTATCTTGCATGTTTATGACGTCAGGGCATTACGTTGACGCATTTTCGTCATTTGTCGTTGTTAGATCGTGGTTTTAGCTCTTAGATTTTCTATGTGTGTGGGTAGGTTTAGCCTGTTTGCAAGATTTCCTAGCAACTCGGGTTTGTTTTGGTGACTCGGTGGAGCATCTCTGGGAATGCTTGTGTTATGGCTTCGGGAGGTGTTTACACTAGTATGGTTCATCGAAGCTTAATTTCGATTGAGCCGATGGGTTCAGAGTATTGGTGTTTAGCTACAGTGTGATTTTCGTGAAATTTGGGGTAATTTGGTTTTCGTGTCGTTTTGACGTTTATTTAATTTAGGGAATTGTTATTCACACCCCACAATTGGATATTCATACACAAAATAATACAACTTTTAGCATATTTTCCCATAAACTTATCTGATATTTATACCCAACATAAAATTCGCATTGTTTCTCTCGAGCCTTAAACTCCCGTAGCAGAACCTTCACCTTTCCGCTCATAGTCTCTCGCTGGCGGTGCGATAATATCTCGCCGCCCGTGGCGCCCTCTATTCCGTTGCGCCTTTCACCTATCTAAAAGAAATAGTGCCTAACCACCTAGATGGGGGGGGGGGGGTGAATAGGTGTTCTTTTTCTTTTTGACTTTAAAGGCAGAAATACTGTATAGTAAATGCAATTCTACAATTATCACAACACAACAACCATACAATAAAACATACACAGAGTGCACACAGGATTTATAGTGGTTCCCCAAGGTCTGGGTACATCCACTTTCCCCCTTCGCCTATCTAGTAGTGTACTAGATTTGGCCTAACTTCTCCACTTCTTCTCAGATCCTCAGATCTTACAACTCAGAACCACAAACAGGTTCCTACAATACAGAGTGCACCCACTCGTACAACTCAGGCACAAAGCCCTACCACTCAGTCTTCAACAAGACCTACACTCAGAGAGCAAAGTCTCCTACAACTCAGGCACAAGGCCCTACCTCAGTCTGCAACAAGACCTACACTCAGAGCACACAGTCTCCTACACTCATCCTTTATAAAATAGGCTTACAACTCAGATACCTTAGGATCCTACAGAAAATAAAGTTTACAAGGTAAATAACCACAACTCTGAAAGAGAGAGATGAGTTGACTGGCTTCTTGATGAGTTCTTGGATGAACTTGGCAGAGATCAACCTCTCTTGGCTTTCTTCAAAGCTTCTTGAATTAGAGCACAGTAGGGTTGAATCTCCTGTGTAGATGATCTTCAATCAACTGCTGTCTTGAGATGCAGATCTCAATCTGAATCTTACTTTTCAACCTGGTTCCACAGCTGTTCTTCTTAGAAGGAGCTCTCTCTCTCCAACTTCTTAGATCTTCACTTGAAGGTCTTCTTCTTTTGTGTTGTTTTTCAATTCATTGATTATATATTCTGTCGAAGGAGAAAGGTCTTTAAATAGTCTTCCTCCAAGGTAACCGGCTGATCCGGTTTCTAACAACCATCTGACAACTCTGACAGTTGCAGTTGACCGGTTGAAAATGGCAGCTGTCAAGTCATCCAGTCACTTCTTGAAATCTCTGTCACTGTCTGAAAGTGTCGAGACAGATAGTCTTTATGTGTCGACACAAATAGACTAAGTGTTGACACAAGTGGACTAAGTGTCGACACTAGCCTTAGTGGTGTCGACACAACTCCTTGTGTTGTTGTAATAGCTTCTCGACACTGCTTCTTCAGAATGTGTCGACACTGATCCTGTGTGTCGACACAAGCCTTCTGTTGAATGTGTCTGTTAAATTTTCTCAACGTGGTCAGCAACATAGCCCAAACACCAAATTAATATCTTTGGAACTACCCAGTTCTCACGTTGAACCAGCAGAAACCAAGGAACAAAGGTTAATCCCAACAAACAATGAAAGCACAAGCAGGTCTTTTATTCATTCACTTCTTTACACCACGAGGCATACATAGCGATACATGATTTCGCTAGTATAATAGCTGTAAACAGAAAGCACCAAAACACAAGCCTGGCAGACAGCACCGGAGTCCGCCGAGACTGCCGAGGTCGCCGAGGTGGCCGAGTTCGCTGGGATCGCCCGAACTTAGCTGCAATCCTCCGAATAGCACGGAGTCGGCCGAAGCCGCGAGGCCGCGCGGACACACCGTTATTCACCTCCTGCTGAACCTGAACTGAGGAACACCCCTACCCGCCGGAAGCCGGCGGACAGGTTATTGAAGCTGGCAAAGATGAAACAGAGCTGACAAGCCGCAGAGCGACCTCCTGCTTAGTTCGCAGAGACCGCACACTTCCAAGATCTTGACCGGAGTCACAGCCACACTCCTGTATCCTTGAAGCTACCCGCGTGACCTGCACACAGCAAACGTCAGAACTGAAACAATCCGCGCGGACTGACAGACTGAGACCGCAGCACTTCGCCCAACCCAACATACTGTTCACTCAAGTTACTTGTAGTTGCTGTAGATGTGCTAGGGGGGTCCTATTTATAGGCAAGGTGAGTAGTGTGGTCACCGCCCAAGAGATAGCGACACCGCCCCAGCCCGTGCGATAGCAAAACTCCGTCCGCCGAGTCCGCAAGTACTTAGCCGGATACCAAGGAAAACCGCCAGGAGCAAGGCAACCATTGACGAACCCTCTCCAGTACGCCCAAGCTATGCGGACAAGGCATCAGCCCGCAAAGCTCCAACCACTACAGGACAGCAATCCCCCTTCAATGGCTGTCCGCACCAACCCGAGGCAGTCTGCAAGACTCACACCTCAATCCGCCACAAGTCCACGACCAAAGGCAGATAGCAACAGTCCGCCCGGTCATAGCGGACTTGGCGGATACCGCGGACACTATGGTCTTGGCACAAAGTGTGACCAAGTCCAAAACCATCAAAGGCCGATGCGAGCATGGCGGACACAAACTCCAGTGCGCCAAACACCCTAGCACAGACCTCCATCAGTCCGCGAGCTCCTCGCACTTCTGTCCAACGCAGCAGCCTCCTCACGGACTCCAAAATAGTCCGCCAAAACGATCTCCACAGCAAAGCACCTGCTGTGCCACCAGAGCTCGACAAGGCCTCAGCCAAGCTCTAAGCTTAGTCCGCAACAGCCCAAACCACGAACACACCAGTCCGCAAGCTACCCGCGAACATGAACCAACCCGCCTATCAGCACAAGCTTGCACCCGAGGCCACTGAGCAATGCACCAGTCCGCAAGCCTCCATCCGCTCAGGCCGCTCCTTGGCAAAGCCAATCAGCACACCCTATCCGCAGAAACAAGGCCGCATAGTCCGCGGACTCCATGGAACAACCCGCTCAGAAGACAACCGGCTTTCCACTATACTTCCCACTAGGCCGCACATCACAGTCCGCCCAGTCCGCCCAGTCCGCCAGAGCTGTCCGCCCAGGCCGCCCGGCCTGTCCCGTCAGCCACTTCCACTTCACAAAATTCAACACTCCCCCTTGAAGTGGGAAGTGGTGACCAAGCCCAGCAAGCTGCGCAAGCGCTCAAAGGGCCCCTTCGACAGTGGCTTCGTGAAGATGTCAGCAAGATTATATTCACTCCGAACATGCCCGACCAGCAGAGATCCTTCCAACACCTTCTCCCTGATGAAATGGTGATCAATCTCTAAATGCTTGGTCTTGGCGTGACACACTGAATTGTTTACCAGTTTGAGAGCACTCTCATTGTCACCCCGGAGTAAAGTAGGCCCTTGCTCATTCTTCATGAACATCCTCTATAAGACTCCTCAACCAAACGACTTCCCGAGCAGCCAAGGCTGAAGCCTTATACTCTGCCTCCGTGGTTGAAACTGACACCGAGTCCTGCTTCTTGCTACACCACGAGATACTAGCTGAACCGCAAGTGAACACATAACCTGAAGTAGACCTTCGATCATCCGAATCACCGCCATAGTCAGCATCCGTGTACCCGAGCAACGCAAACTCCGAGTCCCTTCTATAGAGGAGTCCCATATCAGAAGAAGCCTTGACATACTTCAGAATTCCCTTTGCTTCCACTAGATGAGATTGCCTTGGTTCAGCCATATACCGACTTACTCGGCCAACAGCATAAGCAATATCCGGCCTTGTAATCGTCAGGTAAATCAAGCTCCCAACAAGATCCCTGAACACCAAGGGATCATGAAGAACCCTTCCCTCATCTCGTCAAAGCTTCAGCCCAGATTCCAGTGGAGTAGAGCACTTCTTCCCTTCGCCCATGCCAAACCGCTTCACAATGCGATCAGCATACCCTTTCTGGCTAATGAGAACCCCGCACTCTTCCTCTCCACTTCCAGACTAAGAAAGTGATGCAACTCTCCCAAGTCTTTCATCTCGAAGCGTATAGCAAGCTCCACCCTGAGCCTTGCTACTTCCCCCTCCGAATTCCCTGTTATGATCATGTCATCCACATACAGCAGGACCAAGACTCGTAGCTTCCCCTTCTTCTTGACGAACAAGCTTGAATCCGAGTTGGAAGCAAGGTATCCACAGAATTGCAAGTACTCTGCAATCTTCCCATACCACGCTCTAGGAGCTTGCTTCAACCCATAGAGAGCCTTCCTGAGTTTACAGACATAGTCCGGATGCTTTTCAGAGACAAAACCAAGCGGCTGATCCATGAAGATGTCCTTGTCAATCTCTCCGTAAAGAAAGGCATTCTTCACATCGAGTTGCCACAACCTCTATCCCTTGCTAGCAGCCAAGGCGATCATCACTCTTACTGAAGTCATCTTCGCAACTGGACTGAATGTCTCCATATAGTCTTCTCCATACTGCTGTGAGAATCCTCTAGCGACCAGACGAGCCTTGAATCGATCAATGCTCCCATCAGCCTTCTTCTTCAACTTGTACACCCACTTGCAAGTAACCGGAGTAATGCCATCAACCTTGGGCGCAAGGTCCCAGGTTTCATTCTTCTTCAGAGCATCAATCTCTTCCTTCATGGCACTTTCCCACTCCTTCACCATAGTGGCCTCGTTGAAGTTTGCAGGCTCTCGCTCATCCAGAGGACCTGCAAAGAAGCAGGAGACAAAGCTCACTGTATTCCCATCACAGTACCGAGCCGGTGGCTTAACCACCCTCTTCGATCTCCGAAGACATGGCTCCTTGATCACGGCTTCCATTGCTTCTTCAGGCTCCACTCCTACCTGGGGCAAGCATTGAGCAGTGCTCCCCATGCTTCCTGAGCCAGAAGGCTCAACCTCGGAGTTAGAAGCAACAGGAGCTGCTGGTGAAATAGCAAGCTCCTCTTCCAAGCCTTCAGCAGCCTCCACCGGTGCTTCATCAACCTTGCTACTTCCGGTTAGCTCCACCGAGCCACCTCCATATGACGTCAGCTCGTCAAAGACAACGTCTCTTGACACCACGAACTTCTTCGTCACAGGGTCTATGCATTTCCATCCCTTCTTCCGCTCATCATAGCCAACAAAGACAAGTTTCCTTGCCTTCGCATCCAGATTTGTCCGTGAAGCATCCGGGACATGCACGTAGCAAGTTGAACCGAACACCCGAAGGTGTCCCACACTCGGCTTCTCCTTCCGCAACAGCTCAATAGGAGTCTTCATGTTGATAGGGCTGAGTGGCATCCGGTTGATAACATAAGTAGCACAAGACATCCCCTCCGCCCAAAAGGACCTTGGGATATCTTTCGCATGAAGCCAGCATTTGCAGGTCTCCGTCAGATGACGGATCTTCCGCTCCGCTACCCCATTTTGTTGTGGAGTGTGAGCACAAGTAAGCTCCCGTTGGATCTCGTGCTTCCTGCAAAAGTTAGAAAACTCAGAGGAGACAAACTCACCCCCGTTATCAGTTCTAAGCTTCTTAATCCGCAAGCCAAGCCGGCCTTCTACCAACTCCTTAAACTCCACAAACAAACGGAAGGCTTCCGACTTCTCCTTTAAGAAGTACACCCAAGTATACCTTGAGTAGTCATCAACCAAGACAAGCATGTATCTGCTTCCACCAAGGCTGGCAGTAACCGTTGGTCCCATCAGGTCGCCATGAATAAACTCCAGTGGCTTCTTGCTCCTTGTTTGTGATTTATCAAACGGAAGGCGATGTGCCTTACCGTATTGACAGCCCTCACAAACATGCCCATCACCAAAGGAGGACAACTTCGGCAACCCCCTCACCAAACTTCTACTCGCCATCGCCATCAGCTTGTCCATGCCAACATGCCCCAGCCTCTCATACCAGATAGCAGCACTATCATTGGCTCTCATTTTATCAACATAAGCACTGGTGGAAATAACAAACAAGTTCTTCACCCTCCTCCCAACATGAGCAACATCAGCCTTTACCGCAGATACGTTGCGAAGGAACCCCACGTCTGTTGGCCCAAACAGAACGTGATACCCAGCGTCCACCGCATTGGTCACCAAGAAGAGGTTTTTCTTCATGCTCGGCACGTGATACACACTCCTTAACGTGAGTGGCCCCTGATCACTACCCAAAGACACGACCCCCTCTTTCTCTTCTGCATAAACAGTGTTATCAGCAGTGATAATAGCTTCATTACCTGAGTAAGCCTACATGGAGGTGAACTTCGATTTGTCTCCGGTGAGGTGATGACCACACCCGGAGTCCATGATCCACTCGCCGTTGAAGTCCTCAGCAGACAGGGCCCGGACACAAGTGCCAGTCATGAAAGCTCCGCCCCATTCTGCTTCTTCACTTCTCGAGCAAGCCTCCTCCTCTCCCGCAGTATGCCCAGGCTGCAGTTTGACCTTGCAGTCCCGCTTGAAGTGCCCTCGCTGATGACACCGCTAGCACTTCAGATTCTTCTTCCAGTCCTTAGGAGCATTGCTCCTCTCCGGCGAATATGAAGTTGAAGTCTCCTTCTCACCAGTGGCCTGCACCTTCTTCTTCTTCTTCCCTTCCCATCCTTTCTTCTTGCCTGAGAAGAGAGCTTCGCTGCCTTCCTGATTCAGGTTCACTCCAGCCATCTGCCTTGCTAGGCTTTCCTGTGAGGCAAGCAGATTCTCCAGCTACAACAACGACGGCTAAGTAGCCCACCCTTGAACAGATGTGACAAAGGCCACATACTCCTTCCGCAAGCCGCGGATAATGTGCCTTTTCATCTTTGCCTCAGAGATATGCTCATCAGGATCCAGTGCCGACAGCTCAGCACACAAGCTCTTCATCTTTAAGAAGTACTTGGAGATGGAAAGGTCTCCCTGAGTTGCCCTGGCCAACTCATTCTCCAGGAACTGAAGCCGCGTCACATTCTTCCTATTGAACAACTCATCAATGGTTGTCCAAATATCAGCAGCCGACTCACATCCAACGATGTGATCAAACAGTTCCGGAGACACGGCTCTCTTCAAAATGAACTCCGCCTTAGCATTTGTTCTTCTCCAGAGCCTAACCTGCTCAGCAGTACCGAAAGCAGCAGTGACTTCCTGTCTGTCGTCACCACCGATGACTTCCCACAACTCCTCGCCAAGAAGATAACTCTTCATGCACGACTTCCACTTCTTGAATTTAGTCGTTGTTAAGAGTTCAATGCCAAGACCTCTTGCAAAACTCCCTTCCATTGCAACACCTGTTGGCAACCTTTCAGTAGCTCCGAGCAACAACACAGGTTGATCACCACTCAATCACTGAGTAACAACACTGGCTGACTTCCGCTCACACAACTGAACCTCAGAAACCTTCCTCTGATACCATGTTAAATTTTCTCAACGTGGTCAGCAAGATAGCCCAAACGCCAAATTAATATCTTCGGAACTACCATGTTCTCACGTTGAACCAGCCAAAACCAAGGAACAAAGGTTAATCCCAACAAACAATGAAAGCACAAGTAGGTCTTTTATTCATTCACTTCTTTACACCACGAGGCATACATAGCGAGACATGATTTCACTAGTATAACAGCTGTAAACAGAAAGCACCAAAACACAAGCCGGGCGGACAGCACCGGAGTCCGCCGAGACCGCCGAGGTCGCCGAGTCCGCTGAGATCGCCCAAACTTAGCTGCAATCTGCCGAATAGCACGGAGTCGGCCGAAGCCGCGAGGCCGCGCGGACACACCATTATTCGCCTCCTGCTGAACCTGAACTGAGGAACACCCCTACCCGCTTGAAGCCGGCGGACAGGTTATTGAAGCTGGCAAAGATGAAACAGAGCTGACAAGCCGCAGAGCGACCTCCTGCTGAGTCCGCAGAGACCCCACACTTCCAAGAACTTGACCGGAGTCACAGCCACACTCCTGGCTCCTTGAAGCTACCCGCGCGACCTGCACACAACAAACGTCAGCACTGAAACAATCCGCACGGACTGACAGACTGAGACCGCAACACTTCGCCCAACCCAACTTACTGTTCACTCAAGTTACTTGTAGTTGCTGTAGATATGCCAGGGGGGGTCCTATTTATAGGCAAGGTGAGGAGTGTGGTCACCGCCCAAGAGATAGCGACACCGCCCCAGCCCGCGCGATAGCAAAACTCCGTCCGCCGAGTCCGCAAGGACTTAGCCGGATACCAAGGAAAACCGCCAGGAGCAAGGCAACAATTGACGAACCCTCTCCAGTCCGCCCAAGCTATGCGGAAAAGGCATCAGCCCGCAAAGCTCCAACCACTACAGGATAGCAATCCCCCTTCAATGGCTGTCCGCACCAACCCGAGGAAGTCCGCAAGACTCACACCTCAATCCGCCACAAGTCCACGACCAAAGGAAGATAGCAACAGTCTGCCCGGTCACAGCGGACTTGGCGGATACCGCGGACACTATGGTCTTGACACAAAGTGTGGCCAAGTCCAAAACCATCAAAGGCCCATGCGAGCATGGCGGACACAAACTCCAGTCCGCCAAACACCCTAGCACAGACCGCCATCAATCCACGAGCTCCTCGCCCTTCTGTCCAACGCAGCAGCCTCCTCCCGGACTCCAAAACAGTCCGCCAAAATGATCTCCACAGTAAAGCACCTGCTGTGCCACCAGAGCTCGACAAGGCCTCAGCCAAGCTCTAAGCTCAGTCCGCAACAACCCAAACCGCGAACACACCAGTCCGCAAGCTACCCGCGAACATGAACCAAACCGCCTATCAGCACAAGCTTGCACCCGCTGCCACTGAGCAATGCACCAGTCCGCAAGCCTCCATCCGCTCAGGCCGCTCCTTGGCAAAGCCAATCAGCACACCCTATCCGCAGAAACCAGGCCGCATAGTCCGCAGACTCCATGCAACAACCCGCTCAGAAGACAGCCGGCTTTCCACTAGACTTCCCACTAGGCCGCACATCACAGTCCTCCCAGTCCGCCCAGTCCGCCAGAGCTGTCCGCCCAGGCCGCCCGGCCTGTCCCGTCAGCCACTTCCACTTCAGAAAATTCAACAGTGTCGACATTGGTTGAGTGTGTCGACACAAATACTTCTTCTTCAATACATAGTTGATTTCTGCTGTTTGTCGACACAACACCTTTGTGTCGACACATGCCTTCTTGTGTTGAAACTTGCTGAGTGTCGACACATCTCCTTTGTGTCGACACATGCCTGCTTGTGTTGAAACTTGCTGAGTGTCGACACATCTCCTTTGTGTCGACACATGCCTTCATGTGTTGAAAGTTGCTGAGTATCGACACATCTCCTTTGTGTCGACACATGCCTTCATATGTTGAAACTTGCTGAGTGTCGACACATCTCCTTTGTGTCTACACATGTACTTTAACTTTGTTGAAGTTTGATGAGTGTTGACACAGCCTCCTGGTGTCGACACTTTTGATGTTGACAAAGTTTCTCTGAGTGTCGACACTGCTTCTAAGTGTCGACACTGATTCTGTAGACAATTCTTCATAGTGTGTCGACACAGCCTGTATGTGTCGACACTTTTCTTCTGGTGTCGACTCTGCCTTCCTGGGGTCGACACAATTACTCCAAGTGTCGACACACCTTCTCTGGGTGTCGACACTAGCCTTCATAAGTGTCGACACTTCACCTCTAGGTGTCGACACATGGACTTAGAAACTTTTATGCTTAGGGAAATACTTGCTAGGCTCCTGTTCATTAGGAGGTAGCTTCCCTAATTTAGCCTTCCTTCTGTATTGAACTATGGCCTCTTGCCTAGCTTCATGCTTTTTACATTCCTTGTTAGAATACCATTTGCCCCTCTCTAGGAAATTATCCTTTGCAGCCTTCCGAGTAGTTAATATGATATTCCTAGAGGTTGGGCTCCATTGCTCAAAGTCTGGCCTTAATTCAGCTTGTTCTCTGAACCTCTTCTTGGATAATTGAGCTTCTTGCTCCTTTAATAAAGCCACTTGCTCTTTTAATATTGCCTATCGCACAGGCTGAACTACTTTCTCAAGAATAACATTCTGATTACCCTCAGGAGGAATATACATAGACTGTACCTCCTGATGTATCATGTCAAAATATGCAGGAGGATATATCAGTTGAGCCACTTCAGCTTGTTCTCCTCCAAAATATGCAGGATTAATTCCAGACTCTGCCACATTATCATCATCACACAAGGGCGGATATCCAAGGGTAGCTCTGATGGAGTTTGAAATCCATTTTGCATAATCAGAGCCTGCTTTGACTAACACCCTCTCCCCCTTTATGACTTCTCTTTCTATATAATCTCTAAGATCATCCTTTTGGAATCTTATCTGAGCATTCAAATAGTTAACTCCATATTTATAAAAAGGTTTTAACCTTTGGAGCTTTTCAGTGATATCCTTTTGAGAATCTTCAATGACAGTTTTAACAGCAGTGAGGCTCTCTTGTAGTTGCTTATCAAAGGCTTCTTTGGCAGTAGCAGTTACAGCAGTCTGGGCAGTAGCTATATTTTTCATTTCAGTGACAATGACATTATGAGAAGCAGTCAGATTATCATTCATTCTAAGCTGATTTTGCAGGACATATCCTGGTTTGACTGCAAAGTCATCAATCTATTTCTTTATATTCTCTTGATGAGTAGCTAGATATACAACTGCATTCCCTCCTTTATGGAAACAATCAGTCATTTCCTTCTTGTTTTGATTCACTTCAAATCTTATAGATTTTATGTCTTGAGCCAGATCAAATTAAAGTGATTTATGGCCTTCATCCATATAAGTTTGTAAAGCCTTCCTTTGCTCATTTAGCTTTATTTGCATTGCCACCATCAGAGAACTATAATCAGTAGTTGGGGCAGGCTGTGGAGCAACTGTCTGTAGTGTTTTCTTGTAGGTCTGGCTTCTTCTCTTGAAGACCTGGAACTTCCTTTTCTTCTAGCAGCCTCTTCATCCTCTGAAGAAGAAGTACTGATAATGTCTACCCTATCCTTAGGACTATGAGGTAACTCCTTCTCAGTCCTTTATAGTTCCTCAGCACCCTTTGCTCCACAGTCTCTTTTCTTGAGGTTTCCTCTACATGCTCCCCCCAAAGTCTACCTGCTCCCCCTCAACAGCTGTTTTTTCTCCCTCTAAGTCAGTCTGTACAAGATCAGGGAATAGCTCTTCTAATGTAAACTCATGTTGATATTGTACAGGAGAATCTCTTATTTCTGGAGCAACTGAGTCTACTTTATCAGCAACTGATGTGTCCTCCATGACAACATCTTGTGGTTGACAATATGACTCTGTATGCTGATCAACATCAAGTAATGATTCAGTCAGAACTTCATCCTCAATATTGAAATTTAATTGATTAACTTCAGTGATTACCTCTAGAATGGTTTGGGTAGCCCTTTCACTCTCTAATTGAGTTGGCTCATCCACATGTAGAGGCTCCCCTTGGAGTGGATCCAGGTGAATAGGGCTAGCTGATGGTAGCTCCCCCTGCCTCTGGGCATCTTCTTGTCTTGCTGGTGACTATCCAGCATGGTCATCTTCTCCATCATCAGAACTAAAAACCACTTGTTCCTCTGAGCTACTTGAGGAGTCTTGAGCCACAATGACTGTCTTCTTCTTCTTCTTCTGAGGTGTTTCCTTTTCTGGAGTTGGAATTTTCTTTGTCAACACTCTATCCCACCTTGAGAAAATTCTTACATCCATTCTCCTCATGTGGTTTATCTTAGAACCAGCAGCTTGGTTCATCACTTCAGGGATACATCCAGCTAAGTATAAACTCAGAATACTACCCAGATTGGGTTTCTTCAGACTCTCTTTTATCTTATCAAACATGACTACTGACCAATCAGTTTTAAGTTTGAAAATAATCCTTCTCATCAAACTGAACAAGTGAGCTGATATCCTATCATGCCCACCAGTCTTGCTCAGTATCACCTTGCCCACTATTTCAGATAAGAACTTGCCCTGCATGTTCATGCCTTTCCTGTTGAAAATTGAACCAATCTTCAGGCTTGAATCAAGTCCACACCATGCCAGTGCCTCCTTTGTCTTTGAAGCAGATACATCTTCCTCTTCTTTAGATCTTGGGAGATGTAGAACTTTTCTTAGATTCTTATGGGTGACCTTCACCTTTGCCCCATGAACTTCGAACTTAATCTTGAGTCCAGATTCATCAAGAGTAGCTGCACTCAAGAATTCAAGGACCTCCTTCTTCCAGATCTTGATTGGTTCTGATACAAGATACTCTAATCCAGTCTCTGCAATTAGGGTTACCACACCTTGGATTTCTAGTTCCGCGTCATCAAAGGTGTGTCGCACGAGCTCATATCCTTCATTAATGTTCTCTTCTAGCTTGGGCGTCATTAGAGTTTGAAGAAATTTTGAATTTAGAGAAGAGAGATGTCGACACACAAGTTTGGTCTTGAAACTATAGTGAGCGTGTCGACAAACAATGGTGAAGACCTATTTATACCTTTCTAAAATTGAAGGTGAAAAGGCACGTCAAAATACTTGAAATGTGTCGACAATGTTGATAAGTGTCGACACTTACTTCTAATGTCTCGACAACTATGTGTCGACACAAATATAATCGACAGAATATATTTGTCGACACTTATATATCTCAGCTCGACACTTAGTCTAGACTCTACTAGACTAATTCTGTGTAAATCCTAAGTGTCTACACCACCCTGGATGTGTAGACACCTACACTGCATGTGTTGACACTAATTCTCTGAAGTATCGACACAGACTTCCTAGATGTGTTGACACCATTTCTCTAAAATGTCGACACCACTTCTATGTGTTGGCACAGACAACTCTGTGTGTCGACACTATTTTACTTAACCAATTTTTGTAAACTATTCTAAGTTTATCTTTCCTAATTCAATTTTAAACTTATTGAATTTGGTTTCATGTAAGGGCTTAGTAAACATATCAGCTAACTGATTATCTGTCTTAACATACTCTAGAGAAATGCCTTCTTTTTCCACATGTTCTCTTAGAAAATGGTATTTAATTTCTATGTGCTTAGTCCTACTATGAGAGACAGGATTATTTGCAATAGAAATAATACTAGTAGAATCACAAAATAAAGGTGTCCTACTTACTTGAATACCATAATTTTCTAGCTGATGTTGAATCCATAGAAGTTGAGCACAACAACTTCCTGCAGCCACATACTCTGACTCTGTTGTGGAGATAGCCACATTGGTTTGCTTCTTGCTACTCCATGACACCAGCCTTCCACCTAGAAATTGATAGGTTCCTGTAGTACTCTTCCTATCTTCCTTGCAGCCTGCAAAATCTGCATCTTAATAACCTGTCAGTACAAAATCTCCATTCCTAGGGTACCAAAGGCCTACATAAGGTGTGCCCTTAAGATATCTCAAAATTCTTTTGACTGCTGTCAAATGAGATTCTTTAGGGCAAGCTTGGTACCTAGCACAAACACATGTAGCATACATGATATCTGGTCTACTAGCAGTCAAATACAGTAGGGAGCCAACTATCCCTCTATACAAAGTTTCATCTACAGGTTTCCCTGCATCATCTTTGCTTAGAGACATGCTTGACCCCATAGGAGTTTTCATGGTAGTGGATGATTCCATACCATACTTCCTTATCAACTCTAGGGTGAACTTAGACTGGCATATGGATAATCCATCTTCAGTCTGTCTAACTTGAAGACCCAAGAAGAACTTAAGTTCCCCCATACTGCTCATTTCAAATTGTCCTTGCATGAGTTTTGCAAACTTTCTGCAAAGACTACTTTCTGTAGACCCAAATATTATGTCATCTACATATATTTGGACTAAGATAATCTTGCCTCTAGATTCCCTAAGGAATAGAGTCTTGTCTATTTTCCCCCTTAAAAATTTATTCTCAATGAGAAAACTAGACAGGGTTTCAAACCAAGCCCTTGGGGCTTGTTCTAACCCATACAAAGCCTTCCTAAGTCTATAAACATGATCAGGTTTAAGATAATCAAGAAAACCTGATGGCTGCTTTACATAGACTTCTTCCTTTAGATTTCCATTTAGAAAAGCTGACTTAACATCCATTTGATATAACTTAAATCTGTTGGAACACCCTATTACTAATTTGGGTCAGGATCACTATGTCTCTAGGAAACCTATTTTTGACCTCCTGTATAGCTCTAAAGGTCAATTAGAATTGAGTGTAAGGGTTAGAAGTCTAGGTTTGAAAGCTGCGATCAAGACCAAGAATTTTCAGTTTGAGACTAAGTCATATCGTTGAGCTCAGCACGACGATTCGTCGAACTCCAATCGACGATCGTCTAGCTCAACTTCGACAGATCGTCCAACTCCATTCGACGATCGCTGAGCTCAACTTCAACAAATCGTCGAACTCCATTAGACGATCTGCGAGCTCAGTTCGACGATCTTGACTCAGTATTGGATCTCTATCTCTGAGCTCAGTTCGACGATCTTTGAGCATAGATCGACGATTTTTGTTGCTGTATAAGTCCAAATCGCTGAGCTCAGTTCGACGATAGCAGAGCTCAGTTCGACTTTTTTCTGATGAGTTAAAGGATTTTTCAAGATTCAAATTCAGGACAGTTAAGGATTTATTCAGCAATTAATTCAGAAGATTTTCTAGCCGTTTTCATTTATTCTGGACCAAGTTTCAAGGGATTATCAAGGAATGTTTCTTTGGACTTTCCTCCAGAAGACATTTGCAATTAAGGATGCAATTAATGACAAGCCAACGGCTATTCTTGACAGAGGATGATTTTCTATTCAGTACCAGAGAATAAAATACAAGTTTTTTGAATCTCTCTCACTCAGAACACAGACAAGAAGAACAAGAACAAAATATTCTCTGTCTCAAAGAATTCTCTTAAGAACACAAACAAAAGGAGATCAACAAATCTGAAATCTTCTGATCTCTTGTGATTCAAGTGTTCAAGGCCAACACCTTTCAAAGACTCCAGATACCTAACATTTCAACTGTTGCTGAAATCATCATTTATTGGAGATCAACTTCTGAAGGCCTATCACCCTACAACAAAGCTTCATTTCCTGAATATCACAAGGACTCAGGGGGAGCTTTGACAACATCAAATCCACAAAGTCTTCTTAGCTGATCTGAGAAAGAGAAGACTTCCATCATTCTCTCATCCCCATCTCTGTAAAGGGTTTTTCAAACTCCCTTCAAAAGTTTGAGCTTGGTTTTTAAGCACCTTGTCAAAAGCTCATTGGTGGCAAGACACCTGATCAAAAAATCTGATTTGGTTTTTGAGCACCTTATCAAAAGCTCATTGGTGCCCAGGACACCTGATCAACTCATCCTGCAGTGGATTCCTACCTAGGGTGGTAGAAGAGTGGATGTACCCAAGTTTAGGGGAACCACTATAGCTCCTTGTGTCTTCTGGCTTGCTTGTCTTTATCTTTTGTTTCTAGCTATGATTGTTTTGTGATTAGTTTAGATCTATGATTAATTTCTGTTGTAGGTTATTTTGTGATTAGAATTTATAGTTGCTTCCCTGTTCACTCAGATTACAACAATTGTTGTAAAAAGTTTTCAAGCACCATATACTCTATTCACCCCCCTCTAGAGTATATCAGATCTAGCTGCACTTTCAATTGGTATCAGAGCCAGGTTGGTTAAACATACCACACCTTGGTGGTTGCACAGACTAACACCTGAACCCAAAGATTCCTAGTTAGATCTGTTTTCTTTTGAGTTTATTATTAAATTTTGTTTTCACAAATCATGGCCCAAAATAAAGATTATGCTAGCACCAGACCTCCAGTGTGCAATCTATCCAAGTTTGCACTTTGGAAAGCAAGGATCAGATTATACATGAATTCTATTGACGAGGATATTTTTAATTCTGTTTTGATAGTTTGTCCAAGACCTCCAGAGAACTCAAGTACAAATGCTGTTCCACCTCCATCAGGAACAGATGCTAATATCAAGAAATGGAAGGTAGCTGATGCCAAGGCTATGAACATCTTAGCCCAGACTATGTCTGATGATATCTTTCAAAAGGTGGCTGAATGCAATTCAACAAAGGAAATCTGGGATAAACACTCTGAAATAGTCTCAGGCTCAGCTGATGAGAGAAAGGATAGGAGATCCCACCACATATCTCAATATGAGAATTTCAAGAAGGGAGAAATTGAATCAGTTGGAGATATGTACAATAGACTTAGTATGATAGTCAGTGAACTCAGGACTTTGGATAAGGAGATATCACTGACTGAACTTAATGACAAAATTCTAATGTGCTTCCCTAGCACTTGGGATTCAAGAATCTGGCCAATCAAGGATGTCAGAAGTTTGAATGAAATCACCACAGAAGCTCTATTGGGTAAGCTCAAATCTTATGAGCTACTCATTAAGAATAAAGAAGAAGAACAGAAGGCTGCCTCACCAGCCACAAGAAAAGAGAAGACAATAGCCTTCAAGACAACTGAAGATCAGCCTGAAGACAAAGTCACAGGGAATGATGAACTGCTCAGTCTGTTGGCCAAAAGATTCTACAAGATGGCCAGAAAGGACTTCAGAAAGAGATAATACAAGGAGCATGATAAGCCAAGGTATGATAAGTCTAACAATAAAGCAATTGTTTGCTTTGGTTGCAGGAAAGCAGGGCACATTGTACCTGACTGTCTAGAAAACAAAAACAAGGATAGAAGGGACAAGAAAGAAAGAAGAAAGGAGAAATACTCCAAGAGGAATGGCAATGGCAAGCCCTCCTCAAGCAAAAACAAACACACAAGAAAGGGGTTTGTTGCTGAATCCTGGAGTGAGACTGAAGAGGAGTCAGAAGCCTCATCCAGCTCCAGTGATGATGAAGATGATGCAGAAGAGAAGGAGTTCTGCATGATGGCAATCAATGCCTCTCAACATTATTCAGATAAAGAAGAGTCAGAGTCAGACTTAGAGACTCAACTTGAAGAAGATCAGGTAATTAGTTCATTTGATTTCAATTCAGAGGACTTTAAATCTGAGTTTAAAGCATTATGTTTAGACCTGCTAAAATCTGAGAAAGAAATTATCTCTCTCAGAAATCATTTATCTGAACATAATACCTTAAAGTCAGAAAACCTCAAACTCTCTCAGGAGTTGGAGTGTTGTAGGGAGCAGATAGCTTCACTGAAAGGTGAGCTATCTGAGGCCAAGAAGCTTGAAGAATCCCTTAATGGGAGAAGTATCAAGCTGATGGACATCACAAGCACAGTGAACTACAGATTTAATAGTACACTGGGCTTGGGTGCTTCATCCAGCCAACCCATAATTCTAACAACTCCAATCAAGTTCATTTCTGATAAAGGAAAGGGAGTTGTAGAGGTAGCTAGGAAAAATTCTGATCTGCCCAAGAAAACTAAGTTCCAGCAGAAGTCGTCGAATGGAGCTAGACGATCGCCGAACGCAGATCGACGATCTCAGGCAAAATCGTCGAACTCAGGTCGACGATCTCTAATTCCTGAACTCTGCCATAGTTGACCATCGAACGGAGCTCGACAATCTGACCCAAGATCGTCGAACGCAGCTCCACGATCGTCCAACAGAGATCAGAGCTCTGGAAACTCTTTCAAGGGCAAATCAAAATCCAATCCTAGGGGTCCTTCATCCCAAATCTTTAACCCTTATACTGAATGGATTATACCTCCAAGGAGATATCATCCTGAAGGTTATAAGAGTCAACCTGGGATGTCTTTTATTTCAGAGTTTAAAGGTTATCAACCTAGGCCCAAGGTAAACTGGGTCAAAAACAAATGAATTATTTTATGTGCAGGTGAAGACCTATCCAACATCAAACCAGCAATGGTACTTGGATAGTGGGTGCTCTAAGCACATGACAGGAAACAAGGATAACCTCACATCCTTTAGAGCCAAACTTGGACCCAAATAATCTTTGGTGATTCAAACTTTGGACAAACTAAAGGATATGGTGCAGTCCAGATTGGATCAGTAACATTCAAGAAGGTAGCTTATGTGGAAGGACTGAAGCACAATTTGATAAGCATCAGTCAGCTATGCGATGAAGGCTAACAGGTGACCTTCAGCAAAGCATTATGCAAGATCAAGTCAGAGGAAAACACAACTGTATTGACAGGTAAAATGAAAGGTAACATCTATCTAGTAGATTTTCTTTCAACAGATGTAGATATTTGACTGTTCAATTCTGTTTGTAGACCAAATATTTTATGGCATAAGATACTAGGACACTTAAACCTTAGAACTATTACTAGGCTATCCAAGGACAACCTTGTTAGAGGACTACCTTCTGGCCCCTATAAGAAGGAAGGACTCTGCAGGGCTTGTCAATTAGGCAAGTAAACAAAAAATAGTTTTAAGTCACTTAATAAGAGTGATTCACCTAGGATATTGTATCTGTTACACATGAATCTTTTTAGACCCATCAAAGTACAAAGCCTAGGAGGGAAATCTTACACTTTAGTAGTTGTAGATGATTTCTCTAGATTCACTTGGGTGTTCTTTCTGAGGAAGAAGTCTGATAACTTTAAGTGTTTGACAGAGTTTCTCAAATGTATACAGATTGAGTTCAATACTCACATTGCCCTGATCGGAAGTGATCATGGGACAGAGTTTGATTCTCTTCTTATGCAAGATTTCTGTCAGAGTGAAGGGATAAGGCATACTTTCTCAGCTCCTAGAACTCCTCAACAAAATGGGGTAGCTGAAATGAAAAATAGAACCCTTATTGAATCTGCCACTACATTATTGTCAGATGCTCATCTTCCTCTATCCTTTTGGGCGGAGGCAGTGAACACCTCCAACTATGTGCTGAATAGAAGTTTGATACATAAACTAAAGGGTAAGACTCCCTATGAATTACTCAAAGGGAAGAAACCTAAAGTTGATTATTTTAGAGTTTTTGGTTGTATTTGCTATATACATAATAATGACAAGAAATATTTAGCAAAATTTCAAGCTAAAGCTGATGAAGGAGTGTTTCTGGGATACTCCATGATCAGTAAGGATTATAGGGTTTATAATAAATCATCTCTTAAAATTGAAGAATCTGTTCATATATCATTTGATGAATCTAACATATCTTTCAAGGAGAAGATCTCTTCTACCATAGAACCTTTGCAGGAACATTCTCTTGTTGAAGACTTGAACAAGTTATAGGTTACTCAAAAAGAGTAAGGCAGTGAAGATGAAGAAAGTATTCAACATATTGAAGAACAACTTGAAGAGCCAATTGTTGTACCACAAGAGGAAACAACAACACAGGTTGGTGAACAATCAACACCCCCTGTTGATTTAGTAACATCAAGAGATCATCCAATTTCCCAAATAATTGGAGACATCTCAGCTGGTGTGCAAACCAGAAATCAGGTCAACCAAAACCTGTTGCACACCTGCTTTCTATCGTAAATTGAACCTCAGTTCATTCAAGATGCAGAGCAAGATCCACACTGGATCATTGCAATGCAAGAAGAGTTGCATCAATTTGAAAGGAACAAAGTGTGGGAACTAGTGCCAAAGCCTAAGGATCATTCCATTGTTGGAACAAAGTGGGTGTTCAAAAACAAACTGGATGATCAAGGAGTAATTGTAAGGAACAAGGTAAGGCTAATTGCTCAAGGATATTCTCAAGAAGAAGGAATAGACTATGACCAGACATTTGCACCAGTTGCAAGATTGGAAGCCATCAGAATATTCTTAGCTTATGCAGCACATAAAGGATTCAAGGTATATCAGATGGATGTGAAAAGTGCATTTCTAAATGGAGACATCAAAGAAGAAGTATATGTCAGACAACCTCCAGGTTTTATCTCTCCAACTTATCCTGATTATGTTTTTAGGTTGAACAAAGCATTATATGGTCTCAAGCAAGCTCCTAGAGCATGGTATGAGACCCTTACATGCTTCCTTTTGGAAAATGGATTTATAAGGGGTAGAGTGGACCAAACTCTTTTCATGAGAACCCATAAGTCCCATACCCTACTAGTACAGATTTATGTAGATGATATTATTTTTGGTTCTACTGACTCAAAATTGTGCAGAAGGTTTTCCAACCTAATGCATTCTAAATTTGAAATGATTAGCATGGGTGAGTTATCCTTCTTCCTAGGATTGCAAGTCAAACAGCATGCTGAAGGCATCTTTATTTCTCAAACCAAGTATGCAAATGAATTGGTTAAGAAATTTGGCATGTCTGAAGCATCTTGTATGAAAACACCTATGCCTACTAATGCTGTATTGGATGCTGATGAACATGGGAAACCTGTTGATCAGACAATATATAGAGCAATGATTGGCTCTTTACTGTACCTTACAGCTAGCAGACCAGATATAATGTTTGCTACATGTATATGTGCTAGGTTCCAAGTAAGCCCTAGAGAGTCACACCTAACACTAGTAAAGAGGATTCTCAGGTATGTTAAAAGTTGTCCAAATCTAGGTCTCTGATATCCAAAAGATTCAACATTTGATTTAACTAGATTTTCTGATGCTAATTATGCTGGATGCAGAATTGACAGGAAAAGCACCAGTGGAACTTGTCAGTTCCTTGGTGACAGACTTGTCTCTTGGTTTTGTAAGAAACAAACTTCTGTGTCAACTTCAACTGCTGAAGCTGAATATATGGCTGCAGGCAGTCGTTGTTCACAAATCTTGTGGATTCAAAACCAACTTCTAGACTATGGCTACAACTTAGATAAGTCTAAAATCTTTTGTGATAACAGCAGTGCTATTTCTATAGCTCAAAATCCAGTCCTCCATAGTAGGACAAAACACATAGAAATTAGGCATCACTTCTTAAGGGATAATGTTGAGAAGAATAAAATTGAACTGCAATATATCCCAACTGATTTACAAAGGGGAGATATTTTCACCAAGCCCTTGGATGAAAAGAAACACACCTTCTTCCTAAATCAGTTAGGAATGTTAGATGGAGGAAGTCTAAAATAATATCCAAGATTTAAAAATTTCAAAAATTGACCAAGACTAGGCAAACATCTTGATTTTTCTTAGTGTCTAGAGTTTTTCTGGTCTCTGAACTGCGCTCGACGATTTTCCCCCAGATCGTCGAACGGAGAACGACGATTTCCGAAATCGTCGACCTGAGTTCAGCGTTTCTCAGATAGTATGAACTATCTCTTCCGGTCAGCGATCGTCGAACGACGCTCGACGATTTTATTCTCTGAACGATCGTCGAACAGAGCTCGACGCTATCGAATATCGTCGAACGTAGATCGACGATGTTGAAGACTCTTCAGATTCCTTTAGAAGCCCCGATCGTCGAACTGAGTTCAACGATCTTTCCATTTCTGCGTCAAACCGTAATATAAAATTCATTTTTCGCCGTCATTCTCCTTTTGCGCTTTCGATTTCTCTGCAAAGAGTTTCTTTCCCTCCAAACATTTCTACACTTGGTCGTTTTGTTTGTTGATTATTTGCAGGTAACCATTGTTGAAACCGGAACCCGGCTTCCTGTGGAGCTCGCCCTTGGGGAAAGGGGGTGGTCTCGCGCCTACTTCGCTCCTGCAAGGAAAAACAACAAGACAAGGAGAAAACAGACCCAAGGGATCGGCAGGGAGGTCCCACCACAAACCCGGAAGATCTCAGAGCGCTTCCCCTCCTTAGCCTGAAGCCGAGCTAAGGTACCCTCAGAAAGCACTTAAAGATTTTGGGGAGAAGAGCACAGGGAGAACCTGCTTTCTGGGGTACCCCTTGGGTCCTATTTATAGCTTTTGAAATCCGGACTGCCAATAACCAAAAAAACCTGATCTGAAATTACCAAGAAACCCTTAGCTGGGCCTGCCAATAGCCAAACTCCGATGTTTTGAAGGGCTATGGGTAGACCAGCAGGGGTAAAACAGTAAAAAGTACCTCTGACCCCCAGGCGAGCTGGGACCCCTGGCCACCTCAGCATGCTCTGCTCGCCCGCTGCTGCTGAGCTCCACTGTGAGGGCGCGAGTTGCAGCCCGCTCGGCAAATGCCGAGCTCGGGGTCGTCGATCGACGATCTCTGGCCGACGGATGCCGAGCTCAGCCTCGCCCCTGCCGCTGCCGAGCTCGCCTGCTGCTGCCGAGCTCCCCTGTGACTTTGCTCGCCGGACACGGGGTTGTACACAATCCCCACTCTTTTCGAGCTTGTCAAAAAGCTCGGAAAGAAACATCCAACCCGAAGTGTGCGGCGAGCTCTGGCTGGCGAGTTGGAGGGAATCTTCTGGTGGGGGCCACCTGCGGCTATATATATGCACCTGCTGTGCTGCCTGGCTCTTGCCATTCCCCCTGTTGCCTTGCCAAGATGCCCCTTCCTAAGGAGATTCAAGAGCGCATAGACCGAGCTCGCCAGGCTTCCGCGGCTCGCGTTTCCGCGCTGACGGCGGTCCCCGCGAAAGTTCCTCAAATTGACCCCGCCGAGCCGAGCTCCAAGAGGACAAAGCCGTTCCCCGAGGCGGCCGAGCCCATCTTCCACGACCTGAGGGCCACGCTGGCTCGTGAGACCAGCTCTTCTACTCGAACTATTCTGGAGAATGACAGGGAGGTTGTTGTTGTTGGCGACGATCAGGGCGGCCTACCAGATGACGAGGGCACCGCGCCGCGGGTCCCTACGCCGCGAGGCGAGGTCACGCTCACCTCTTCGCGACTCTCGGCACCGGACAGCCATCCCCGGGATCCGCCGCTCCTCTTCTGGATCCTGCCTGTGAGCTCGCAGAGGCCAGCTTCACCACATGACTCCCCTCCTCGGCAAATTGATGCGGCCGCCAGGGGAGGCCTGGGGTCCATTCCTGTCCCGGGCTTCGAGCTCATCTTGCCGGGGGCTCGCGGCCCAGGTCGCGGGAAGGACCTGAGGTTCATCCCTCCTCGCGTTTCCTTTGAGCCGCCGAGCTCTTCAGGTCTGCCTCGCTCAACTCTGTGCTTCACTAGCTTTTGCTTTGCTGACGTTTGCCTTTACAGCCCTTCCCAGTCAATCGGCTGCCGAGGAGTCCTCGCGGGCAGCCTACCATTCTCCCCTCCCATCTCCGAGCTCACTGGACTCTTACTTGGGTCCGGAGGTGGATCAGGGCGAGCTGTCGAGGAGGGAGGTCAAGCTCCTCAAGAAGCTGGTGTGCGGACTGCGCGAGGTGCAAGGAGTCAACGAGACGCTGCAGCGCGACTATGCGCGTCTTGCTGAGGAGGTGCGCCTCGGCCGACCTAGCGAGTTGATGTCTCCCTCCAGACTCCTGGATGAGATAGACGACGGTCTCTTGGTCGCGCAAAGGAATTCTGGGAGGATCCGCGAGCTACTCCGCGCGCGTCAGCTTGGGGGGGGGGGGGCGGGGGTCGCGAGGCCGGGGTAGGTAAGTTTGCGGGCTCCTCTGCCGAGCCGACCGTCGCTCACGCCCCGATGCCCTCCCTGCTCGCGCGCCTCCTTTTCTGTTCTGAACTTTCCCCTTCTGTGATGAACAACTCTTAGAATATTCTTAATTATGTTATTTAAATAAAAAGCCGTAATGTTTGACTTAGCCTCAGTTGGGATGCGCCGGAAGTCGGCGAGCTGGGGTGGCGAGCTGGGGTGGCGAGCTGGGGCGGCGAGCTGTGCCGATGTGACATCCTGCCTCAGATTCCTTTTCCTATAAATAGCCCCCCCCCTCACCTACCCCCGTACTGTCTTTATTACTTTGCTTTCCCTTCCTTGCTTTTTCCTTTCTCTGCTCGCGCAGCGCTTCGCTTCTTCTCTGCGATCATGGGCAAGACCAACCCGGACGCCGATGGCCGCTCCAAATGCGCGCAACACTTCGCGGATTACTGCTTATTCGACGGCCACACCAGCGAGGAGGAGCTCGCAGAATTCATAGCCCTGTATGTGCCGCCGGGCTTTGAGGCGCGCAGGCCGGGGCCGGGCGAGGCCATCGACACGTTTTATGAGAACGAGCTCGCATTCCCTATCTCACACTTCGAGGTGGGGCTGCGACTTCCCTTGTGGCCAGAGATCCGGCAGATCCTGAAATACTACGGGGCCGTCCCCGCGCAGCTGAACTCAAACGCCATCGCCATGATGGTGGCATTCGCGAGCTACCTCCGGCGGGAGAGGATCGAGTTCAACCTGACGGTGTTCAGGAAACTCTTCTCCTATAAGGCGACGACGGATGGGGTTGCCTACTTCGGCGGCTCCTTGATCAAAGTTCGCGAGATAGCGAACAAACACCATACCTGGATGACCAAGATCGCCTTCATCAAGGGCGATCTCGGCAACATCCCCTACTCGCCGCAACAAAAAGGCGAGGAGGTGTACCGCCCGCCGGCTGTGTCCGGCAACGACGCCGAGCTCCACAAATTCTTCCTCCACAAAGATTTCGAGGTCGCCTTCCTGCGGAGGGGCCTCGACGCGCTCCCCCAGGTTCTGCCTGGCGAAGGTATGCTCTCCTCGTCTTGCCGAGCTCGCCTACTCGCCGAGCTCGGCACATCATCATATCTGAATTTTCTAACCTTTCCAAGTATTTTCCTGCAGGGGAGCGAATAATCCCCGCGAACCCGCCTTTTGTGGACACGGGGCTTGATACTGACCCTCTTGCTCGCGAGAGGGCGGCGGCAGCGGCCTGCTGAGACGAGGCGGACCTCTCGCAGCCCTCTTCCGGCAAGAGGCGATCTGAAGACGCGGGGTCGAACCCGCCATCCGGCCCCCGTCAGATGAAAAAGATGCGGAGAGCCCTGCTAGCTCCGCGGGGGCAACAACATCAACATCAGCCCAGCCCCAAGTACATCAGCTCGTCGGAGACTCCTCCCGACGCGTCACCGAGGAGCCCGCTGAAGGAGACGACCAGCAAGGGCCGAAAGGGTGGAAAGGGCCCTTCCACCTCGGCTGCGATCTCCCCTCCTCCTTCGGCGAAGAGGACCGCCCGCGAGCGCGCGCCGCCGAAGCAGCACCCCCTCTTCAACTTCGGCGCACGCTGGAAGGATTCCGCGGGCGAGCCCATGCTGCAGTGGGACGAGCTCGCTCATCGAGTCTCCGTCTCCACTCTGCACCCATCCTGGCACGACCGCGAGCCCGCCACCGGTCACACCTACGCCCTCGGCTTCGGCCTTTATGGCCGGGAGGATGCCGAGGCCTACAAGAGGACGACCCTCCGGCAGCTCGGCCATGAGGGTCTGCAGTCCCACCTGCGGACTTTGGAGCTGCACCACATGTTGGCGCGACGCAGCTTTGCCATCAGCCACCAGCTCGAAAAGGCCGAGCAGGCTCGCGACCTCGCCAAGGAGCAGGTTGCCGATCAGGCGAGGCGGCTCGGCATCGCGGATAGTCTTCTCGCCCAGACTGCTGGCGGGCTGGTAAGTGTTATGCACCGCTCTCTTTTACTTAGAAAGCTTTGCTGCCGCTAAATGGGCTTTTTTCCAGGACGCCAAGGCGGCGGGCGAGCTCCAGGCTCGCAACACTGAGCTGGGGGAGGAGAACGGCCGCCTGCACGTGCAACTGGCCGCGGATGCCGACGCTGCTGGCGAGCTCCAGGCTCGCAATGCCGAGCTCGGGGAGGAGAACGGCCGCCTACGCGCGCGCCTTGGAGAGCTGGAGGGCGCGAATGCGAAGTTGAAGGGGGAGAACCAGCACCTTCTCGGCGAGGTTCGTCGCCAGGCGGAGATCTTCTTCCCGTCGCACGACATCGATCCCACACTCCCCTACAAGAGCCCGCGCATCTTCGGCGAGGCCTACCTCGTCGAGAGACTGCAGATCAACTCAATCCAGACCGCCGAGTGCACCCTCGCGATGATGAAGGACTCCGGGGTGCTGGTGGAAGGGTGTGGGGAGATCTCTGCTCGGGACCTGATGCCGAGTCTGTGTCCGGCGACGCCGCCCAGCGAGAAGGAAGATAGCCTGGACACAATGTTCGGGAAGAGCTTCCAGGACCATTCGGGCGACGGTGGGGACCAGCCTGGCGGAGGGGGCGAGGCCAGCTGACAGCCTTGTTTTTATTATTTTTTTCTTTCTTTCCTTTTTTGACTATTCGCCGTGGTGAGCTCCCTATACATTTGTGAATAATGAAAATTTTTTGATCATACCGGTGCTCCTTTACTATGCTTATTGTGTTATGAATGTATGCGAGTGCTTCCTCCCGCGACCTCGCAGGGACAGGTTCCGCTAGTAGTGTGATTATGAGAGCACGCACGCGAGCGAGACACGCTTGGGGTGTTCACCAAGCCCCAAACGATTTCGCGGCGAGTTGCTCTCCGCCCTCATCGCGCCACTATTGCTTGCACGCGAGCCACCCAGGTTGTGCCCGTCGAAGGGGGAAAATTTTAAAGTGTAATGGGCCAGGGAGGTGAGATCCCCTGGTCCGGCTTGCCTTCCTCTGGCGAGGCCCGGGCTTGCGGCCTACTCGCCAATGCCGAGCTGGAGATGACGAGCCCAAATACGCCCATGCAGAGCCCTTCAGCCCGGCCTGCCTTCTTGACCGTGCCGAGCTGAGTTTGCCGAGCCTGAGCTCGTCCTAGCAGGACCCTTCCCCTTGGCTCCTTACCACAGACTGGCCTGCACCTGATGTTTTTAAGGCCGACATCATCGAGTGACTCCCAGCCCTGCCAGCTAGGTGAGAGCCTGACGGCGGGATCTGCTCGAGGCCAAGGATGACACCGAGTGACTTCCAGCCCTGTCAGCTAGGTGAGAGCCTGACAGCGGGATCTGCTCGGGGTCCGTTACTACCACCATCGAGTGACTTCCTGCCCTGTCAGATAGTTGAGAGCCTGACAGCGGGATCTGCTCGAGGCCAAGGATGACACCGAGTGACTTCCAGCCCTGCCAGCTAGGTGAGAGCCTGACAGCGGGATCTGCTCGGGGTCCGTTACTACCACCATCGAGTGACTTCCAGCCCTGTCAGCTAGTTGAGAGCCTGACAGCGGGATCTGCTCGAGGCCAAGAATGACACCGAGTGACTTCCAGCCCTGCCAGCTAGGTGAGAGCCTGACAGCGGGATCTGCTCGGGGTCCATTACTACCACCATCGAGTGACTTCCAGCCCTGTCAGCTAGTTGAGAGCCTGACAGCGGGATCTGCTCGAGGCCAAGGATGACACCGAGTGACTTCCAGCCCTGTCAGCTAGGTGAGAGCCTGACAGCGGGATCTGCTCGGGGTCCGTTACTACCACCATCGAGTGACTTCCTGCCCTGTCAGCTAGTTGAGAGCCTGACAGCGGGATCTGCTCGAGGCCAAGGATGACACCGAGTGACTTCCAGCCCTGCCAGCTAGGTGAGAGCCTGACAGCGGGATCTGCTCGGGGTCCGTTACTACCACCATCGAGTGACTTCCAGCCCTGTCAGCTAGTTGAGAGCCTAACAGCGGGATCTGCTCGAGGCCAAGAATGACACCGAGTGACTTCCAGCCCTGCCAGCTAGGTGAGAGCCTGACAGCGGGATCTGCTCGGGGTCCGTTACTACCACCATCGAGTGACTTCTAGCCCTGTCAGCTAGTTGAGAGCCTGACAGCGGGATCTGCTCGAGGCCAAGGATGACACCGAGTGACTTCCAGCCCTGCCAGCTAGGTGAGAGCCTGACAGCGGGATCTGCTCGGGGTCCGTTACACATCTTATTTTACCATGCAGGCTAGTTACAACATTATCAGAGAGCTTGAAGGAATTTATTATAACCACAGTGTTGCTTACATGTTTTAGGGGAAAAATCGCTTGAGGTCGTCATCACTCCAGGTGAGACTCAGGGTCTCGCCCTCTACATTTTGGAGCCGGTAGCCCCCTGACTCCAAGGCTACCTTTACAATGAATGGTCCCTCCCAGCTGGGATTGAGCTTCCCTACGGATGCTGACCTCCCTGCCGCATCTACTTTCTTCAGCACCAAGTCCCCTTCCACGAACTGCTTGACCCTGACGTGCTTGTCAAAGTACTTGGCCATTCTTCTTTTTACCTCCTCCTGCCGGATAGCGGAAAGGTCTCTCACCTCTTCCACCATGTCAAGGGAAAGCCTTAGTTCCTCCTCATTCTCTGCTTGCCATTCCTCACGGCCTTCTTTTGTTGACACGACTCGCGGTGTTTGGACTTCGAATTCAATGGGGAGCACGGCCTCGCACCCATGGGAGAGTTTGAAGGGGGTCTCTCCTGTAGCTGTGTTGGGGGTGGTTCTTAGGGCCCAAAGAACCGCGGGAAGCTGCTCCACCCAACTCCCTTTCAGGTTCTCCACCTTCTTTTTGAGGAGGTTGACGATGATCTTGTTTGCGGCCTCCACCTGTCCGTTACTCCTGGGGTGATGGACCGAGGCGAACCTGAGATCGATCCAAGCTGTTCGCAGAAGCTGGTGAACTCGGCACTGGCGAACTGGGGCCTATTGTCTGTGACGATGGCCTGGGGCAGCCCATGGCGACAGATGATCTCCCCCCAAACAAAGTTCCTGATCACCTGGGAGGTCACCTTTGCCAATGCCTTCACCTCCATCCACTTTGAGAAGTAGTCTATCATCACCAGGAGGAACCTTCTCTAGCCGCTGGCTTGGGGGAACGGCCCAACCAAATCCATTCCCCAAATTGCGAAGGGCCACGGGGCTGAGAAACTACGGAGCCGCTGGGCCGGCTGCAGCTGGGGAGGGGCGAACATTTGACACTTATGATATCTCCTTGCGAATTCTGCAACGTCCCGGCCTAGGGTGGGCCAGAAATAACCTTGCCTGACTATCCTCCCTTCCAGGGTCCGACTCCCGGAGTGACTCCCACATTCCCTGGAGTGGACCTCCTCCAAGATCCTTCGCGCTTCTCCCTCGGTTACGCAGCGGGCCAGCATCCCTGAGAGGGTCTTTCTATATAGCTGCCCGTCCTGGAGGAGGTAGTATGCTGACTTGTGCCTCAGCTTCTTCTTGTCCACCCCTTCCGGATACTCTCCTATGCAGAGAAAAACAATCATTGGATCCATCCATGAAGCTTGCTGATCGACTTCCATGAGCTCTCCTTCTTCGATGGAGGGGCGAAACAGGTCGGTGATGGTGCCCCCCACCAGGGGACCATGCTTAGCCAATTGATCGGCTTGTTTATTCTCTTCCCTGGGCACGTGTCGGATGGTGAAAGTTTGAAAAGTGCCAATGACCCCCTTCAACTTGGCCAAGTACGATCGCAGGGTGGGCTCCCTTGCCTCAAACTCCCCGTTAATCTGAGAAGCCACTACCATGGAGTCAGTAAGGACCTCCACATCTGATACCCCCAGCTCCCTGGCCAGGCGCAGCCCTGCTATCACGGCCTCATACTCGGCCTGGTTGTTGGTAATGGGAAAGTGCACCACCACCGTCTGCTCGATTCGGGTCCCTTGAGGGCTTTCTAGGATCACCCCTACTCCTAAGGAATGCCTTCCCGAGGCTCCATCCACCCTCACCTTCCAAGGAGTCGGGCGAGTGAGTTCTTCCTCCGCCACTTCAACCACGTAGTCAGCAAGAAAGTCGGCCATCGCCTGGGCTTTGATCGAGAGCCGCGGAACGAAGGAGACGTCGAACTCGCTCATCTCCACCGACCACTTAGCCAACCTGCCTGAATGCTCCACCCCCTCAAAGATGTTGCGGAGGGGGTGGTCGGTTACCACTCGGATTGAGTGTGCCTGGAAGTAAGGCCGTAGCCTCCGAGCCGAGATGATTAGGGCGAACGCAAGCTTCTCCAAGATCGGATACCGGAGCTCGTCCTTCCTCAGTACCCGGCTCACGTAGTAAATAGGGAGCTGCCTCTTCCCTTCTTCACGAACCAAGACGGAGCTCAGGGCCTCTGCCCCGACCCCGAGATACAAGAACAGGTCCTCCCCCTCCTTCGGCCCTTGGAGCAGCGGAGCCTGTGTCAACTGCACCTTGAGGGCCTGGAATGCCTCTTCACACTCCTTGCTCCATTCAAACCTCTGGCCCCCCCTTAGCATCTTGAAGAAGGGGGAGCACTTTTCTCCTGCCCGTGAAAGGAAGCGACTCAGCCCTGCCAGCTTCCCTGTCAGCCGCTGGACCTCCTTTGCATTCCGCGGGGACCCCAGCTCTAGGATAGCTTTGACCTTGTCTGGATTCGGCTCGACCCCTGTGGGGGTGAGGAGATGCCCTAAGAACTTTCCTCGGCTGGCCCCGAAGACACACTTAAGGGGGTTCAACCGCATTTTGTATCTGTGCAGGGTGGCAAAGGTTTCCTCCAGGTCCCGGAGGTGGGCATCCACATCCCGGCTTTTAATCATGAGGTCGTCCACATACACCTCCAAGTTCCTTCCCCATTGCTCCTTGAAGACCCTGTCCATCATCTTCTGGTAGGTAGCCCCAGCATTTTTCAGCCCAAAGGGCATCATCTTGTAGCAGTAGCATCCATCCCCGGTGATGAATGAGACATCCTTGATGTCTGGGGGGTGCATCCTGATCTGATGGTAACCTGAAAAAGCATCCAAAAAACTCATTACAGAAAAACCGACGGCTGAGTCAACCAGCCCGTCGATCCGAGGCAAGGGGTAACAATCCTTAGGACAAGCTTTATTAAGTAAGGAAAAGTCGATACACATCCTCCATCGGCCATCCCCTTTTTTGACCATAACCACGTTGGAGACCCAGCCGGGGTACTGAATCTCAGACACGAAGCCTGCCTTGAGGAGTTTCGCCACCTCCTCCCGGATGGGTTCCGCCAGCTTGTCCGCGGCGGACCTTTTCTTCTGCTGAACGGGGCGTGTTCCCGGGTCCAGGTTGAGGCGGTGGCAAGCCACATCCGCGTCAACCCCCGGCATCTCCGCGGCGTTCAAAGCGAAGATGTCCACGTTCTTCTGGATGCACTCCAGCATCCTGCCCTGGTCCTCCGGGGTCAGCCCCCCGCTGACGCGGATCTTCTCCACCCTTCCTCCTCGAGTGAGCACCTCCAGCTCCACCACCTCCTCTGCTGCCTCCAGCCTGGATTGCTCTGCCCATCCTTCGGCATCCCCTTCCTCCGGAATGGGGACCTCTACCTCCAGCTCTCCTCCAACAGCCCTCACTTCGGCCACCTCCAGATCTCCTCCTGCCGCCTCCTCTGTGCAGCTCTTCTCTCCCAGCTCCCCCCTTCCTGCTTCCTGATCGACCTCCTCCATCCTTTGCCCCATCTCCTCGGCTCCCTCCTGCCAGGAGATGGTATTCACTGCAGTGACATAACACTCCCGCGCCACCTTTGGGTCTCCCCTAACCCTGACTTGGATCCCCTCGGTGTTGAACTTCAAGCATTGATGAAAAGATGAGGGGATGCAGCGGAAGGCGCTGATCAGGGGCCTCCCAAAGATGGCGCTGTAGCTGCTGGGGGCATCCACAATGACGAACTTGCAGTTTCGGGACTGCCCCCCCAAGGTGACATGGAGGCCAACTCCTCCCTCTACTTCCTTCCTTTCTCCTGAAAATCCGAACAAGGGGCCATCTGAGGCTAGCACCCTCTTTGCCTCCACCTTCATCGCGTCGAACGCCTTTTTGAAGACGACGTTGACGGAGCTCCCGTTGTCCACGAGGATCCGAGAGACGGTGAAGTTCTCGATGGCCGCCTTGATGACCAGCGCATCGAAGAACGGATCCTCGTGGTCTGGCATATCACTCCTGGAGAAGGTGATCCTCTCCTCCGGTGGTGGGGTTTGGGATGTAGAGGCGACGTTCCGTCGGTACATGGTGTGGAGACTGGCCTTGCGGGAGGCCTCGATCCCTGCTCCACCGTGGATCATCCCGATTCCTCCTCGGGTCCCCAAATCCACCCGGTCTTCACAGCGATCTTCCTCCGCCTGAGGCAGGACCTCCTCGATCCTCACTTCCTGCCGCACCTCCTACTGCTGCTGCTGCTGCCTCTCCCTGTTCCCTCTCATCTCCAAGAATTCCGGGCACGTGGCTGTTGCGTGCCCCTCTTCCTGATGGAAGTCGCAATAGGGCAGCTCCACCCTAACTTCTCTTCTTCTCCTCCTCCACGCTCCCCTCCTTGCTCCCAGGGCTATGGCCATGGCCTCCTCTTGATCGGGGAGCTGGGGCCTCTAGCCCTGCCTCCAGCCTGGGGGGTGGAATTGGTCTTGCCTCCCCTGGTAGTGGTCCCTTCCGAAGATCCCCCTCTGCGGCCCCTGGCCTTGCCACTCAGGCCTCCATCCCAGCCGCCGGTCAGGCTCCTGGCGCCCCCACCTCGGTTGCTGCTGCCCTTGGAGCTGCCTCTGCTCCCTCTGCCTGGGCTCCCCTCTTCTCTCCTCCTATGCCTTTCCTCCTCTCGACTCTTTCTCTTCCTCTGTGGCCCACCTGGCCAGTTTCCTTGCAAATTCTGGGTTCGACGCCTCCCCGTCGACCTCTCTCGCCGCCCTCTCCATCAACTCCTCGTAGGAGAGGGGGGGGGGAACTCTCTTCAGCTCCATCCGGAAGAAACCCTGCTGCAGGCCCAGGGTAAAGGCCATCATCAGACTATGGCCCGGCATCTCCTGGACTTGAGTAACTTCCTCCTGGAATCGGTCCACATAGCTTCCCAACGTCTCGTTCACCCCCTGCTTAATGTGAAACAAAGACTCGGACTCCTTCTTCCTCTTCTTCGAAGTGGTGAACCTCAGCATGAATCCTCGGCGCATGTCCTTGAAACAGTAGATGGAGCTGGCCGGTAGCTGGTGGAACCACTCCCTTGCCTTCTCCCGGAGGGTGATGGCGAAGAGTCGGCACTTGAATCCGTCCGACATCTGACGGATGGAGACCATGTCCTCGAACCATTGGACATGCTGGATCGGGTCTCCCTTCCCAATGTAATAGGACATCTCGGGCTCCCTGAACCCATCTGGAACTGGAGCTGAAGAGACCAGCTCGCTGAAAGGGCTCCCTCCTCCCACTAGGCGAGCTGGCGAGTCTCGCGAGCCCAGCTCGCCGAAGTGACCTCGGCCTGCCGAACCGGGGAAGAGCTCGCGCCCGGGGAGCTCGCAACCTCGACCTTCCTCGGCCACCTCCTTCCCAGCTCGCCTGCCGGGAGCATCCTCACCCAATGAGGGGGCAGCCGCGATCTGGTTTGCCGGAGTCGAGCACTCGGCCCGCGTGCCGAGTGCGAACTTGACCAGATTCAGCACCTCATTTCTGAAGTCTTCGAACATTCCCACCGTTGCGAGAGGCGGGGGGGGGGGGGGGGGGGGGGCGGCGAGCTCGGCCTGTCGGATCCTTGTCCCGTCATCGAGCTCACGGAAACTTTTCTGCGCTGACCACTGTCCACGCTCACCACACCAAAATGTTGAAACCGGAACCCGGCTTCCTGTGGAGCTTGCCCTTGGGGAAAGGGGGTTGTCTCGCGCCTACTTCGCTCCTACAAGGAAAAACAAGACAAGGAGAAAACAGACCCAAGGGCTCGGCAGGGAGGTCCCACCACAAACCCGGAAGATCTCAGAGCGCTTCCCCTCCTTAGCCTGAAGCCGAGCTAAGCTACCCTCAGAAAGCACTTAAAGATTTTGGGGAGAAGAGCACAGGGAGAACCTGCTTTCTGGGGTACCCCTTGGGTCCTATTTATAGCTTTTGAAATCCGGACTGCCAATAACAAAAAAAAACTGATCTGAAATTACCAGGAAACCCTTGGCTGGGCCTGCCAACATCCAAACTCCGATGTTTTGAAGGGCTATGGGCAGACCAGCAGGGGTAAAACACTAAAAAGTACCTCTGACCCCCAGGCGAGCTGGGACCCCTGGCCACCTCGACATGCTCTGCTCGCCTGCTGCTGCTGAGCTCCACTGTGATGGCGCGAGTTGCAGCCCGCTCGGCGAATGCCGAGCTCGGGGTTGTCTATCGACGATCTCTGGCTGACGGATGCCGAGCTCAGCCTCGCCCCTGCCGCTGCCGAGCTCGCCTGCTGCTGCCGAGCTCCCCTGTGACCTTGCTCGCCGGACACGGGGTTGTACAACCATGGCCGTTTCTCTTATTGTTCTTGCTGCAATGAAATTTGATGCCGGCTTTGAGATTGACATGGAGTCCTTCAGCACAACAGATCAAGTTTTCCAGGACATTTTGGAGTTGTTCAAGGAGCAGAAACTTGCTACAATCATGACCACCAGGATTAAACTTGCTGCTGATGAGATTAAGGAATGGGTTTACACTGCCCACAACCAGGATCAAAACACCATAGTTGGATCAATTTCTGGAACCCAGGTACCCTTGACTCCAACTATTCTAACAGAAGTTTTTGAGTTAATCTCTGGAAGGGATTCTGCTGATTTATCTGGAGAGGAATTTGCTGATTTGCTTGCAAGAATGGGTCATTCTGAGGCTAACCCTAGCAAGCTGCTGAAGAAAAACCTGTCTGTGGAATATAGATTCTTGGCTGATGTAGTTGGGAAAGTTGTGTTGGCTAAGCACTCAGCACATGATACCATTTCTAGGTATCAGCTCTGCTTAATTGGAGCCATAGTGGACAAGAAGAATTTGAACTGGGGAGAGGTCTTCTTTGACCTAATTAAAAAGAAAATTAATAAGAGTTTTGTGAATTTTGTGAGGATTTTAGGCCTTTTTCTGCAGAACAGATGCCCTGCATTGCTAGTATCTTCTGGGATCCACATTAATGCTTCAAAGAGATTGTCCTGTGCCCTATTTGGTAAATGGGACAGGCAGATCATCAAGCCCAGCAGGCCTTCTGCAAGCACACCTTCAGGCACCAGGACTGTCATAGTCACTTCCCCCCAAGTCTCTGCCCCTGCAGATGACTTGCCTGCTGCTGCCTCTCCTCCTACTCTAATTCCATCTTCTCCAGTTCCATCCACCATTCAAACTTCATCCACTATCATCATCTCCAGCCCTTCTCCAACATCAATACCATCTCCAATTCCAACTGTCATAGAAGAACCATTCCATCCATTATATTACTACCCTCCACCAGATATTGAAACATCCACAATTCCATCCTTCAATCTTATTGATTATTCCTTCATGGATGACTCACCCTCCTCTCCTCCTGAGCTACCCTCCTCATCACCATCTTACCAGGAACTTCTACAAGAGATCATTGATCAACCCACCTTCACACCATCTATCTCAATCCCATTGTCTTCCATCACCACTTTACCCACACCTCAACCATCTCTTCCCCAATACACCAGCTCGCCACTACCATCACCAATAGATCCACCTCCATCCTCTCCCTCTGCTCCAGTCACTGCTGAGCAAGTAGATCTTCCAGCCCTAGCTGACAGGATATATGAATTGCTAGCCCCCAGGCTATCTCTTCTATTGGAGACCTCCTTGGCTCCATTACTCCAGTCATTGGCAGCTCTTTCTGCCAGGCTCTCCTCCTTATTCCCTCAGGCAACCCCTTCATCAGTGTGCCTTGATCCAGCCTTATCTGAATCTAGGCAGGGGGAGATGCCCTATGAAGTGAGCTTGCCTGCTGTTTCTTCAATTTTTGTTGCTACTGCTGCTGTTCTTCAAGCTCCAGTTCCACCTCCAGTTGTCTTCCCAGTGGACATCAGGTCCTTACTTTCAGCATTTGATTCAGCCTACTTCAGTTGTCTTCCAGAGAGAGTTACTGTACAGCCCCCAGAGGATCTCTCCAAGGCCCTTGTGTCCTTCTCATGTTGTGACCCCAGCATCATAACTTCTTTTGTCAATTCAGTATATGCTGCTGCTACTCCTGCTGAAAGCATGGTTGCTGTTTCTGATGCTGCTGCCCCTCCTGCTGAAGATATTGTTGATGTATCTGCTGCTGCTGCTGTCAATAATGATGCTACTATTGTTCCAGTTTCTGATGATATCCTTATGACAGAGGCACATGATTTTGAGCATTCTGTGTTTTCTGATGGTATTCCTGCTGTTGCTGATATTGTTGTTTCTGAAAGTGAAACTGTTGCTGCCCCAACTGCTATTATTATTACTCCTGCTACAACTTCTGTATCTGCTGTTATTACTGCTTCTGCTTAAACTTCAATTTCTACTAGTGTTGTATCTGCTGCTCCAACCTCTGCTGCTTCATCTGCTTCAACCCAGCTCAAGAAAGAATTGATGAAAAAGATTGATGCTCTTTATGATGAGCAAAGTTCTGAAAGTGATGAGTTCAAGACAGATTCTGATGATTCTTCTGCCACTATTTCCAGGAAGAGAAAGGCAAGGAGCAAAGCCATGAAGAGAGTACCTCCAGCCAAAGTCAAGGATAATAATGACATACCATATTACATTCTTCATGATTGCCCCATAACTGAGCACTGGATGCAGTATTCAAAGAATCAACTTAAAGCAATGAAGAAAAAGAGGAAGTATGAGAAAGGATCTTCTCAATTTCAACATCCTCATCCTCCTCCACCACCACCTCCTTTTGCAGGTGCATGTGGAAGTTCAGCTGCTCAACCCTCTGCTAAAAGACAAACCCCCTATCAGCCTCATGCCAGATCCTATCATAGGGGAATCTAGTCCAGGGGTTCTCAATCCAGAAGAGGAAACTATAGAGGAAATCAAAGGTAATTCCAGGTTTATTCAAAAGGTTATTCAAGGCAACATCCTTACTCTAGGGAAGGACAAACCTTATCAGACACAACCTCAGGTCCTTTTCCCTATAAGCTAAAGGAAGTAGTTTCATCCAGGCCTCCTCAGGATAATCCATCAAATAGATATGAGCCACCAGTGCCATTTGAAGATCCTGAAAATAATCCAACTGCTTGGACTGCCAGGATGAAAGAGCTTGCTGCATTGGACCAGATTAAGAAAGCTAGAGAGCAAGGAAGAGATTCCTCCAACATCACTACATTGTCTGAACAGAGAAAGAAAGAATTGGAAAGATATGGCTCAAGCAAATTCTTTGATTCTGATAGATACATGGAGCTGCATCCTGAAGTTGTAGTTCCAAGGCCCAAACAGCAAACCTCTTTAGGTGCAACAGATGATACAAGATCCAAGAAGGAAGATCTCAACCCCAATAGAGAAATCAAACTCATAAAGAGCAAGGAGAAGAAATTACTATGTAAGGTGACAATCATCTTGATTTCTGATTATTATCTGGGATGATATATATCTGTGGTTCTGCAATGTCCAGCTTATTGCTTTTCTGTATTATTGCTGTGTATGTTTTTATTTAATTTTTCCAAATTCTGTAAATAGTAATCCTAAACCAAATAGGGGGAGATTGTTGTAACACCCTATTACTAATTTGGGTCAGGATCACTATGTCTCTAGAAAACATATTTTTGACCTCCTGTATAGCTCTAAAGGACAATTATAATTGAGTCTAAGGGTTAGAAGTCTAGGTTTGAAAGCTTCCCTCAAGACCAAGAATTTTCAGTTTGAGACTAAGTCATATCGTCGAGCTCAGGACGACGATTCGTCGAACTCCAATCGACGATCGTCTAGCTCAACTTCGACAGATCGTCGAACTCCATTCGACGATCGCTGAGCTCAACTTCAACAAATCGTCGAACTCCATTCGACGATCTGCGAGCTCAGTTCGACGATCTTGACTCAGTATTGGATCTCTATCTCTGAGCTCAGTTCGACGATCTTTGAGCTCAGATCGACGATTTTTGTTGTTGTATAAGTCCAAATCGCTGAGCTCAGTTCGACGATAGCAGAGCTCAGTTCGACGTTTTTCTGATGAGTTAAAGGATTTTTCAAGATTCAAATTCAGGACAGTTAAGGAGTTGTTCAGCAATTAATTCAGAAGATTTTCTAGCCGTTTTCATTTATTCTGGACCAAGTTTCAAGGGATTATCAAGGAATGTTTCTTTGGACTTTCCTCTAGAAGACATTTGCAATTAATGATGCAATTAATGACAAGCCAATGGTTATTCTTGACAGAGGATGATTTTCTATTCAGTACCAGAGAATAAAATACAAGTTTTTTGAATCTCTCTATCACTCAGAACACAGACAAGAAGAACAAGAACAAAATATTCTCTATCTCAAAGAATTCTCTTAAGAACACACACAAAAGGAGATCAACAAATCTGAAATCTTCTGATCTCTTGTGATTCAAGTGTTCAAGGCCAACATCTTTCAAAGACTACAGATACCTAACATTTCAGCTGTTGCTGAAATCATCATTTCCTGGAGATCAACTTCTGAAGGCCTATCACCCTACAGCAAAGCTTCATTTCCTGAATATCACAAGGACTCAGGGGGAGCTTTGACAACATCAAATCCACATAGTCTTCTCAGGTGATCTGAGAAAGAGAACACTTCCATCATTCTCTCATCCCCATCTCTGTAAAGGGTTTTTCAAACTCCCTTCAAAAGTTTGAGCTTTGTTTTTGAGCACCTTGTCAAAAGCTCATTGGTGGCAAGACACCTGATCAAAAAATCTGATTTGGTTTTTGAGCACCTTATCAAAATCTCATTGGTGCCCAGGACACCTCATCAACTCATCCTGCAGTGGATTCCTACCTAGGGTGGTAGAAGAGTGGATGTACCCAAGTTTAGGGGAACCACTATAGATCCTTGTGTCTTCTGGCTTGCTTGTCTTTATCTTTTATTTCTGGCTGTGATTATTTTGTGATTAGTTTAGATCTGTGATTAATTTCTGTTGTAGGTTATTTTGTGATTAGAATTAATAGTTGCTTCCCTGTTCACTCAGATTACAACAATTGTTGTAAAAAGTTTTCAAGCACCATATACTCTATTAACCCCCCTCTAGAGTATATCAGATCTAGCTGCACTTTCAAAATCCTTGATATGTTGCATATGCAAGGAACATTGTTATTGCTTCCAGTCTTGCTACTGGAGCAAAGGTTTGATCAAAATCAATACCTTCTTCCTGCCTATATCCATTTACAACAAGTCTAGCTTTATTCTTTATGATGATTCCATTCTCATCCAACTTATTCCTAAAGATCCACTTAGTTCCAATAATGTTGTGGTCCTTGGGTTTAGGAACTAGCTCCCAGACCTTACATCTTTTGAAGCGATTCAGCTCCTCTTGCATGGCCTCAATCCAATGAGGGTCTAGGATTGCTTCTTCAAACATCTTTGGCTCTACTTGGGATAGAAAACTGGAGTAAAGAACTGTATTTATATTCCTGCTCCTTGTTTGCACCCCTTGTCTGAGATCTCCAATTATTTGATTGGCTGGATGATCCTTTAAGTGCCAATTTGCTGGAGGCAGCCTGTCTTCAGGTTGTACACCTTCAGTCTCTTCATTTAGCTGCACCTCTTGGTCTTCTTCAGCATCAGGAGTATCTTGTACTCCCCCTGGACAACAGCCACCATCTTCCACTTGTTGACTTATAGAAGGACCTTCTGTTAAGGTAAGCTTGTCCATTCTTTCAGTTACACCTATGGAGCTGCAAACACTTCTTGGCAATTCATTGTTAATGAGTCTTGCTTCATCAAAAACTACATGAACAGACTCCTCTACAACTTGAGTAATCAAGTTGTAGACCCTATAAGCCTTACTATTATTATTGTACCCAACAAAGATCCCCTCTTGGGATTTGGCAGCAAACTTGGATAGATAAGACTTACCATTGTTAAGGATATAACACTTGCAACCAAAGATCCTGAAATAGGATAAATTTGGTTTTCTGCCCTTCACAATCTCAGAGGGGGTCTTCTTGTGGCTCTTGGTGATAGTATCCCTATTGATCACATGACAAGCAGTGTTTACTGCCTCAGCCCAAAAATATTCTGGGAGAGATGTGTCACTCAATAGGGTTCTACTAGCCTCTATCAAGGTTCTATTTTTCCTTTCAGCAATACCATTTTGCTAATGTGTTCTAGGAGAGGAAAATTCCTGAAAAATTCCAAATTCTTCACACAGTTTTTTCATACTGTCAGATTGAAATTCAGTACCATGGTCACTTCTGATTTTGACCACTGTACTGTCCAATTCATTCTAAATTTGTTTAACAAAACTATATAAGATACTTGGGGTTTCAGATTTTTGTCTAAGGAAGAACACCCAAGAAAACCTTGAATAGTCATCTACAACCACAAATGGGTAGACCTTCCTACCTAGGCTGTGAACTGGCATAGGACCAAAAAGATCCATATGCAAGATGTATAGACACCTCACAGCATCTTTGTTCTCAACGCTATGAAAGGTCGATTTGGTATGCTTGCCTTTTTGACAAGCTGAGCATATCCCATCCTTTATACACTTAACCTGAGGACCATTCCTCACTAACTCTTTGCTAAAGAGTTGGCCAATTGTCTTATAGTTAAGATGAGCCAGCCTCTTGTTCCATTTAACACAATGTGAGATTTTCTCATCAGCTACAAGACAAATAGGAGAAATATTGTTCTCACATGCAAAGTCAAGACAATAGACATTTCTCTTCCTATATCCTGTCAGAATGATCTTTTAATCACTTGACCTTTTGATATGACAACCATCCTTGACAAATGAGATGTCATATCCTAAATCACTAAGCTGACTTATGCTAATGCGGTTATATTTCAAACACTTTACATAAGCCACTTGAGTAATTGTAATTTGGTTACTAGAAATGTTACCAAAGCCTTTGATGATTCCTTTTTCTGAACCACCAAAGGTAACTTTAGGGCCATCCTTGATTGGTGTATAGTCCTTCAGCAACCCCCTTGTTCCAGTAATGTGCCTGGAACATCCACTGTCCAAGTACCATATAGGGGCATGGTCACTTGGACTCACCTGCAAAACAGATTACTTAACCTTAGAACCCAAATAATTCTTGGGTCCTTGGTGCAGGTTAGTTTGACTTTTAACAAAACTACCTGTAGCACTTCTAGCAGGTAGTTTGCTACTCTCCTTGACACTTGAATTGTGCCAACAATCTATGGCAAAGTGGCCTATCTTGCCACAACACCAGCACTCAAACCTGTTGTACCTTTGTTTAGGTACAACCCTGGCTGGATTTTCTACTGCAGCCTTCTTGTTTAGTGCTGGGGCTTTGCCCATAGATTTGGAACTAGCTGTCCTGGCAGGTTTTGTAAACCCCAATCCAGTTTTACCCTTATGAGGTACAAACTCATCTATCAAAGGTAAAATAGATTTTGGTTTAGAAAAACTTGCTACAATCTCACTCTCCTTCTGAATTCTAGCCTCCAGATTTCTAATTTGATCATTCTTAAATATAATAGTACCCATCTGAATAACAGTAATGTTCTTCAGCCTGGCTATTTCATTCAGTTTCTGATCAAACAACTTGTATGAATCAACAGCAGCCAATTTAAGACTAGCAATCTCCTTTGCCTGAGTTTTGGCCAAGGATTTGCTTCTCTTTAAGGCCTGCAACAAGTCCCTATATTCATCAATTAACTGATGAATATATCCTTCAGATTCAGACCCACCCACATCACTTGATGCAGATGTATCTGATTCTGACTCAGTACTAGAAATTGAACTAGAAGAACAACTTTTTACCTTACTTGGTGCAGGCTGATCCTGTATTTTATCTCCTTCAGATAAGACCATCAGCCCTTTGCACTGATTGTCCTCATGCTCATAAATTGAATTCATTAATTGCATGAACTCATCTTCTTCCTCTTTAGCAAAGAAACTAATATAGACTTCAGCTTCTTAGTCTGTTTCTGAAGATAACTGATCAGTCAAACTTTTGTCTTTCTTGGCAATAAAGGACTTTTCCTTTTTTGTCCTTAAACTGTGTCTTCTTTCTGTCAGTTGACTCCTTCCTCTTTTCAGGACAGTCAGCCACTACATGTCCCTGTCTATTGTAACAATAGCAAACAATCTTTGAGGTTGTAGTTTTACTTGACTTGGACTTTCTTCTGTCATTCCTTGATGACTTCATGTTCTGATAGTAGTCATATTTTGTCTGTGAAGTGGATGGCTTAGACCTCCACTGCTTCTTCTTCAGAAACTTTTGAAAATGTCTTGTAAAAGCAGCAAAGTCTTCATCACTTTCATTGCTATATGAATTCTTGCTTTCTGAATTATCTGTCTCAACCTCAGCAACTATTTGAGGTGGAGATGGAGACTTGCTTCTATACTTCCTAGTGGCTTCAGTTTTGAAGGCCACAGATCTTTCCTTGTGCTCCATTCTAGTAGTCTTCTCTTCCTCCTTTCTAACCATTAACTGCATCTCATAAGATAATAGTTTTCCAAACAAAGTTGGAGGAGGTATATCAGCTAATTTGGCCATTTCCCTAATGGCACAAATCTTGGTGTCCCAGTCCTTAGTCAGGGATCTTAAGAACTTGTCATTCAGCTCATAGTTGCTGAATTCTCTTCCATAAGACATCAATTCATTTACTATCCTATAGAACTTCTTGTAGCATTCAGTAATGTTATCAAACTTTTCTTGTCTGAAGCTTTCATATTACTGATTTAACAAAGACTTCCTATCTAGTCTTACTTCTTCTGATCCCTCCATATAGACTATTAATGTGTCCCACATTTCTTTAGAAGTTTTAAAGTGAATTAAATTCTGAAATTTTGCATCATCAATTGCACTAACAATAATTTTCTGGGCCCTCTTGTCCATAGTGGCCAGAATGATTTCATCTTTGGTCATTTCTGAATAGTCCTTAGGAGTTTTCTGATTTGCATCTAGAATGGATATCTTCATTGACACATATGGCCCTTTTTTGACTGTGATGTATATTCTTGGGTCAGATGCTTTCATAAAGAGTCTAACCCTCTCTTTCCAAATGTCAAAAATCTCTTTTCTACAGATTGGCAATTTCATGGACCCCAGCTCTTTGTGATTCTCACTAGAACCCATTTTCTTGATTCTTGTTTATTCTATTTCTGCCTACAGGATCTTACTCAGACTGTTATGTCCTTTTTGAGTAACCTCCCTCTGATACCACTTGAAAGAAATAGTGTCTAACCACCTAGAGGGGGGGGGGGTGAATAGGTGTTCTTTTTCTTTTTGACTTTAAAGGCAGAAATACTGTACAGTAAATGCAATTCTTCAATTATCACAACACATCAACCATACAATCAAACATACACAGAGTGCACACAGGATTTATAGTGGTTCCCCAAGGTCTGGGTACATCCACTTTCCCCCTTCGCCTATCTAGTAGTGTACAAAATTCGGCATAACTTCTCCACTTCTTCTCAGATCCTCAGATCTTATAACTCAGAACCAAAAATAGGTTCCTACAACTCAGAGTGCCCCCACTCCTACAACTCAGGCACAAAGCCCTACCACTCAGTCTTCAACAAGACCTACACTCAGAGAGCAAAGTCTCCTACAACTCAGGCACAAGGCCCTACCTCAGTCTTCAACAAGACCTACACTCAGAGCACATAGTCTCCTATACTCAACCTTTATAAAATATGCTTACAACTCAGATCCCTTAGGATCCTACATAAAATAAAGTTTACAAGGTAAATAACCATAAATCTGAAAGAGAGAGATGAGTTGACTGGCTTCTTGATGAGTTCTTGGATGAACTTGGCAGAGATCAACCTCCCTTGGCTTTCTTTAAAGCTTCTTGAATTAGAACACAGTATGGTTGAATCTCCTGTGTAGATGATCTTCAATCAACTGTTGTCTTGAGATGCAAATCTCAATCTGAATCTTACTTTTCAGCCTGGTTCCACAGCTGTTCTTCTTAGAAGGATCTCTCTCTCTCCAACTTCTTACATCTTCACTTGAAGGTCTTCTTTTGTGTTGTTTTTCAATTCATTGATTATATATTCTATCGAAGGAGAAATGTCTTTAAATAGTCTTCCTCCAAGGTAACTGGCTGATCCGGTTTCTAACAACCTTCTAACAGCTCTGACAGTTACAGTTGACCGGTTGAAAATGGCAGCTGTCAAGTCATCCAGTCACTTCTTGAAATCTCTGTCACTGTCTGAAAGTGTCGAGACAGATAGTCTTTATGTGTCGACCCAAATAGACTAAGTGTCGACACAAGTGGACTAAGTGTCGACACTAGCCTTGATGGTGTCGACACAACTCCTTATGTTGTTGTAACAGTTTCTCGACACTGCTTCTTCAGAATGTGTCGACACTGATCCTGTTTGTCGACACAAGCCTTCTGTTGAATGTGTCGACACTGGTTGAGTGTGTCGACACAAATACTTCTTCAATACTTAGTTGATTTCTGTTGTGTGTCGACACAACTCCTTTGTGTCGACACATGCCTTCTTGTGTTGAAACTTACTGAGTGTCGACACATCTCCTTTGTGTCGACACATGCCTTCTTGTGTTGAAACTTGCTGAGTGTCGACACATCTCCTTTGTGTCGACACATGCCTTCATGTGTTGAAACTTACTGAGTGTTGACACATCTCCTTTGTGTCGACACATGCCTTCATGTATTGAAACTTACTAAGTGTCGACACATCACCTTTGTGTCAACACATGTACTTTAACTTTGTTGAAGTTTGCTGAGTGTTGACACAGCCTCCTGGTGTCGACACTTTTGATGTCGACAAAGTTTCTCTGAGTGTCGACACTGCCTCTAAGTGTCGACACTGGTTCTGTAGGCAATTCTTCACAGTGTGTCGACACAGTCTGTATGTGTCGACACTTTTCTTCTGGTGTCGACTCTGCCTTCCTGGTGTCGACACAATTACTCCAAGTGTCGACACAGCTTCTCTGGGTGTCGACACTAGCCTTCATAAGTGTCGACACTTCACCTCTAGGTGTCAACACATGGACTTAGAAACTTTTATGCTTTTCCTGCAATTACTTAACCTGCACACATAAACTCAAAGCACATCAAATACACCTTGATGTATATCATTGAGTAGGCTGGGGCTTCTTCAAATCAGGTTCATATATTTCAATGTACCCAACACTATCTCCTCGCCGTCAGTCAACCTATAAATAGTTCATTTTATGTCGTATGTGTATGTTCTAGCATAACAACAGAGTAGGGTAAGTGCAATAAAAACCCACTCCCAAGTACACGAGTTAGAAGACGAAGGCACATGATACCGATTAGCGCTGCGGCGATGGCAATTTTGGTGTAGCGTCGGCGACCATGACTTGCGGCGACGACGATGTCGGTTTGTGGCGATGGCGACGGCGATGACGGTTTGCGGCGGCGGTGGTTTCGGAGCAGCATCGGCGGTTCGCGGCGGCGACGGCTTCCGTGCAGTGTCGGCGATGCAGGTTTGCAGTGGCGGCCGTTTCGTTGTAGCGTCGGCAATGAATATTTGTGGCGACGACGCTGGTGATGACGATGGCGGTTTGTGGCATTGGCGATGGAGGTGCGGCGTCGTTGCTGGAAGTTTGCAGCAATGGTGATGGCGGTTCCGGTGATGGCGGTTTTGATGCAGAGGCGGCGATGGCGGTTTGCGGCGACGGCAATGGCGGTTTGTGGCGACGGCAATGGTGGTTTGCGGCGACGGTGATAACTGTTTGCAGTGGTGACAGTTTCGGTGCACTGTCAACGATGGCGATGGCTATGGCGGTTTGCGGGGACGACGATGACAGTTGGCGCGGCGGTGGTGACGATGGATGTTGGCGCGGCGGCGAAGGCGGTTTGTGGCAACAACGATTTTGGTTACCTCGGGGAAGGTTCAGATATCCGCACCTCAAGCATGGTGTGCGGGCGCTGCTAATGCCTCTCAGCTTAAGGAGACCTCATCGTTTTTCTTAATATCATTATGTATGGGTACCAATATCAATTATGGGTACAAATATCCATTTTGGGTACAAAAATCAATGGGTTACAAATATCCATCTTTGGAATACAAATAACAATTCCCTTAATTAATTATGTTATCATATAACAAAATAATAGGATAAAAGCAGTATAACAAGTACCCATCACTTCAAACAATATTCATTTGTCTCCCTCATGAAACCGTTGACTTGTTGCGGAAGAACGAGAGCGGCAGACTTTCCAAAGCCTTCGGCTGCCGATTTCTGGCGTTTTGGTGCTCGATTGATTCTTTGGAGAGTGGATCCGGGTAGATCTCGCCTAGATCTACATTTCTACGGTAATCTTTTCCAGTTTTTTGGATTTTTAGAGGTCTAGGTAGGCAGTTCTGACCCTCTCTTGTCCTCAAAAGTTTCAGGAATTGTTGCTCAGGAAGTTTCAAGAGCGTTTACGTGGCTGGATTGGAGATTTGAGGCAAGTGGTGACTTCTTCCCCTTGCCAAGCTTGTCTTTTCCTTTTATATTTCTTTTCCATAACGTTCTTACCTGTGTAGTTTTTGGGACTAGGGTCAGATCCGTCTTTGCCAATCTGTTTTATGGTATCTTTTTTTTCGGCCATGTTCAACAAGCATTTGATCCATTGTATTAGTTTCATTGTGTAAGTTATCGATTTGGAGCGGTCTGAGTTCGTCAAATTAAAGCTAATTTGTTGAACGAAGTTCGACGAACAAAGAAATTTCGTCGAACGAAGTTCGACAAATAAATCGCAAATCATCGAATGGAGTTCGTCGAATTGAGCCAATACGTCGAACGGTGCAAGATTCGTTGAATGCAACCCCAGGCGTTGAGTATAACCCTTAGGCGTTGAGTGTAGCCTTAGAACTGAATCCAATTTCAAGCCTGAGTCCAAAAGCGTTGAGTGCACTCAGCGCGACATTGAGTGTGTTGATTACACTCAATATCTTGCTGAGAGGTCTGCGACGCTAAGTGTAAAAGCATTGAGTGCGTTGAGTGCACTCAACGCGACGTTCAGTGTGCTGTATACACTCAACGCCATTAGAATTTATCGCTAAGTCAAAAGGAATTGAGTGTGCTACCTACACTCAATGCGGCGTTGAGTGTGCTGTATACACTCGACGCCATCAGGAAATCTTGGAGTCTAAGTGTAAAGGCATTGACAGCATCAAGTGATCTTAACTCACTCAACGTCGTCACTTTATTCGGCAAGTTAAGTATAAAGCATCGACATCGTTGATTGAGTGAACTCACTCAACGTCGTCGCTTTGTCTCTGCAATCTAAGTGTTTTAGCGTCGGTAACATTGAGTGAGCTGAACTCACTCAACGCGGTCATCTGTTTTTGGCAGATAAGTGATTAAGCGTTGAGTGGCTGAATTCACTCAACGCCATCGTCTGATTCTTGCTATTGTGTTTAAGCGTTGAGTGTGCTGAGTTATGGCGTCGAGTGTGTTGACTGCACTCGACGCGGAGTCGAGTGTACTCGATTATTTTTCCTTAGCTTTGTGTCGTTTCACCGATTTGACGTATATCACTAAGGCATAGTCTTTCCAAGCTAGACTCGTCGGTTTTCTGCTAAATTTGTTGAGTTTGGGTGTCGGGGTATTTGGATATATGGGGTTGGTTTGGTTGGCCTAGTTTCGTGAATCATTACACTTGGGCATGTTTGAGTCTCGTTTTGGGGCTGTTGGGTTGTGATGGATCAGATGGCCACCACCGCAGTCCCATTTTTGAGATGTTTGGGTCTGTTAGTTCTGGTTTGATAAGTTTGGTCCCGACTAAGATCCCGCTGTGTTACGGTGTTAATGATTCACATGTTTATTGAGCCCTTGCCCCGTTTTTGTTTCCAATGGATAAATCTTATGCTATTTCTGCCTTTCCTCGCAGATTGTTTCCGGAGTATAACTCTGTTCGCACTTGGTGCAAATTTCATTACGTTTTAACTTTATAAGTTAAATCTTCATTCTAAATCACTAGTTAGTTTGCTGTGTTTTTTTGACAGCTATTCAGGTTTGAGATTAGTAATCTTGCTACTCCCTTATTTGCTGACAATTTTGTTTGCCACTTATTTTTTTTTCTTGCTGAGGTGTTCTTTCTTTGAATGCCTCAGGTTCTGAGCAGTAGCCGGTTGAGTGGCTAGGTTTGGTGTTTGCTTGTGGACTTCAGTGTTGCAGAGGTTTCCACTACCTTGAGAGGTAGTTCCTTATTGTTTCCTTTTTAGTATAGACACTCATACTGACCAGTGCGTTAGTGTCAGTTTGTTGACGCCCACTGGTGGTTTTCGTTAGAATTGTTGAATACTCTACTAAGCTGCTAGTTTTGTATTTTGTGGTTGTTTTTACTTGCTCTGTGGGAATGTTTTATGCTAAGTTGCATGTTAGGTATTTTCACTTATAAAAGCATTATTACTTGTACTTCATACATCTCATATTTATAAAATTAAAATACTATTTTCTAGCTAACGTAAAGACTATTTCTATACTTATAATAAATCTGTAGTCTTCCTTGCCATGAGCTGTCCTTTGGGGATGTTTTATACTCATGTAGTGTGTTAATCAACATAACCAAAGTATTTTCCGCAGCGTATAATTATACTTTTACACATGGAATACTTGATCCACTATGCCGAGGGATACGACCATCCAACTTAAACTGGTTTTTGCTTAATAACTTATGGATTTCATGTAAATTGTAGAGTTTGGGGTTTTGCATGAGCGGCTGTAGTTATCCCCTGCACGGCGTGGCATCACAGCGCGTATTTCTCTTACTCTGATATAACTTAAATGTTGAGAAAATGCGGGTTGTGACACCGGGACTTGTTCTCGAGTAGTGTGTTGATTCCCGAGAATGCCTTTTCTTGTACTCGAGAAAAAAGTCCCTCTAGCTCTCGAGTAACACTTCTGGTTCTCGATAGGTTAATTTTTATACTCGAGTAATGCTTTTATCATTCCCGAGATGTGCAGTCTTGCTCTCGAGAAGTCCCTTTTTTCTTCTTGAGAAGGTTATTTTAGTACTCGAGTAATCTTCTTCTGTATTTGAGATCTGCTCTTGCTCTCGAGAAGGCCGTCTTTTTCTAGAGAACTGCCCTTCTTGTTCTCGAGAAGATTTTCTTATACTCGAGAACTGCCCTTATTCTCGAGAAGTTTTGGCTCTGCACTCGAGAATTGGGTTTGCTGTTCCCGAGTGGTGTTTCCTTCTGTTCTCGAGTAATGCTTTTGTACTCGAGAAGTAACTTCTCCCTTACTCGAGAAACCTGTTTATTCTATAATAGGAAACTTCCTTCTATTCTCGAGTAATGCTTTTGTACTCGATAAATATCATCTCCCATACTCGAGAAACCTGCTTATTCTACTCGAGTAATTTTCCTCCCTATTCCTGAGACATATCTTCCACTCGAGAAAAAATCTCCTTCCACTCGAGAAATCCATACCTCTCGAAAATTCTGGTTCAGCTGATCTTCATCCCTTTACTTAAATATACTAACCCTTATATTATATATATATATAAGATAAATTTCTACTTCTCCTCCTTAGACCGATTCTCTTCCTTCTTCCCGAACCAGAGCGGCATGAGCGAGAGAGAGAAAGTTTTCCGCGATTCTTCCAGTGGCCGCCGACGGTGCTCCGGTGCTCGAAATCTTCAAACAAATATAGATCCGGAAAGCTCTCAGCGAGAGCTACGCCATCGTGGTAAAATCTTCCCTATTCCTTGAGTTTTTCTTGCTAGAGTTTTCAGCCCTAACTCCTATTTTTGTCCATTCTTGTTAGATTTCGATTTTCGTCGTCTATCTTGGTCCCGATCTACGTCGTGGTGCCATTTGGAGGTCTTCTCTTGTAAAACCAAGGTAATTGATGGTTTCCTCCTTCTCTTCCCTTCTTTAACCCGATTTGTAGAAATTTCTAACTTCTTGTATTCATTATTTACAACTTGCTAAATATAATGTTGTTTAGATCACTTGTCTAATTTTATTAATAGTTTTCATGTTCTCGATTTTCATATCTTGACTTATTAAGTGCTATACACTTTGATGATGTGGATAAATCTTACACTTATAACCATTCCTCAACATTTATTTAGGATGTGTTAGAGTTTATTTAGGATTATAAATTCTTCCTAAAGGATGATTAACCATGTCAAATCTAGAATTGTCTAGTAGAATCTGATGTGCCAATGTTGTCTTGAGATCTATACCATGATTTTCTTCGTGGCGATGTCGTGGCGTGAGACAAGCCGCCAAGCCCCGTTTGGGTTGTGGTGTGCCCCTGAGCTCTAAACCCAGATCGTTACGGTGTGAGACTTCATTATTTTCTTTGTTGCGGGTGTTATTTGTGGGTGAATCCACCGCCGCGACGTTTGATTACTCTGTTAGTACTTTGTGGGACTCTACCAGGTGTTTGGGCTTTTGCGGTGTATTGTGGAGTATCCATTCTCCCCCGCATTTATGACAGATCAATATATCCATGGGGGTGTGTCCAGATGATTTGACCACCGTGCCCATTTTACTTTTAAGGTGGAGTTGTCCATAGGTGGCTAATAGAGTCTTGGCTTCTTCCTGATGATTTAATCATGACGTTTTCCCCTTATAGTCTTGTGCTTTTGGGGTACTTTTGTTGTACGTGACGCCTCACATAAGTTTTCCCTTTTTGACTTTGGTACCTTACTGTTGTACTTTATTTAGGTATCTTTCCTTTGGTCTTGGGTTGGTACCCCTTGACTTTGTTTACTTTTGGCTTACTTTCTGCCATCACTTGTATATTCTTGCTGAGGTGTTCTGTCTTTGGAATGTCTCTGTGATGTTTTATGCTAGGATTGCATGGTAGGTATTTTCAAGTATAAAAACTACTATTATTACCTAATGTATTGCATGTTTTAAAATGTTAAATCACTACATTTAACGACCGTAAAAAGCTACTTTATCTCTATTATAAATCTATAACTTGCATACCATGAGCCACCCTCTAGGGACCTTTAAACTCATGTAGGATATCAAACCTTTAAAAGAAGTATTTTCCGCAGAGTTTAACTACTTTTTGTGGACTAGATGAGCCAATAAGCCAATGGATACAACTAACTACTACACATAAACTGATTTGCCTCTAAATAACTCAAAGATCTTTCTTCTTGGTCAAGTACGTGTTTTGTCAGAGCGTCCACAGTTATCCCCTGCTGTCGTGGCATCATGACGTGCATTTTCCCATACTCTGACATATTATTTATGACAGTGAAAAATGTGGGTTGTGAAAATTATGTCCCAACGGCTCTTTGAGCAGTGGGCCCCACACATTTAATGCTGGTTGCATCCTTGCTTTAACGCTTAACTATCATATAGTAGGTCTATAGTGCCTTTTGTCATGTACTGTGGTTTTGCCGCTAACAATTTGAATAAGGTTGAGATTTTTGACTTGCTGACATCAGCACATGAAGACTTAGTCAAAAATCAAGCATCAGTAGAATAAGCGTTGAGTGAATGAGCATCACTCAACGCCAAAGTACTTAGACAGTTCTGTCTATCTAGGCGTTGACAGCATTAAGTGAGCAAGCCCCACACAACGCTTTTTGCCTTAACCATTTCTGCAGCCTTTTCTGCATGTCTGGCGTTGAGAGCGTTGAGTGAGCACATCTCACTCAATGCCTTGTGCCTTAGCTATACTTTTAGTTATTTAGGCATTGAGAGCGTTGAGTGACCATGCCTCCCTCAACGCTTTCTGTCTTGATCATGGCGTTGAGAGAGTTGAGAGCATTGAGAGCGTTGAGTGACCACACCTCACTAAATGCTTTCTACCTTAGCCAGATTTTCCGCTTCTTGAGATCGAGTGAGTAAGCTCCACTCAACGACAAACAACTTAACAAATATTCTTCTGTTATCTTGCGTTGAGTGACTGAACTACACTCAATGTATTTGGACTTAGCCAAATTTCTGTATCAAGAAATGACACTGACTTTGAGATTTAGTCAACACATTCACAGTTTTCAAATGCGTTGAGTGCTTTTACATTCATCGAGCTGAACTCTGAGTTTGTCGAACTGAGCTCTGAGTTCGTCGAACTGAGCTTTCATTTTTTGTCGAGCTGAGCTCAAAGTTTGTCGAACTGGGTTCTGAGTTTGTCGAACTGTATGGCATTGAGTGAGTTGACTTCACTTAACTCTTGTGGACTTAGCTGCTTTCTCAACTTGCCAATTCATGTCTTTCACTGTATAGCCTTCACTCAACACTATAAGTCATCTGACGTTGAGTGAATGACCTTAACTCAATGCCTGTGGACTTAGAAAATTTTCTATCTTTCCACACCTTAGGTAAATGTTTACCTGTGTCTTAGCCACTTAGGCTATCTATCACATCATTATTACTAGGACATCCTGCAATCATTAAACTTGAGCACAAGTTAGATCACAACATGCGTATACATTGTTTGTTAGGCCTTCTTTAAATCCAATACATTGGGATCAATGGACCCAACAATCTTCCCCTATTTGAAGAAGTAAAAACCTAAGATAATGTATACAACAACATACTTATGCTACATATACAAAAGATATTATCACAACATACATTAGATGAATCATAGTCATATTAAATGATAAATCAGACAAATCATAATTATAGCAAATGATGTTCTATTTAACATATAAGGAATTAATGTTTGTGCAATAAACAAAATGTCACATTACTTGGCCCTATAAGCAGAACCTGAAACTTTTCAAGTTTCAGGTTCCCTTATCATAATCCCACTGCTTTTGGATTTCTTTGCTGGTTTGTCTTCTGGCCCAGCCATCTTCTTTCCCTTTTTGTCTGCATCATCAGTAGCCTTAGCCTTAGTTGCTTTATCCTTTTCAGCTTCAGCTTCTGCCTTTCTTTTTGCCTTTGAAAGTAACCATGAGGCTTGGGAAAGTACTTAGAGGGTTCAACAGCATCAGGAGGTTGAAGGTTGGCATTTTTTTTCTCCAGTAGATTCTTATTTCTGTGTCCCACTTCTCTATATTATCTCATTCCATTTTATTGTTCCATTTTCCAATATTTGATCTCTTATTCTTGACCTGGTCCCAAGCAAGCAAGATGATAGATCTGGACTCTGGGCTCTATTACTCGAGATCAAGCCGTTTCTCCATTTCTTTTCTGTATTTCCTTTTCCTCATCCTGATTTCTTCTTTAGTGTCAACAGTTGTGATCATTTCTTTATTTTGTAATGCCTGATCAACAGTGGCGCTGAAAGAAGGAATTTCAGCAGTAGTGGACTGCACTCCCCACTGATTTCCAACAATATCACACTCTTCTATATATACCCCATACTCGTGATTATCTTGAGTAGGTTCTCTGTTCAAAGTCTCTAGCACTTGAGCAGGCATCAATGGGATATTATCATATTGTACTGGCTCTAATCCCAATGAGCCTCTCACCACATTAGTTGCCCAGACCATATTTTATGTGTTAGTCCTTATGACTTCTCTCTCCCCCCATTTTGACTTCTTTAATAACTTTAATATTCTAGGAGCTTCAAGCCTTGCTTCTTTCTTTCTCCAAGTAGTTGACAACAGCAGTGACATGATTTTTGACTTCCATCTTGTGGTCATCAAGTAGCTTAGTGCAGGCATCCATCTTTGTAAAGATCTCAGTATTCTGTTCACTCCTCAGAATCTTATCATTTTCATGGATTATCACTGAGTTCTTAGCCTGAATCTGTTGATTTTCTATGATGAAAGCAATATTCTGGCCTGACACATCCAGCTTTTCCATGGTATAGTCTACATCTGGAGCAGCTCTTGTAAAGAATTTGACTATTTCTCCTTTCACCAGATTTACTTCAAATCTTATTGATTTGATCTCTGTTGTGAGATCATTTCTAATATCTTTCAGAGCTTCATCCAGATAATTTTCTAGAGCTCTCATCTGTTCATCCAGCAACCCCTTTAGTCAGGCTAGGAATGATGGTGACAGCTGATCAACTCTGGCAAATGTTCCCTCATCTAGAGCTTCTTGTACTGACTTGCTCCCTATTCCTTGAGCAATGTCACACTTGAACTGTTCATTTTCTGGATGTGATGAGGAGTGTGCTTTCTTATGATTATATTCCTCTTTCTCAGATTCTGAGAAAACCAAATCATGTACTTCATGAGCAGGGAGATCAGATGGTATCTCCCCCCTCAACATGTGCCATGCCTTTATTTGCATGCATGGTCAGCAACAACATCAGTATTATCATTATCACCTACAGTAGTCGGTATTACTAATGGAGGGATTTTTAGCTTCTCCCCCACATATAATGCATCTTACATTATCTCTTTTATTGGTTTCTCCACCTCAACTGGAGCATTCCTTTCCTCAGCACTTGGTTTTTCCATAACTTTATCTAGTGGATGCTCTTCTTCAGACATTACAGTCACTTTACTTGAAGCTAGTTTGATCTCCCCCTCACTCTGAGGCCTAGGAGTAGCATCATCATCAGACATAGGCAGATGCCTATCTACATCATCCAATCTGGAGGCATCTTCATCAATCCTTGTAGATATCCTATCAACAGCTTCCTTTGCAACTGTTTCAGCCAACTCAGCAGTTGGCTCATCATCTTCAGGGACAATATCTGACTCTGGTCTGCTTACACGACTTAGAGGTGTAAGTTCAGAAGAGGCTGATACCTGAATGTCCATGTCCTTCCTCGACTCTTCAGTAGAGGATGACAATTCAGGGTTATGGGGTTATTCCTCCTCAGAAGTGCTGCTAGAGGAGCTGGGCTCAGAAGTAACAAAATTCTTTCCTTTCCTTTCTACAGCTGATGGTCCATGGGGCTGAAGTACCATGTCTTACCTCTCCAACATTTTGATGTCCATTCTACTCAAGTGGTGTATTCTTTCTCCAAGCTTTAAATTTAGAATTTCTTGTACAGATTGTTGTAGAAATATTGACAGAATTCTCCCTAGGTTTGGCTCAGCAATACATTCCACTATCCTGTCAAATACTACCTTACCCCAGTCAGTTCTTTTGGTCAGAATGACTCTAGCCATAACCTCAAACATTTTCTTTGAAATCTTGTCATGGGAACCTATTTTGCATAATAAAGCCTTCCCAATGACATTAGCCAGGAACTTTCCCTTTAGATTCAGTTCCTTTCTCAAAATGGAGCCAGGCGTGTGCTTAGACAATCCGTACCATTTTACTACAGACTTTGTCTTCCTGCGACAACTCATCTTCGTCATCAGTTGGAGAGAATTTTGTCAGCTTTAGGGCTTAGGACTGCCTTCTTGGTGGTATCTTTACTCTTGTTCCACTTATAGTAGTTTTGATTTTCTCTCCTGTAGTATCTCCCCTGACGTTGGAGAATAATTCCAGAACTTCCTGCTCCCAGAGTAAACAGGGTTCTGATAGTAGGAATTCTAGGTCAGAAGTGCGGAGAAGATGAAGAACATATTGTACCTCTTCAGGAGCATCCTTGAATCCATTTCGAACAACCTCTGCACCCTGAAAGGGAAAATCCTGACCTTTGGGCACCATTTTGCTTGAAAATTTCAGATACCTAGCTAGAACGGCTTTCCGTCGATTCAGCGAATGCAGGAGGGAGAGGGTAAGGAACAATGACTTTGCTTATTGCACAAGCTCTACTATTTATAGTTATGTCTTAAGAGAAGGCGGAAAGTCATTATCCTATTTTTTTGATCAATATTGATCAATGGCTAGGATTGAGTCCAATATTTTATCCGCAGGTTGATTAATCAATTTATTTAGTTTAGTGGGCTTCTTTTCCTGAAGCTTTGACTTCTTGGTCTTAATTGATTGACCATTTCTTTAGTAATTGAATTGTCGCTGACTCTTTTATTAATATTAAATTTGTCTAGTATGCATGGGTTAAGATGAGCTTCAATTCTTATTACAACAAGTGTTCTAGTTGAGTGCAATATGGACTAGTTTCAACATGTTCATGTCAATTTTGAGGATGTTAAATCTAATTACATCTTGTGGCATAGTGAACACGTGAGCCACTAATATATTTATTAAGAAGTGTTTTTAGACATTTGTTTCACATCTTCTCAGACATCTATTTCAATTACCTTATCTCTAACATGCATAATTTCAGCAATTGAGCAAATATTTAGTAGAATTAAAAGCTAGGTGAATTCTACTTATCTCTACCCTATAGACTTAAAGCCCATACTGGATTCGCAGTCTCTGATCATACCCGCAATCTTTCTCATGATCTTCAGGCTTTGATGTGCATCTGGCTTTCCATTGCTAGCTATCCCTCAACAATTGTAGTTAGAGGGTAAGAAACTTGCCTATCTGACTTCACATGTATTTGACAGCTTGATGGTCAGTGCATCATTCCTTGTACCAAGATTTAGTTCTGGTACATCTCTGTCCAAGGACCATAATTGGGCATGGCCACTTGGACTATCCTACGAAACAAAAATTGCTTTACCTTAGGAACCCAAGCTAACTTGGGTCATAGGTCCCTATTAGCATAAGAATGCACATGTATACCTACAGGAGTCCTGTTAGGAAGACACTGCCTTGCCTTTGACACACAGGGGTTGTGCCAACAATCTATGGCAAAGTGACCCACTTTGCCACAACACCAACATTCATGGATGTTGTATTTCCTTTTCTGAACTCACTTTGAAGTGTGCAAGCTATTTTTGTCTACTGTTCAGTGGGGAGAACTGTGGATTTCTTCATGTTTCTCTCAGCAAGAGCTTGACCAAAATTGAATCTGCCAGTGGGAGCACTTGGCTTGCTCTGAACTTCATTAGTAACAGCATTCTTTGGAGTTTGCACGTTCTTAATGGCTTTAGAGGTAGCCAAGTCAGCCTTACTGACTGAAGAACGTTTGGGTTGTGTTCTTTCTTGAAGAACCATAGAATGGGCAACAACCTTATCCTTGAATGAGGGGGCTGAGGCACTAAATACAAAGGTCCAGGATGGGCCTTTTGTACTTTTACATGGGGTTCCTTCTGTGCACTCAATCCCATGACCTCTCTTCATCCATTGTAAGGTACTTTTGTAATCTTACAAGGAAGATTCCGACACCTCTAGTGACCATACTTACAGTCATGGTCACGCTTGTTGGATGGGAGAATTACCTTGTGAAAGGTTGACTGAGGTCTGTGTTGGAACGCTATTACTGATTTGGGATAGGATCATTATTATTTATTTAGGATGATTAGTTTGACCCAATATGTATAGTCTAGGGTCATAGGTTTATTTCTAGGGTTACACCTTCAGAAGGATTCCAGAGAAGTTCAGATCGAAGAATGCAGAATCCAGATCGATGAATGATGAGCTCACTTTGACGAACGTCGAGCTCAGTTCGACAAACTCAGATGCCTAATTTCAGTTTCGCTCGACGAACTCTAGGCTCCATTCAATGAGCACTGATCATATCTCAACAGCTCAGCTCGAGGAACTCTAGGCTCCATTCGACGAACTCCAGGCTCAGTTCGACGATCTTCAGGCTCAGTTCGACGAATTTCTTTGCAGTGTTTAGGCAGTTTTAAGTTCAGAGGCAGAATGATTTTTTAAATGGCTTATTTTCAGTTACACTCTGATATTTAATGCTGAAACATTCTCAATGAATATAGCCATTTTCTGGCATCATTAAATATGGATTATCACAGAGTTTAATTCTAATTAATTACCAGGACAGTTAAAAATCTCAGAGATTCTTCAGACATTTCAAATAATTGACTAAATTCAAATGTTTGAATTCTCTACAGAGATTATGTATTCAGATTATTGTTGCTTCAAGGGGTAACACACTCATATAAGACTGACTTAGAGTTTAAGGGATATATTTTTACAGATCAACATATTTTTAATAGATCTTCTGCTTTAGTCTTTCAGTGCAAAATCTTCAATTAACCAACATCTTGAAGGACTACACCCTGAAGAAAAGTCTACCCTCTTGATCTCAAATCTCTACTCAACTCAGGGGGAGCTTTTTGCAACATCAATCCACTTAGTCTTCTCAGAGATAGTTGATAGAGAAGACAACATCAACTTCTTATAGTTTATTTCTTAAACTGTGTACAAGGTTATAACTCCCTTCAAAAGTTAACATCTTGTTTCATACGTCACCTGGTCAAAAGACTTATCTTTGGTTTCGGGCATCTGATCATAAGCTGAAATGGTTTCTAGATCTCCCTTAGAAAATAGATCATCTGGTGACAGGTCACCGGATCAAAAACCTGTAGTGGATTCCTACTAGGTTGGTAGAAGAGTGGACGTACCCAGATTTATTGGGGAACCACTATAAAAATTCCTTGTGTCATCTGTGTTTTATGATTTTCTTTTTATTTTTGTGCTGTGATTTTTAATCAGTCTATCTATACATAAATATCACTTAATTTATCTAAACTACTCTGAAAACAAATCAAAGTTTTTAATGTACACTATTCACCCCCCTCTAGTATAAAACAGATCTATCTCTCACTTTCAGTCTGACAGGAGCTTGGCCGATTCTCTGAGATTGAATAACTTTAGAAGTCCACTCAGATTCAGATTTTCTCTTGATAGAATCTATCTTAGAGAAATTGGCCACAATCCTCTTCTCCCTTTCAAGATTCTCTTCAAGATCCTTGATAACAGAATCATTATATTTTATGGACTCAACATGGGTATCTACCACAGTCTTCAGATGAGCTACTTGCGTCTCTTTTAGATATAACAAAGAAGAAGTTTCATCTTGCTGGGAAGTAGCCAGCTATAGGGAGGCAATTTCCTCTGCTTGTTTCTTAACAAGCATCTTGCTTTTCTTGAAAGCCTTCAGGAGCACACCATGATTTTCATTCAATTGATTGATATCATCTTTTAGGGAGGACTCTCATCATCACTTGATGAGGATGCATCAGAGCCTGAGCAGGATTCATATCCAGACTCTGAGGTTGCACTAGATGGGGAATATACCTGACTTTGTCCAGGCTGTTCCTGGCAGAATTCTTCTTCTGGTATAGCTGTCAATTCATAACATCTGAATTCACATTCCTCAGCTTCATCCACCTCTGAGTCATTATCTGAATGTGACAGAGGGGCCTTGATCTTTGCTCTTGTATCTGGATAGACATTTCCTTATGCAAGAGCTGTCAACAGTCCAATGGTCTTCTTGTCAATTTTGCTGATTTGAAGCTCCATTGATCTCCATACCTTATGGTTCTCTTTTGAACACATAATTTAAAACCTTTTTAGCTATCCATTGAGGTCTACTCAGACTATTAGGTCCTTTTTGAGTAACCTTCCTCTGATACCACTTGAAAGTCTTTATTTCAAGGAAAGCTAAATCACATAGAGGGGGGGGGGAATCTGTTTCTTAGTCCGTAGTGAATATATTTTATTTTCTTTTAGTGAGATACTTTATTGATTGATTATGTTCTGCTTTCAAGACATGCCACATGTATAAGGAAAACAACACAACAAAGTACTCACAGATTTATAGTGGTTCCCCATCTTTGGGTACATCCACTCACCTCCCACCTTGCCAACTTTCTGTTGGTCGAGGCACTTCTCCAAAACAATGCTCAAAGGGCTTAGGCCTCAGATCCCTCAGGATCTTGCAGTCTCCTCCAAGACTTACAGCTCAGGCACAAGGTCCTACAACTCAGTGATCCAAAGATCACCTACCTCAGGCCCAAATGCCCTAAAACTCAGGCTCGAAGAACATCACTACCTCAGATACACAAGGGATCCCACCTCAGAGAGAATGAATCTCCTACAGCTCAAACCCAAAGGTCCTACATCAGATCCAAAGGATCCTATAGCTCAGATACAAGTGCCCTACCACTCAGTGATAATGACTCACCTACCTCAGGCCCAAAAGCCCTACAGCTTAGTGATCAACTGATCACCTACCTCGGATCCAAACTGGATCCTACAGCTCAGGCTAAACAAGCCTACAACTCATATCCACTTCAAGATCCTATCTCAGAGCAAATTTGCTCCTACCACTCAGATCCACAAAGGATCCTACAAGATGGAAGTGGGTTGTTGAGATTCTTGAATGGACACAATAGAAATTTATCTGTGCTAATCTACCTTGACTGAGTTATACTCATCCCAACTTTCACACCAGGAATATTATTCCTGAGTCTACTTTTCTGATGAAAGAACCTCTTACCCCACCCTACTCCACAGCAACAAGTATATCTACTTGAGGTGGAAGTAACTTGCAGAACTCTGTTCTGCCCCTTTCTAAACTAAACCTAAAGCTCATCCCTCTCTTCTTCACATCAATAATGATGTAAATGCTTTGGCATATGCTGGAAGAAACTTGCAGAACTGCAGCTCTACACTTTTCTGAACTGAACCAGAAGCTCAACCTTATCTCCTTCTTCACACCCGCAAGAATAATCTTCAGGATTTGGCTTACTTGAACGCTGAATTATCTGCTGGTATAGATGGAAAATGTCACCAGCTAACTTTCTTCAAAGATTTTCTATGATCTTGCTGTAGTCGTGAATGATGACCAAAAGCTAACTTTTTGAGCTTTTAGACCTCCTTTCTTTTTGCTATGTGTTCTTCTCTTCACAACAACAATGGCGATGAAGAAGAAGTCTCTCAACAGCACTGCTTCCAAAAGTTATCTTCTTCTATAAAATGGTTTTCCTTTTATCAATTATGTCCCAACGACTCTTTGAGAAGTGAGCCCCACACAGTTAATGCTGGCTGCATACTTGCTTTAACGCCTAACTGTCGTATAGTAGGTCTGTGATGCCTTTTGTCATGTACTATTGAAAAGATATGAACACTAATAATCTTTTTATATGAGTCCCAACGATTAATATGTTCTCATATGTAGTAAATGGAAAACGACGACATTGAACTTTTGGTGTGTATATTGAACAACACATTTTACAAGTGCAACAGACATCACATTTTGATGCATATTATCCATATCGATAAAGTTTATGACACCTTTTTCCCTTGAGGTATGGGTGGCAAATCTCTCATTAATTTTTGCCTTCTTCTTTCCATTCTGGGATGCTCCAATATCCTAGAACTTAAGTATATTCTCAAATATCCTAGAGCTTGTGTATATGCACAGAGCCTGCAACATATATATATATATATTTTTGTTTCTATGTGATCTAGTAGTATAAATTGACTTGGAAATGCTTTTTTAATGTGCAGATCGATTGTATGTAAGAATGTTGGACTGACAAAAATATTTTCAAAATTTTGTAATAAGATTGTTGATTTGAATGCTGATATTTTTGTAAGTAAATTTCTTGTTATGATCTATATTTACAATCACATAATTTTCCTACATATTATTTTCAATTTACAAATAGTCTATTAGGATTAAGCTCAAAAAGCTTAGAATTTAGCATGCACATAAAGTAAATAAGCTTGCATGAGTTCAAAAAATGCTCAAGTAGCACGTGTTTCTCAATTTTCTCAAAATTGCATTGTATTTCATGAAGTAAATAAGCTTGCTTGAGTTCTGTCATGAGAGAAGATGGTTATTAAGCCAAATAGCCAATGAAGGTTCAGAAACACTCAAAGTCACTCAATGTTGCCTAATTCCAATTTCTTAGGGTAAAACGTAGTGGTCCCCAAACAACCTGCTTATAATATTGAAAACACTTTCATACATTAAAAAATTTGTATACATTTTGAGGCCAAACGAGAACCAAACCGGAACCACATAGAACCAGACCGAACCACTGGTGAATAATTTGAATTTAGTTCTTATTGAACCGGAATCGGAATCGCAGATGCAACAATTCCAAAAAATATGTTGGAATCAGAACCAGAACGAGAATCTCTCAAACGAAAATAAATTCTGGTTCTAATTTGAAAACTATTACCTTAACGGTTCGATTCACGGTTTTAATAGAACCGGAACCGAACTGGAACCACGACAACTCTAGTCTCCATCCTTGTCATAACATGCATTTTCTTTCCATTTAAATGATATATTAGAGTAAGAGAAAACACGCATCGTCATGCCATGCCGTGCAGGGGTTAACTACAGACGCTCAGGCAAAACTCGAACCTAAGACTTCATATGAAATTCTCAAATTATTATGAAGGAACTGAAATTTGAGTTAAGTCTTGATGGTTGTATCCCTCAGCTCAGTGGATCAAGTAGTCCACAAGTGAAAATATGAATATATGTTGCGGAAAATACTTTGTTTATATCGATTAACATTCTACATGAGCATAAACATCCAAGTAGGACAACTCTTGATATGCATACCTCTAGATTTACTATAAATATAAAAAGGGTTTTTACGTTCGTTAAAATATAATGACTTTGGATTTAAAAGAGGTTATGCATGAGATGGTCAAAATGATGTTTTTATACATAAAAATAGCTAACATGCAGTCCTAACATAAAACCTTCCCAGAGAGAAAGTAAAACCAACAATTCATCTAGAAAAATGACTTAGCAGCTAGTGAGTACTTAACAATGTACCAAAAATAACCAGTGGGCATCAACAATCTGACACGAACCCATCAAAAAGGCATGTATGTCCGAACTAAAAACAGAATAACAAAATTACCTCACAACGGTGAGGAAAAGACAACTGCCACAGCTGCAGTATAGTAGCCACTAACACTTCTAGCCGCTCAACCGGCTACTGCTCCAAACCCGAGGCATTCAAAATAAAAGAATACCTCAGCAAGAAAATACAAGTGGCAAAAAAGAAGTCATCAATAAAATGAAAGCAAAGGAGTGCAAGGGTTACTAACCCAAATAAGAATAGCTGTAAACCACAACGAATAAGACATAAAATAGTAATAAATGATTAAATATAAGGTTCCAGAGTAAGGAATTGCACCAAGTGCGAAATGAAGCCATGCTTCGATAATATCTGCAAGAATATACATAATAATATATGTCTATACAATAAGAAGGAAAAGACTGAACATCTCTAAACCCGTGAATCATTAACACCAGTAAAGAAAAAAACATGGTTCTAAGTCGGTGGCCTCATCATCCAACACGAACTAACAGACCAAAAACAGCTCGAGAAGGCACTGTGATGGTGGCCATATCATCCAACACAACCCAACAGTCCAAACATCTCAAAATGGCACTGTGGTGGTGGCCTCATCGTCCAACACAAACCAACAGTCCATAAAAGCTAAAACACACCAAGTGTAATGATTCACAAACCGACATTAGGTCGGTGGTCCTTTAACCACTGCCGGCAATGAGCCACACTTAAACATCCATAAACACCAACAAAATCCTAAACAAAATATAGGATATCTCCAATGACAAAAAGGAAGAAAAATCTCGAAAATCACCCTAAGGCCAATACTCGATGAATTGGCTCAATTCTGCGAGAAAAAACAAAGTCCACACTGATTCGTCGAGTATACTCGACGAATACAAAAAACACTAGATGATTTATACTTAGTGAAATCTAACTATCTTAATGATACTCGACAAATCGGGTAACTTTACCATGATACTCGATGAATCAACGCAAATCACCTAGTCCACGACAAATGCATCGAGTATACTCAACGAATTAGACTCCAAACCAGTTTCACTCAACGCCAAGTCAGCAATCGCCAAATTCGTCGAGAATACTCGACAAGTTTGACTTCACTCAACTGATACTGGCCGAATTTAACTTAACCTATCTTAACCTTTATCCGATGAATTCTACTCAGCCTAACTCTAGCATATATGACGAATTTAATAAGGTGCAAACTCAAACTCGGCGAAAACGGATCATTCAATCTTCTGTACTACCGGGCAGATTCTGACCTAGCCACCCTACACTACTCCTACATTCTAAGAAGGAAAGAATAAGAAATAGTAAACACAAAGAACTTAGCAAGGGGAAGATTTCACAACTTGCCTCAAATATCCCGAAATTCGGCCACACAAGCACTCCGCTTCAAGGATCTGGACTCAAGATCACCTTGACTACACTTCAAGAAACTTTTAATGGTAAACGAGGGTCAAAATCGAATAACATAATGCCCAAAAATCGTAGAAATTAGAAAACTCACTATGCACACGTAATTCTCAGCAAGAGCTTTCCGAATATACCCTTCGACGACGATTTTGTGCACTGGAACTCCTATAATTGATGGCCGAAAGCTTGGCGATGTCCGCCATTTTCTCTCTTCTACAATTCGATCTGACAGCTTGGGAAGAGGACGATGAATAGGGTTCTGCTATAACGCATGCATAAGAACTTATATATATATATAATATAACACTATTTACTAAATGTCCAAATGACCAAAAACTCAAATCAACTCGGATTTCCATAAAATTCACACCAAAGCTAAATATTAATGCTACGAATCCATTGGCGAAGTTGAAATCAGAATCCGACAAACCAATCTTGGGTAAAAAATCCTGAAGTCAGAATACCAACTTCCCTAAAAGCTCCACAGAGTCCCAATTAAACCCGGTTTGCAAGGGAAATTTGAAAACACACTAGAAATTAGCCATGCTAATATTCTAAGTCAAAACCTCGGATACCAAATAAACAAAAGTCACACTCCAACAAACATACACATCAACTATGCATCAACGTAATGCGCTGTCATCAAAAATATGCCATTAAAGGAATTAAAATAAACATCAAAAAATCAGGGGCCTTACAACCACTCCCCCTAAAAGAAAGTTTCGTCCCAAAACTTGATACACTACTGAATCTACTACAGAAGGAAAATAACCATAGGTTATCGAATAGAAACACATAATAAAACAAATTCGGAGAACATATGAGGATGAGCATCTCTCATAGCTGACACCAACTCCTAAGTCGCGGTTCCACGTCTTAGTTTCGCCACAAAACTTTGACCATGTGTATTGTCTTTCTTCGCAATACCCGATCTTGAGTATCCAGAATGCGAATAGGCACCTCAACATAAGAAACATAAGGCTGTAATTAGGGCGCTGAATCAAGAACATGTCTGTCACTAAGCACACATTTCCGCATCTGGCTCATATGAAATACATCATGCACACTAGGAAAATTAGGGGCAAACCCAGCCGATAAGCTGACACTCGGATGCGCTTAATAACCTGGAAAGGTCCCACATACCTGGGATCCAACTTATGGTTCCTTCAAAACAGCTTAACAACATACATCAGAGAAACCTTGAGAAAAATCATGTCCCCAACTACAAATTTGTTGGGTCTGGCATTCCTTCACTTGATCTGTGGCGCTCTGCTACTTGATTCGGCGCTCTGCTATGTCGAGGCGGTGGTCGGAGGCGCTTGAGAGGGGGGTTGGGGGGGTGGGGGTGGGGTGGGGGAGATACTACAGAGCCATAATCGTGGGTGCCTAAGTGGAGTTTGCTCAAGAGAGAGCTTCGAAGATTTTGTTGAGGGTTGAGGAAAATAAAACGTTTTCATTCCTTGATCATCGATACAAGACACTAAGGATCAGTATATAAGAGCCCTAATTGCATCACCATAATTATCATGAAGTGCATAAAATACTAAAAGACCTATAATACTCAAACTACAACTCGACTCTAACAACTTGATTCGATACAACAACTTGATTCGATACAACAACTTGATTCGATACAACAACTTGACTCAAATAATAATAATAATAATAAAACATGATAACTATTACGGATAGGATCCAAAACATATTCATCGGCACATTGGCTAATTCAATGTGATTTTTTTATCCTAGATTCTCCCACTGCCAAAATTTTTCTATATTTTTATGAATTCAAGCATAAACTTCTGAAAGGAAGTTGAAGCTCTGCTTCCTGGCTTTTTGTTCATTTTTGGAATATCTCATCCAGTTTGGGGTGTCTGGAGTGAGTGTTATATTATGCATGATATAGTATGGAACATCAGCAGAAGGATTTGGTTTAGGAATAATATATGGAGGAGCAGTCTTAGCAGGAGCTTTTCTTTTCTTTGAACCTGTATTTTCTGAGTCATCTGACTCATTATCATTGTCATTAGAAGAATGTTCTGGGTTATCATTAAGAGCATCTAGCTGCTTTAGTAAATCAGCTGAGATTCTAGGATTTTGTGGCTGTGCTTGGCATGCAGGCTCTACGAAATTATCTGTAGCAGTCTGAACATTTTCTTCTTCATCTGTGTCTGCAAACAAGATATCATCCAAATCTGGTATTAGAGATTCACACCAGCCAAAAGTTGGTGGATAGAATGCCTTGTACTCAGGTGTTGGCTCACTAATAGCAAAACTTTATGTAAACTCAGAAACTACAAAACTTGTCTTTAGTTGATCTACAACTTCAGGACTTATTAGAGCAGTATAGACTACAATAGCCTTAGAAGACTGAGCAACAAAACTTGGTAAAATATTTTTGTACATTGAGTTAAAAGAATTTAGCAAAGAATCTAAATCAACTGTGGGATTTATAATAAAATCACCAGGAGTGGTTATTTCTGCAACTTTATCAGCCATCTCGTATTAGAATTAATTATATTTATTATTTCAGTGGGAGTATCAGCCTCTGCTAAATCATCAATCTTTTCAGAATCTGCTGTTGTGGCTGCTGCTGGAGATGGAGGAGGAACTGGAACTTGTTCATAGAACATCTCCCCCTGACTGGTTTTAGAGGGTCCTGAAGCCAGTCCTCCAGAAGATGGAACAGAAGATAGAGCAACAACTCTGGTGGAAGTAGAGAGAGGAGCAATAACATTTGTTATTTGTTATTAGTTGCTGAAGAGTTGGCGAAATAAAAGCAAGAAGATCTCTAGCTATGTCAGAGAAATTTAAGTAGAGAGGTTCAGGAGCAGAAGTGGTGTAATGAGTGTGATGTCCACAGGGGCGATGGTCGGAGGCACTGGTCGGGGCGCTGGAAGAGATTCAGAGAACAGGCTGAGGCTAGGTCTGATTTTGAGAAATGGAGTCTAACCTCCAGAAGCATCGTCTTAACTGCATTCCACGCAGTTGCTGAAAATCAATATGACAGGGGTTAGTGGAACTCCAAATAGGAATGGGATAAATATCTTGCATAATAAGAAACAATCTACAAATTCAGGAAGGACTTGAAGGCTGGAAGAATCCCTGCAAACTCCATACAGACTTGCAAGTACTTCCCAAAACCAGTCCATTACTTTGAAAGGAAAAAGCTAAAAGCTGCTCAACTTAAGTCCAAAGACATCAAGGTTAAGAAGCTTGTTACTGATACTGAGCTGAATTCAAAGCTACTATTCAGACAGACAAAAGGGATTGTCATCAAGGAACCATATCAACCTTAACTTTAGATTGACTAGGTTCTAGAAGAACTATGTAGACCTTTTATTGTTCTTATAAAAACATAAACCTTGTAATCTTACTTTGGTTATATGATAAAGAAATTATTCGTTGACAACAATTTATATATCTATGTCTCTGAGTTGCATGGTTTCCTTATGATATTTCATTTTGAATATTTGTGTGTACATGCTAGATCTGCTCTTGAATAACTCTGTTTGAAATGTCTGAATACATCATGCTTATTACTTTTGTTATATTGGTGTATATCATTGACTCTAGGTTATGACTTCTCCAAATAGGGGGAGATTGTTGGGTACATTGGAAATTGAGTACCTGATTTGGAGAAGCCTCACCTGACTCAATGATATATATTAGGTTGTATTTGATGGTGTATTGAGTTTGCTTGTGCAGGCAGAAGAATGCATAAAATATTCTAAGTACAAAAGTGTCGAGGCAATTTTAATGTTTAGACATCTTTGAAGAAGCAGCGTCGAGACTAGAAGCAAAGTTGTGTTAACATACAGTACATGTGTCGACCCATGGAATTTATGTCGACAACAGCTATGTCGACACTCAGGACTAGTGTCGACACACTTATATTTAAAGTGCTAACATTAGTAGAAGGGATGTGTCGACACACATGACTTGTGTCGACTTACAGAGTTTGAGTCTACATCAGTTGTGTCGATAGTTTCTGAAGTATGTCGACATAGTCTACAAAGGCAGTGTTGAGACTAAATGAAGAGTTGTGTCGACAGTTTCTGAAGTATGTCGACACATTCTACAAAGGTAGTGTTGAGACTGAATGAAGAGCTATGTCGACAGTTTCTGAAGTTTGTCGACAACACCAAAGGAAGTGTGTCGACACCCGGGTAATTATGTCGACACATACTTCATCTTTGTCGACACATACTATCCTTATGTCTCGACACATTCAGCTGAGTTAAATAACTCTAAGTGCCAAATCTCAAGATCAAAGAATTGACGTCTGTCAGAATCGTCAAGGCCTATTAGACATTTCAGAACTGTCAGATGTCAGTCAACTACTGGATCAGCTGGTTGCCTCTGATGTGATCTATAAATAGAGCTGAGATATCAGAGAAAAAAGAAATAGTAGACAAAGAGAAAATATAGAGGGAAACCAAGAAGAAGGAGGAATACTCCAAGAAGAATTCACAGAATTCTATACAGCAAGAAGATTCTGATTCTAAATCAGAGAAGGGGATAACATCTCATCAGATCTATTAGTGTTTGCAGATTTAATTCTGCAAGGAGGAAGAAGTTGGATCTACACCAACCTCTCAAGAAGATTCAACCTAGGTTCTCTCTTTCAAGAAGCTTTGAATAAGCTAAGTCAAGTTGAATCAGATTCATTAAAACAAAGATCAGGAGAAAGCGGATCCATCAAGATCTGATCAACATTCCCTCACCTCTCTCTCTATCTGGGTGAAGGAAGAAACATACTCTTAATCAATTTTATGTAAGATCTATTTTAGATCTAAGTGTAAGAGATTTAAATCTCTGAGTTGTAAGCTTGTAATTATAAAGACTGAGGTAGGGTTGTTCGCCTGAGGTAGGAGATTAAGTTCTCTAAGTTGTAGGCCTGATAATAAAGGCTGAGGTAGGGCTGTTCGCCTGAGGTAGGAGGATAAGTTCTCTAAGCTGTAGGCCTGGTGATAAGGGTTGAGGTAGGGCTTGATAGACTGAGTGGTAGGAGTGTGGATTCACTCTGAGGTAGGGTTCTTGGGAAGATCCTGAGGTGTAGGACTTGTTGAAGTCTGAGTTGTAGGAACCAGTTGGGTTCTGAGTTGTAAGATCTGAGGATCTAAGAAGGTGGGAGGAAGTTTGGCCAAATCTAGTGTACTGTAATATAGGCGAAGGGGGAAAGTGGATGTACCCATCATTTGGGGAACTACTATAAATCTGTGTGTATGCTGTGATTGAATGATCATATGCTGTGGCAGCTGTAGAATTTATAACTGTGCTGAGATTAATTAATTAATTGCCAAACTTGAATTGGAATTGAACATATTCACCCCCCCCCCCCCTCTAGGTGTTTAGACAATCTTGAAACTAATTCTTTCAAGTGGTATCAGAGGGAGGTTACTCAAATTTAGACTTAACTGTCTGAGTGTATCTTCATGGAAGTAATAAGATAGCCAAGATGGGTTCAGGTGAAAATCATAAAGAACTTGGATCCATGAAACTTCCCATTTGTAGAAAAGAAACCTTTGGCATATGCAAAGAGAGGGACAGATTTTTCATGGAGGCATCTGATCCAAGAATTTACATCACAGTTCAAGAAGGGCCTTTCATCCCTATGAAGACATCTGCTCTAGATGGAAATCTGAAAAGTCCAAAGAGTTATTTTGAGATGACCAAAGATGAGATCATCTTAGCCACTTTGGACAAGAGGACACAAAACATAATTATTAGTGGCATAGATGATTCTACATTTCAGAATTTAGTCCACTGCAAAACTTCAAAGGAAATGTGGGACACTTTGATTGTCTATATGGAGGGGACAGAAGAAGAAAGAGAGGATAGGAAATCTATGCTCAATTAAGAATATGAGAGTTTCAGACAAGCTAAGACAGATAATATAGCTATATGCTATGAAAAGTTCTTCAGGATTGTCAATGAGCTGATGACTTATGGAAGAGTATTCAACACTTATGAACTGAATGACAAGTTTCTCAGATCATTAACCAAGGATTGGGATACCAAGGTCTGTGCCTTCAGATAAGTAGCCAGACTTGCAGATACTCCTCCATGAACCTTGTTTGGAAAATTGGTGTCTTATGAAATGCAGCTAATTGCTAGGAAGGAAGAGGAGAAGAGAAGCAGATCTGTTTCTAAAGATAAGTATGTGGCTTTCAAGGTTGAAGCTATAAGGAAGGGCAGGATAAAGACTCCTTCTCCTCCCAAAAAAGTTGCTGATACTGATTTAGAATGTTCAGACACAAGTATAGTAGATGGCCATAATTCTGTTGAGGAGCTTGCTGCCTTTACTAGGCAATTCCAGAGGTTCCTGAAGAAAAACAACTGGAGGAGAAGGCCTTCCTCTTCTTCTTACTCCAAGGATGATAGCAACAAGGGAAAGAAGAAAACCTCTAAAGAGGATAGGTATGGTTCTAAACCTAGAAAACAAATTTCTACTAAAATTGTTTATTATTTTTGTAGCAAGCCAGAACATCTTATTCCAGACTAACCTATCAAAAGAAAGGAGTCTGGTGAGAAAAAGAAACACCAACATAAAGGTAAGAAGGAGAAATCCTTTGTGGGCAAGAAGCAAAAAAGCTGGACTGACTCTTCTTCATCAGAGTCAGAAAATGAAGAGGATGTTGAGGCCTACATTGGGTTGTTCTCAACTGAGGAAGATCCTGTAGAAACAGAATTCTTGCAGTTGCAGAATGATATCAATAATGCAGAAGATAACCAATACTTATGTATTATGGCCATAGCTGAGGATGGATACAGCCAGGACCAGCCTGGTCCTAGTAAGGTACAGTCTTCACCTTCAGTGTCAAATTATATTACTAGCCCAGAGTTAGAAGTAGTTTCATCAAGAGATGAAGGTGGCTCTGAATCTGAAGGAGACATCAATCAACTGATTGATGATTATGGAGAGCTTCTGCAAGCCTCTAAGGAAAGCACACTCCTAGCCAAACAGCTGGCGAAGGAGAATGCCACTCAAAAGTTGGCAGCCTTAGACTCAGCAAAAGTGTTGGATCTGAAGTTAAAAGAGATTAGTAAATTGAAGAACATAACTGCTATTCAGATGGATACCATTACTATCAAGAATAATCATATTAGGAATTTTGAAAGTAGACTCCAAAAGGAGAGGGAGCTAGTGGCCAAGTTCTCAAAACCTAGTTCTGTGTTACCTTTGATAGATTCCTTCTCTTCCCAAAAGGGTAAGAAGGGTTTGGTTTCAAAGGAAGAACAAGAGCTGCCAATTCCAACATGAAAGGCAAAGCTCCAGCTCAGCCATTTTCTTCCAAGCCTCAATTTTCTTTCAAAAAGGTGGTTCAACCTTCTAACAGGTATGACCATGATAATATTTATGGTCACTGTGAGAAAGGCAGTAGAAATGGCAAGGGTGCTAGTGCCTATTAGGCAGCCCATGAGAAAACCCAAATGGCTCAAAATGTACCTTTTGTGTTTGGTGTACCGACCCCAACACTCAAGAACAAGGTAGCAGCTGACTCAAAAGGTCTGCCAGCCCATTTGCAAGCTAAGGGAAAGTCTGTTAGCAAAACAGACTTAGGAATATCTGAAGCTATCAGGAGTATACATTCTGAAAAGAAGGCAACTACAGATAGGGTTCAAGATATCCCAAGTACTTCTGCTAGCAGACATGTCACTAAGCAAGCCTTGGCTGAAAGACTTAAGAAAGAAACTGATGTACCAGCTAGTTTGAGATCTTCAAATAATATTGCTGTGAAGCTAGTTCTTAAAAGAAGGTACAATGTGCATGAGTGCTTGTGCTGTGGCAAAGTGGGCCACTATGCCATTGATTGCTGGCACAATGAGAGTGTCCAGAGAAGTAATGGTGGCTTACCTGTTAGAAGAACTGCAGGTAGACATGTTCAGTTTAAGTCTAACTTGCACCTATGACCCAATTAAATTTAGGGTCCTAAGGTTAGATAATATATTTGTTGCAGGTAAGTCCAAGTGGCCATACCCCTACATGGTACTTGGACAGTGGATGTTCCAGGCTCATGGCTGGAACAAGAAGCATGCTAAAGGAATACACTCCTATTAAGAATAGCCCCAAAGTTATCTATGGGGGCTCAGGAAGAGGGGTAACTAAAGGTTTGGGTAAGATAACTAATGGCATAGTATGTTGGAACACCCTATTACTGATTTGGGCAAGGATCACTATGTCTCTTAGGAAACCTGTCTTGACCCATTGTATATATCTAAAGGTCAATTAGAATTGAGTCTAAGAGTTAGTATTTAGGTTTGGAAGCTGCCCTCAAGACCAGGTTTTTCTATTTTGGAGACTAAGTCATTTCGTCGAGCTCAGTACGACGAATCGTCGAACTCCATTCGACGATCGTTGAGCTCACTTCGACGGATCATCGAACTCCATTCGACAATCTCTGAGCTCAAGTTCAACAAGCCGTCGAACTCCATTCGACGATCTTCGAGCTCAGATCGACGTTCTTGACTCCAGGTTGATTCTCTATCTCTGAGCTCAATTCGACGATAGTTAAGCTCAGATCGACGATCTCTGTTTCTGTCTAAGTCCAATCTCTGAGCTCAGTTCAACGATAGTGGAGCTCAGTTCGACGTTTCTCTGAAGTGTTCAACGTTTTTCAAGATTCAAATCCAGACAGTTGTGGAATTATTGTCAGCATTTAATTCAGAGATCTTGTAGCCGTTTTTAATTAATCTGGAGCAAGTTTTAAGGAATTTCCAAGGAATGTTTTGTTGGACTTTCCTCCAGAAGACAAATTGCAATTAAGGAAGTCATTTATTGACAGGGTAACGACTATCTTGGACAGTGGATCAATTCTATTCAGATCAAAGGAATAAAAGAATTATTATTATTCAACAACAATATCTTCAAGAATAACAATTCTCTACAACAACAAGAATTACAGCTCTTACAACAACAATTACACAAGAGAAAGAAAAAGAGTTGCAGACATTCTTAGTCTCAAGAATTCATACAAGAACACCATCACAAAAGGAGATCAACTAACTAAAATTTTCAGATCTCTCTTGATTTAAGTGTTCAAAGGCCATCATCATTCAAGACTCCAGACATCTCACATTTCAGCTGTTGCTGAAATCATCTTTTGCTGGAGATCAAACCATCTGAAGGCCTATCACCCTACTGCAAAGCTTCACTTCCTGAACAACTACAGATCTCAGGGGGAGCTTTGACAACATCCACTATATTCTCTCTGATTGTTGACAGAGAAGATCATCTCAGCCCTCTCTCTCTCTATGCTGTAAAGGTTTCTTCAAACTCCCTTCAAAAGTTTGTGATTGGTTTCTGAGACCTTATCAAAACTCAGTGGTGGCAAGACACCTGATCAAAAAATATGGTTTGGTTTTTGAGCACCTTATCAAAAGCTCATTGGTGCCCAGGACACCTGATCAACTCATCCTGTAGTGGATTCCTACCTAGGGTGGTAGAAGAGTGGATGTACCCAGATTGATTGGGGAACCACTATAGCTCCTTGTGTCATCTGGTTGCTTGTCTTTCTTTTGTTTCTGGCTGTGGTTTGTGATTGCTCTGTGATTATTCTGTGTTTAGATTTACTTTATGATATTTCCTTCCCTGTTCACTTAGGAATACAACAACTGTTGTAAAAAGTTTTTAGCAAGCACCATACTCAATTCACCCCCCTCTAGAGTATATCAGATCTAACATGCACTTTCAATTGGTATCAGAGCCAGGTTGGTTAAAAATACCACACCTTGGTAGTTGCACAAGATAACACCTGAACCCAAAGATCCCTATAGTTAGATCTGCTTGTTTTGATTTTGTTATTAGGATTATTCCTTCACAAAACATGGCCCAAAACAAAGATTATGCCAGCACTAGACCTCTAGTGTGCAATCTATCTAAGTTTGCACTTTGGAAGACAAGGATTAGACTATACATGAATTCTATTGATGAGGACATTTTCAATTCTGTTTTGACAGTGTGTTCGAGACCTCCAGAGAGCACAAGTACAAATGTTGTTCCACCTCCCTCAGGAACAAATGCAGAAATAAAGAAATGGAAAGTTGCGGATGCAAAGGCTATGAACATTCTTGCTCAGACTATGTCTGATGAGATATTCCAAAAGGTAGCTGAATGCAACTCAGCAAAGGACATCTGGGACAAGCTATCTGAAATAGTCTCAAGATCTGCTGATGAGAGAAAAGACAGGAGATCTCACCTCATAACCCAATATGAGAATTTCAAGAAAGGAGAAGCTGAGTCAGTAGTAGACATGTATAATAGACTTAGCCTGATAGTCAATGAACTGAAGACTTTGGAAAAAGAGATCTCATTGACTGAGCTAAATGATAAAATCGTAATGTGCTTCCCAAGCACTTGGGACTCAAGGATCTGGCCAATCAAGGATGTCAGAAGTCTCAGTGAGATCACAACAGAAGCTCTCTTGGGCAACCTCAAGTCTTATGAGCTGCTCATCAAAAATAGAGAAGAAGAGCAGAAGGCTGCCTCACCAGCCATAAGAAAGGAAAAGTCAATAGCTTTCAAAGCCACTGAAGATCAGCCTGAAGACAAGGTCACAGGCAATGATGAGCTGCTTAGTCTACTGGCCAAAAGATTTTACAAAATGTCCAGAAAGGACTTCAGGAAAAGATCATACAAAGAGCATGACAAGCCAAGCTGTGATAAATCAAATAACAAAGAAATTATTTGTTTTGGTTGCAGGAAACCAGACCACATTGTGCCTGAATGTCCAGAGAATAAAAACAAGGACAGAAGGGACAAGAAAGAAAGATGAAAAGACAAGGACTTCAAGAAGAATAGCAATGGCAAACCCTCCTCCAGCAAGAGCAAACATACAAGGAAGGGATTTGTTGCTGAAACTTGGAGTGAGACAGAAGAAGAATCAGAAGCTTCATCCATCTCAAGTGATGATGAGGATGATGCTGAAGAAAAGGAATTCTGCATGATGGCTATCAATGCCTCACAACACAATTCAGATGCAGAAGAGTCAGAGTCAGACTCAGAGACTCAACTTGAAGAGGACCAGGTTATACAACCCCGTAGCCGGGCGAGTGGGACCCTCCCCAAATATCAGCCTAGATGCGTGTTTTGGGCGACGAGTTGGTGCGACCCTGTTCGGAGGCGTGCGGGTGCTCGCGCATGCTTGGGATTTTTATGTCTTACGTTGTGATATATATTTCTTATATATATTCACCATATATATATATTTATTATAATATATGTGCATATATATTATATATATACATAGGGGATGGGAGGCTTGAGGGGGGTGGCAGCAAAAAGCAAAAGAAGAAAGAAATAAAGAAGAAATCCGGGAGGTGTTGGGTACGGCAGGGGAGAGGAAGAAAGATAAACAAGAGAAAGAGGGGAGAGGAAAAAAGATAAAAAAGGAAAAAAGGGGGAACCTTAGAGGGAGGCAGCAGGTTTTCTCCAAAAGAGCAGAGCGGCAGCCGCATCGTTTTTCCCACACCATCTCTCCCGACCTCTCTCTCTCTCTCTCTGCAAGGAGGAATCGCCCGCCTCCATCTCTCACTCCGGCCACCCACCAGCAAGGAGGAGCCACCGCCGCCCTCCTCTGGGTGCACTTCCCCCACCTCCTCTTTCTCCTCCGAGCACCGTTCTCTGGCGATCCAGCCAACTGCCCCACTCGAAATGATTGAAAAGGAAGAGATAACTCAGTGTTGGTGTTGGTTGCCATCGGAGCACCACACAGGGAAAAGGGATTCACTCCTCCCGATTCCTGCTACTTTACGGCGGAAAATATGGAAAACCCCGGGTTTCCTCTCGGACATCTGTTCTTCCTCCCAACAGCCGCAGTAAAAGTCATGGCTGATGGCTTTTTCCGGCGCCACTTGTTCGTGACAAGCACAGCTCCGACAAAGCTTCTCTAAATCTCCCTCTCTATCTTCTTATTTCTCCCAGATTTGCTTTCTCTCCCTAAACCTCATAGCCGACCACCACCATATTCCAGATCTGACCGAGCCACATCCTTCCTTGGCTCCGACAAGCTCCTACCAGCAGGATCCGGTGTGTTTCCGGACAAATCTATGTCTGACCGCCCCTCTCCCTCTCTCCCGGCCGCCTGGAGCAACCCGGCCCCCCTCTCTTTCTCTCGGCCTGGAGCAGGGCTCAGCTTGGAGTGGGGTTCGACCTGGGGCTAAGCCCTAATTTTTCACCACCGGCAACAAGCTCGGCCTGGAGCGAGGCTCGGCCTGGAGCGAGGCTCGGCCTGGACTAGAGATCGACCACCGACGCGGTCGTATGCAGTAGGATCGACTCGGAGCTCCTCTCCCATCCCCGCCGCTAAGCACGCGACAAGGGTAATGATGTTTCAACTTGGGCAGGTGAAGCCTTCAGTTTACATGTTTGCATGGAAGCCCCTCTCCACCAATGGGTGGAGGAAGGGAGCTTTCCGACGGGTCAACGTGTACGTCCCCGCAGTTAATTGCATTAGTACCCGGAAGCGTGAGTATGGGTTTAGGCATGCTGTGTGAAGCCCATCCGGACGTGTGAGCCGGATTGGTGATGTTCTGGGGTTCCCGGAGAAGACTCCGAGGAAGTTGTTTATTTAGCCGCTTGCAGGGAATGCGCGCCACAAGCCCCATAAAAGGGGGTGTGCGCAATATGTTTGGCCCGCTTATATTATCCGACCGATGCCTAGTTGGCCGCCGCTCGTCGAGACGTTGGCGTACATGTGTTGCAGTACCAGGCGGGGAGTAGCGGGATTAAGCCCAAACTTGTGCTGGCCCTCGAAGGCCTTTTTGTTTATATTTCCGGCCTGCGTGCCGAGTATGGAATTTATATTCCTGTAATATTCTTTTATATCTGTGATGCTATGTGAATGTAGTTTACTCCTCCTATCTTGGGCGAGCGGCATGTTCGTGAACCGCTCCCCCCCGTGTGGGCCCCAAGGTATAGATGCCGGGAAGCCACTGATGGCCCGTTGCCATCCTTTCAGAGTAGCGGAGTTCCGCTATTAACGGCCCAATTGGGGTTGCGTAGAGTAGGGCTGCTGGGCGGTTTTGCGTCAATAGTAAGGCGGGCGGGGAACATTTTACATAGACCTGAGGTGACACCTCTAGTTTGGGAGTGGATCTCGAGATCCTCCTTGGATGTTCCGGTCGGCCAAGAGAGCCCTCCGAAGGTGCCTTAGCTCAGCCCTTGACTTGGGAGGGGAAGAGTTAGTTAGTCTTCCGGGTATGCGGCGGGTCCTCCACGCTGAGACCTAGGGTCTGTCCCTTGTATTCCTAGTCTTGTGCATAGATCGTTCGCTTGAGGGTAGTAGGTGCGCGGTCACCCCTTCCCCAAGGGTCGAACTCCACAGGAGACCGGATTCCGGTTTCAACATAGGTAATAAGTTCTTTTGATTTTAATTCTGAGGACTTTAAGTATGAATTTAAAGCACTATGTTTAGACTTATTAAAATCTGAGAAGGAAATCATTTCTCTCAGAAATCAATTATCTGAACATAGTACCTTAAAATCAGATAACCTCAAACTCTCTGAGGAGTTGGAGTGTTGTAGGGAGCAGATAGCTTCACTGAAAAGTGAGCTATCAGAAGCCAAAAAGCTTGAAGAATCCCTTAATGGGAGAAGTATCAAGCTAATGGACATCACAAGCACAGTGAACTCAAGATTCAACAGTACACTGGGCTTGGGTGCTTCATCTATCCAACCTATAGTACTAACAACCTCAATTAAATTTATCTCTGATAAAGGAAAGGGAGTTGTAGAGGTAGCTAGGAAAAATTCTGACTTACCTAAGAAAACCAAGGTTCAACAGAAATCGTCGAACGGAGCTAGACGATCGTCGAACGCATATCAACGATCTCAGGCAAAATCGCCGAACTCAGGTCGACGATCTCTAAACCCCGAACTCTACTACAGTCGATCGTCGAACTCAGCTCCACGATCGTCGAGCAGAGATCAGAGCTTTGAAAACCTTTTCAAGGGTAAATCAAAATCCAAACCTAGGGGTCCTTCATCCCAAAGCTTTAACCCTTATACTGAATGGATAATACCTCCAAGGAGATATCATCCTGAAGGTTATAAGAGTCAACCAGGGATGTCATTTATTTCTGAATTTAAAGGTTATCAAGCTAGTCCCAAGGTAAACTGGGTCAAAAACAAGTAAATTATTTTATGTGCAGGTGAAGACCTATCCAACATCAAACCATCAATGGTATCTGGATAGTGGGTGCTCAAAGCACATGACAGGAAACAAGGACAACTTCACATCCTTTAAAGCCAAGCTTGGACCCAAAGTCATATTTGGTGATTCAAACTTTGGACTAACAAAATGATATGGTGCAGTCCAGATTGGCACAGTCACATTCAAGAAAGCAGCCTATGTGGAAGGAATGAAGCACAACTTGATCAGCATCAGTCAGCTATGTGATGTAGGCTACCAAGTGACTTTCAGCAAATCCTTATCCAAGATCAAATCAGAGGACAACACAACTGTGTTGACAGGTAAAAGGAAAGGTAACGTCTATTTTGTAAACTTTCTTTCAACTGAAGTAGATATTTGCCTGTTTAATTCTATTAGTAGACCTAATGAGCTATGACATAAGAGATTAAGACATATAAACCTTAGAACCATTGCTAGGATATCTAAGGACAACCTTGTTAGAGGACTACCTTCTGGCCCCTACAAGAAGGAAGGACTCTGCACGGCTTGTCAATTAGACAAGCAAACCAAAAATAGTTTCAAGTCACTTAATAAGAGTGATTCACCTAGGATTTTGTATCTGTTACACATGGATCTTTTTGGACCCATTACAGTATAAAGCTTAGGAGGGAAATCTTACACTTTAGTGGTTGTAGATGACTTCTCTAGATTCATATGGGTGTTCTTTCTGAGGAAGAAGTCTGATAACTTTAAGTGTTTGACAGAGTTTCTCAAATGCATACAGACTGAGTTCAATACTCACATTACCCTGATCAGAAGTAATCATGGGACAGAGTTTGATTCTCTTCTTATGCAAGAGTTCTGTCAGAGTGAAGGGATCAGGCACACTTTCTCAGCTCCTAGAACTCCTCAACAAAATGGGGTAGCTAAAAGGAAAAATAGAACCCTTATTGAATCTGCCACTACATTGTTGTCAGATGCTCACCTTCCTCTATCCTTTTGGGCAGAGGCAGTGAACACCTCCAACTATGTGATGAATAGAAGTTTAATACATAAACTGAAGGGCAAGACTCCCTATGAATTACTCAAAGGGAAGAAACCTAAAGTAGATTATTTTAGAATTTTTGGTTGTATCTGTTACATTCACAATAATGACAAGAAATACTTAGCAAAATTTCAAGCTAAAGCTGATGAAGGAGTGTTTCTGGGATACTCCATGATCAGTAAGGCTTATAGGGTATATAATAAATCAACTCATAAAATTGAAGAATCTATTCATATATCTTTTGATGAATCTAACATGTCTTTCAAGGAGAAGAATACTTCTACCATAGAACCTTTGCAGGTACACTCTCTTGCTGAAGACTTGAACAGGTTACAAATCATTCAAAAAGGGGAAAGCAGTGAAGATGAAGAAGACATTCAACATCATGAAGGGAAACATCTTGAAGAGCCAGTTGTTGTACCACTAGAGGAAACAACAACACAGGTTGGTGAACAATCAACACCTCCTGTTGATTTAGTAACATGAAGAGACCAACCAATTTCCCAAGTGATTGGAGACATCTCAGCTGTTGTGCAAACCAGAAATCAGGTTAACCAAAACCTGATGCACACTTGCTTTCTTTCTCAAATTGAACCTCAATCCATTCAAGATGCAGAGCAAGATACACACTGGATCATTGCAATACAAGAAGAGTTGCATCAATTTGAAAGGAACAAAGTTTTGGAACTAGTACCAAGGCCTAAGGATCACTCCATTGTTGGAACAAAGTGGGTGTTCAGAAACAAATTGGATGATCAAGGAGTAATTGTAAGGAATAAGGCAAGGCTAGTTGCTCAAGGGTATTCTCAAAAAGAAGGGATAGATTATGACCAGACTTTTGCACGAGTTGCAAGGTTAGAGGCCATAAGATTCTTCTTAGCATATGCAGCACACAAAGGTTTCAAAGTATACCAAATGGATGTAAAGAGTGCTTTTCTCAATGGAGATATCAAAGAAGAAGTCTATGTCAGACAACCTCCAGGTTTTATCTCTTCAACTCATCCTGATTATGTTTTCAAATTACATAAAACATTATATGGTCTAAAGCAAGCTCCTAGAGCATGGTATGAGACCCTAGCAAGCTTTCTTCTGAAAAATGAGTTTATAAGGGGTAGAGTAGATCAAACTCTTTTTATTAGAACCCATAAGTCCCATACCCTACTAGCACAAATCTATGTAGATGATATTATCTTTGGTTCTACTGATTCAAATTTGTGCAAAAGGTTCTCCAATCTAATGCATTCTAAATTTGAAATGAGTAGCATGGGTGAGCTATCCTTCTTTCTAGGATTGCAAATCAAGCAACATGCTGAAGGCATATTTATTTCTCAAAGCAATTTTGCAAAAGAATTGGTTAAGAAATTTGGTATGTCTGAAGCATCATGCATGAAAACACTTATGCCTACTAATGCTGTATTAGATGCTGATGAACATGGGAAACCTGTTGATCAGACAACATATATAGCAATGATTGGCTCTTTATTGTACCTTACAGCTAGTAGACCTGACATAATGTTTGCTACATGCATATGTGCTAGATTCCAAGTGAGCCCTAGAGAGTCACACCTAACCTTAGTAAAAAGGATTCTCAGGTATGTAAAAAGTTATTCAAATATAGGTCTCTGCTATCCAAAAGATTCATCATTTGACTTGACTGGATTTTCTGATGCTGATTATGCTGGATGCAGAATTGACTGGAAAAGCACTAGTGGAACTTGTTAGTTTCTTGGTGATAGACTTGTCTCCTGGTTTTGCAATAAACAAACATCTGTGTCAACTTCAACTGCTGAAGCTGAATATATGGCTGCAGGTAGTTGTTATTCACAAATATTGTGGATTCAAAACCAACTCCTAGACTATGGCTATAACTTAGAGAAGTCCAAAATATTTTGTGATAATACCAGTGCTATTTCTATAGCACAAAATCCAGTCCTCCATAGTAGGACAAAACACATAAAAATTAGGCATCACTTTATAAGGGATAATGTTGAGAAAAATAAAATTGAACTTCAATATATCCCAACTGATTTGCAAAGGGGGGATATTTTCACCAAACCCTTGGATGAAAAGAAACACACCTTCTTCCTGAATCAGTTAGGAATGTTAGATGGAGGAAGTCTAAAATAAGATCCAAGATTTTTAAAACTCTAAAAATTGACCAAGACTAGGCAAACTTCTTGATTTTTCTAGTGTATAAGAGTGTTTCTAATCTTTGAACTGCGCTCGACGATTTTCCCCCAGATTGTCGAACGGAGACCGACGCTTTCCGAAATCGTCGACCAGAGTTCAGCGCTTCTCATATAGTGCTCAACTAACTCTTTTAGGTCAACGATCGTCGTGCTGAGTTCGACGATTTTGTTTTCTGAACTATCGTCGAACGGAGCTCGATGCTCTCCAATATCGTCAAACGGAGATCGACGCTATTAATGACCTTTCAGTTTTCTTTATAAGCCCAGATCGTCGAACTGAGTTCAACGATCTTTCCTTTTCTGCGTCGAACCCTAATATAAAATTCATTTTTCGGCCGTCGTTCTCCCTTTGCGCTTTCATTCTCTCTGCAAATTTTCTCTTTTCCTCCAAACTTCTCTACACTTGGTCGTTTGGTTGTTTTTTGCAGGAATAAATGGCCGTCTCAGTCGCCATCTTGGCCGCAATGAAATTTGATGCGGAATTTGACATCCACATGGATTCGTTCAACAACAGTGATCAAATTTTCCAGGACATTCTGAACCTTTTCAAGGAACAACAGCTAGTTACAATATTGACTACCAGGATAAAATTAGCTGCAGATGAGATTAAGGAATGGGTATATACTGCCCATAATCAGGATCAGAATACAGTGGTTGGCACAATCTCAGGAACCAAGGTATTTCTAACACCTGCTGCCCTGACAGAGATTTTTCAATTGAAATCTAGAGAAGAGTCTGTTGAACTTTCTGGAGAGGAATTTTCTGCTATGCTTGAAAGGATGGGTCACTCAGAAGCAAACCCTAACAAGTTGCTGAAGAAAAATCTGTATGTTGAGTACATATTCCTAGCTGATGTTGTTGGGAAGGTGTTGTTGGCCAAACACTCAGCTCATGATACCATCTCCAGGTATCAGCTCTGCTTGATGGGTGCTCTTGTGGACAGGAAACAACTGAATTGGGGAGAAATCTTTTTTGTCCTAATCAAGAAGAAAATCAACAAATACCTTGTTAATTTTGGGAGAATATTAGATCTGTTTCTTCAGAACAGATGTCCTGCTCTGCTAGTTTCAAATGGGATGCACATCAATTCCTCCAAGTGGCTCACATGTGCCCTGTTTGGAAAATGGGACATGCAAATTGTGAAGCCCAGCAGGCCCTCTACATCTACGACTTCAGGCACAAGGACTACTGCAGTCACTTCCCCTTAAGTTTCTGCCCCTGCAGAAGACTTGCCTGTTTCTTCTCCTCCTCCTCCATTTCTTGTTTCATCTACACCAGTCACATCCACCATCATTATTTCCACCGCATATCCAACTTCACTTCCCTCTCCTACTTCAATTCCATCTCCAAATCCTCCAATAACAGAAGAAATCTTCCATTCTCTACATCAATACCCACATCTAGATATTGACACATCCTCTCACATTCCATCTTTCAACCTTATAGATGATTCCTTTATGGATGATTCTCCCTCATCCCCTACTAAGCAACCATCCTCATCCACCTCATACCAACAACTACTTCAAGACATTATTGCTCAACCTTCCTTTACACCATCTATTTCCATTCCATTATCTTCCATTTCCACAATTCCCATCTCTCAACCTTCATTTCCACCATCCACAAGTTCTCCACCAACATCTCCTATTGCTCCACCTTAAATTCATACTTCTGCTCAAGCCCCTCTTGAGCATGTAGATCTTCTAGCCCTTGCAGACAGATTATATGAGCTGATAGCTCCCAGGCTATCTCTCTTACTGGAGACCTCTTTGGCTCCACTTATAAAAACAGTTCAAGAACTGTCTGTCAGGCTCTCCTCTCTCCTTCCTCCTCAGGCAATCCCTTCATCTTGGTGCCTTTATCCAGTCCTGACTGAATCTAGGCAGGGGGAGATGCCTCATGAAGTGGATAGATTGCCTGCTGCTGCTGCTGCTGTTACTTCAGTCCAAGCTCAAGCTCCAGTACCTCCAGTTGTTGTTATTATAGTGGACCTCAGGTCACTGTTATCAGTTTTTGATTCTGTTTATTTCAACTGCCTGCCAGACCAGCAATCTGAAGATCTGTCTAAGCCCATTGTGCCCATCTCCAGCTATGATACCAGATTAATAAGCTCCTATATAAATTCCCTATATACTACTGAGTCTTCTGTTTTTGTTGATCTTACTGCTGCTGCTCCTACTTATAATGTTACTGTTTCTGATAGTTCTGATGTTGCTGTTGTTTTAGTATCTGATGACATGCATATGACAGAGGCACTTATCAGTGAGCCTGCTGTTACTGCTGCTGTACCTTTTGTTTCTGAAAGTGTTGTTTCTGAAAGTTTTGTATTTGAATCTGCTGTCATAACCTCTTCTGCCAGTGCTACTTCTACTCCTCTTCCTGCTATTACTGCTACTACTATTGCTATTTCTGATGTTTCTCATGCTCAATCACAACAACAAAAAGAAAACCTCAAAAGGATTGATGCATTATATGATGATCAAAGCTCAGAAAGTGATCAGTATAGGACTGACTCAGATGATTCCTCTGCTACAATTGCAAGGAAATGGAAGTCCAGAAGCAAAGCAATGAAGAGAGTTCCTCCAGCAAAAGTGAAAGACACAAATGATATTCCTTACTACATTTTGCATAACTGTCCTATCACAGAACATTGGATGCAATACTCCAAAAATCAACTGAAAGCTATGAAGAAAAAGGGAAAGTATGATAAAGGATAATCCCAGTTCCATCACCCTCCTCCTCCTCCTCCTTCACCAGGTGCAGGTGCAAGTGGTAGTTCTGCATCTCAACCTTCTGCCAGAAGCCAATCCTCCTATCAACCTCAGGGAAGATCCCAATATAGAGGAAGCCAATCTAGAGGCTATCAGTCAAGAAGAGGAAATTATAGAGGAAATCAAAGAGACTTCCAAGTTTACTCTAAAGGCTATTCCAGGCAACATCCATATTTAAGGGAAGGACAAGGTCCATCTGATACAACCTCTGGTACCTTTCCTTACAAACTGAAAGATTTAGTTTCCACCAGAGCTCCTCTAGATAATCCCTCAAATAGATATGAGCCTCCAGTTCCATTTGAAAATCCAGAGAACAATCCTACTTCATGGATAGCTAGGATAAAAGAATTGGCTGCTTTGGATCAGATCAAGAAAGCTAGAGAACAAGGAAAAGACACTTCCAGTATCACTACCTTATCAGATCAAAGGAAAAAGGAACTTGAAAGATATTCATCCAGCAAGTTTTTTGATTCAGAAAGCTACATGAAGCTGCACCTTGAAGCTGTAGTGCCCAGGCCAAAGCAACAAACTTCTTTAGGTGCAGCTGATGATAGAAGATCTAAGAAGGAAGCCCTCAATCCAAACAGAGAAATAGTCCTTATAAAGAGCAAGGAAAAAGAGTAATTCTGTAAGGTGACAGTTATTTTGATTTCTGAACTATCTGTGACAATGTCTGTGATTCTGCAATGTTTTGTTTGTTGCATTTCTGCTTTGAATGTTTTTTTTTAATTTTCTAATATTTGTAAATAGTAATCCTAACCCAAATAGGGGGAGATTGTTGGAACACCCTATTACTGATTTGGGCAAGGATCACTATGTCTCTTAGGAAACCTGTCTTGACCTCATTGTATAGATCTAAAGGTCAATTAGAATTGAGTCTAAGGGTTAGTATTTAGGTTTGGAAGCTGCCCTCAAGACCAGGTTTTTCTGTTTTGGAGACTAAGTCATTTCGTCGGGCTCAGTACGACGAATCGTCGAACTCCATTCGACGATCGTTGAGCTCACTTCGACGGATCATCGAACTTCATTCGACGATCTCTGATCTCAACTTCAACAAGACGTCGAACTCCATTCGACGATCTTCGAGCTCAGATCGACGTTCTTGACTCCAGGTTGATTCTCTATCGCTGAGCTCAGTTCGACGATACTTGAGCTCAGATCGACGATCTCTGTTTATGTCTAAGTCCAATCTCTGAGCTCAGTTCAACGATAGTGGAGCTCAGTTTGACGTTTCTCTGAAGAGTTCAACGTTTTTCAAGATTCAAATCCAGATATGAAAGAAAACTATTGTCGACCTAAATCACCTAGAGGGGGGTGAATAGGTGGTTTGTGCGTCTTTTGCGGAATAAAAAATAATTAGAGCACAACACAGAAATATCTACCAATATCACAGACGACACAAGATGTATAGTGGTTCCCCAACCTTGGGTACATCCACTTTCCCTCACCGATCTAGCAATCAACTAGACTCGGCCACTCCACTATCTCGGATCAAAAATCGATCCTACCCTCGGAACAAAGTTCCTACAAACTTGATCCAACAAAAGGGATCTACACCTCGGAAGATAACACTTCCTACAAACTCGGAGTAAAGAAAAACTCCTACACTCGGAGAAGATTTCTCCTACAAGATTAATAAAGTATTTACAAGAATACAAACAGTAAATCACTTAGATCTGAAAGAAACGGCCAGGATCTTCTTCTTTTCAACTTTGTAGCACTTTCAGAAACCGGTGAAGAAGTTCTCGGCCTCGATCTGGATCTACTCGCTTTTACAGAAATCGAGAGAGAAGATGATCAGCGAAGTCGATCTCGATCTGTAACTCTCTTCGGAAAAGTCCTCTAAAAGTAGAAGCTTTGGCCGGAGAAGAAGGCGGCGGCGGCGGCTTCCGATTCGCGAAAATCAGAGAGGAGGCGGCTGAAGAATATTTCTCGAAAAAGAAATTACAAGAAAGCTTTGAGAATTCTTAGGGTTTGTCATTTTCTGATAAGACCTTATATAGGAGAGACTAATGGTCATAATCGGTCATAATGATGTACACGTGGACCAATCATGTCGCGTGATTTGAAAAATCCCGTCAGAAAAATGACTTAGCAAAATTTCGGAAAGATTCAGCCAACTACACGAGTAAGTCAAAGACTACTCGAGTAGTTGAATAACTACTCGAGTAGTTGAATAACTACTCGAGTATATGATGGGGAACATACTCGGGTATGTATATAAAGACTACTCGAGTATATAGAGATCAACTACTCGAGTAAGCAGACAGAACTACTCGAGTATATGTAGAGACCTACTCGAGTACATAGAGGATCTACTCGAGTACTGGAGAAGTTACTCGAGTATATTACATGAACTACTCGAGTACATGAGGTACTACTCGAGTGGAATACTTAGAAAAATTCTGAAGAGTTCTGCTGGCAACTACTCGAGTAGTTGAACTAAACTACTCGAGAGAAAGTAATCTACTCGAGTAGGTGAAGGTTCTACTCGAGTAAAAGACTTAGAAAAATTCTGGAGTAGGGAAATAGTAAGGTACACGGGTGACACATGAACTACTCGAGTAGGTAAAATGAACTACTCGAGTATGTTCCTATCTACTCGAGTAAGTGAGTATACTTACTCGAGTATATGAGTATACTTACTCGAGTATATGACTTAGAGAAATTTAGATGAGAAAACCCTTTAGTACTCGGGTATAAAGAGTAATCTACTCGAGTATATAAGCATGCTACTCGAGTATATGACTTGGTCTACTCGAGTAGGTGACTTAGCTACTCGAGTATATGACTATGCCTACTCGAGTACAAGGTTCCTTTACTCGAGTAAATTATACCCAGACTACTCGAGTAGGTGAAAGCTCTACTCGAGTAAAACACTTAGAAAATTTCTGATGTTGGAAAAGCTGATTCTTCTAGAGTAGCCAACTTCCAATACCTTTCCCATAGTCCAATAGCTTGAATATGAAGTGTATCCCAATAGAGAGACCACACATGAGTCAACACCTTGGAATATGCAATGAGGGATTACATTGCACAGTTCCTGTGTTTGGTGACCCACTGTGAGCTGACATTGGTCTACACTTCCCAGTGAAATTCCTGCAAACATATAGCTCAAACCAAGCATCAAATACAACTTAATTCATCTTAGTTCCAGGGTGACTTCATCAAATCTGGGTTCATGTGGATGAAATACCAAACAATCTCCCCCTATTTGTTGAAGTCAGAACCCTTTACACTAAGGTGAATTATGGACATAAAAGAAACTAAGAAAGAAAATATGAGCAGGTAAGCAAGGATAATTAAAAAGATAATTGGACAGTAATGAAGAATTGTATATATATGTAAGTTTCCAAAAACATCAAGTCTACAATTTGTCATTTCAATTTCTCATCATCTTTTAGGTTTGGGCTTGGGATTGCTGCTTATCCATCTTCTCTTGTTGTCTCCTTAGGTAGCTGAAAGGCTTAGGAAAGTACTTAGGAGGCCTTGGAGGAGCAGCAGGGTTATTTCTCCCAAATTCTCTGTCATGGATCTTTCTTTTCAGCATTGACTTCTCATATAACTCCCATTCCTGGGAACTGTAGTGCATGTTTCTGTTCTCATTGTGATCCATGACCAACCTGAGGGTATCCAAAATGAGAGACTTTGAGGTTGGAGACCAGGCTTCAGCATGTTCAGGGGCCTTAGAAGGAGCAGTCCTGCTAGCAGAGGGACCTTCACCATATTTCCTTTTCTTCTTGTGGATTCTGATCTCTGGAGGGGCTTGAAGGAATATATCAGTAGGATCTTCTTCTTCCCAGCCTGGAACATAAGTGTCTGGAGGAGCAACTGAGTCTTCAGGCCTGGGGGAGAAGGTAGGTTGTTGAGGAACAGCTGGGGCAGTGACATCTGTGGCTAGAGGATTGAGATGATGGGGAATGATGTTTAGGTCAACTGCAAGATCGGGCAAGATCTGATTGTGCATCCAGACAGCAGTGTCATATGTGTGAAATTTGACAATCTGTATCTGGGCAAGCACATCATCATGAATGGTCTTCATATGAGCTTCCCATATATCTGTCTTTTGAGTAGTAGATTTTTCTACGTGTTCTTTGAGTTCTTTTATCAAACCCTCCCCCTTTCTGATTTCAACAGATACTTTCTCTATGGTGTCATCTTTGAAAATGGTAACTTCTTCACATATCTTCATCTTGTTGGCTTCAATCCTCTTGTCTAGTTCTATCTGATTGTTTTCCAAGGTGATACCTTGTTCCATAACATTGCCCACACTAGTGATAGTATGGTCAAGAGCTTTGCCACCAAGTTGGAACAGGTACTTTAGCTTGTCAGTGTTATGCTGAATTTCAGCAAAGCCTCTGCTCATCTCAGTCTCAAGAGCAGTGACCTTGTCAGTGACCACCTTTATAGAGGTGTCAAAATGATGTCTTTGTTCTTGAAGAAGAATGGCAATACTTTGCAGCAGATCTGAGAAGGAGGAAACTGTAGCAGCAGCAGTAGAGGGAGCAGCAATAGGGATAGGAGGAGTTACCCAAGGAGCTATTTCTTCAATTATGACTGAGCTGAGAGCTCTGGTGGTAGGAATGACAGCATCCAATTCTTCTTTATCATAGGGATGGAGAAATCGAGGTTTCTGAGAGGGGCCTCAGTTGGCTCAGGAGAAGGCTCATCAGAAATAAAAATGGTGTCTGGCTTATCTGCTGGAGGAGTTAGAGAAGGTGTTGGAGTTCTGGCTGGAGAATGGGCAGGAGACTGTGCTGGAGACAAGTCCTTGTGATGTTCAGTGGTTGGAGCTGGAGGAGATATAGGAGGAGGGGGAAGCACATCTTCAGTAAGCTCTGCAATCATGGCATCTATGACAGCAGCTGTGGACAGAAGAGTGTCTTGAGGGACTTGATCTGTATGGTACCTAAACACCTAGAGGGGGGGGTGTATAGGTGACCTAAACCTTTCTTATACTTTTGTTTGTCAGCACAACAGTTTATCACAGATTATTACAGTTAACAGCAATTGCAGAATCACACAGAAAAGCCACAACACAGCACAGCACAGCAGACACACTTATTTTTTCAGTGGTTCCCCAATCTTTGGGGTAACTTCCTCTTTCCCCCTTCGCCTATCTAGCAGTGTTACTAGTTTCGGCCAAATTCTCCACTAGATCGGAACCCAACAAGGTTCCTACCTCAGGCCCCAATAGCCTTTCTCAGCCAAAAGGACTACAACTCAGCCTCCCAGGCCTACATTCAGCCAATCAAAGGCCTACACTCAGAGTCTTAACTCCTACACTCAGGCAACCTAGCCCTACCCTCAGCCTTTATTAAATAGGCTTACAATCACTCAGATCCAATGGATCTTACAAGTTATAATAGAAATTACATTTTCTAACTCTACAATTCTGTAAGGAATGTGAGGAGTTGAGAGTTTCTTGAGAGTTTCTTGGAGAGTTCTTGGAAGAACTCAGCTTGATCCAAACTGACTTAGCTTTCTTCAAAGCTTCTTGAGTAGAACTGAATTAGTCTGAATCTTCTGCAGTTGATCCTTGATCTCTGCTTCTTGAAATCCAGATGACTCTGAATTCTTCTTCTCAGCCTTAGTTCCAAAGACTGAATCCTTGGTTGGAGCTCTCTCTCTCCAACTACTTAGATCTGCAGTTGGACTGCCTGATCTTCTTGTGTTGATCTCTGTGTATCACTTCTGATTTGTCTGATCAACTACTTCAATCACACCATGTAATGTTTGTGAACTTCTTATTATTTATCTCACTTTTCTGTAAACTGTGGGTGCCTATTTATAGGCTTCCTTCATGGTAACCGGCTGATCCGGTTTATAACAGTCTTTTGACTTTGCTGACAGTTGCTGTAGACCGGCTGGATTGGCAGCTGTCATGTCAACCAGTCACTTCTTGAAATTCTCTGTCAGTTAGTGTCGAGACTTTCTGTTCTTAAGTGTCGACACTTATAGACCAAGTGTCGACACATGTTGTGTAAGTGTCGACACAAGTCTACAAGGTGTCGACACATTCCCTTGTATGTCTCGACACAGTTTCTTCTGCATGTGTCGACACTGAAATTGAGTGTCGACACAAGCACTTGTACTTCATTCTTTCTGTATTCTTCTAAGTGTCGACACATCTCCTTTGTGTCGACACATCTTCATGTGTAGAAACTGTCAAGTGTCGACACTGCTTCTTGGTGTCGACACAAGTCTTCATTCTTGATTCTTCAGCTGAGTGTCGACACATCCCATTAGTGTCGACACTTATACTTAGAATATTTTACAAGTTTTCTGTTCTTTGCTAAGTGTCGACACAGCTCCTTGTGTCGACACTATCTTCAAGTGTTGAGTCTTCTGGTTATGTGTCGACACATTGTGCTGAGTGTCGACACATTCTTTAAGTGTTGACTTCTTTGAGTGTGTGTCGACACATTATGCTGAGTGTCGACACATTCTTCATATGTTGACTCTTTGTGAGTGTGTCGACACATTGTGCTGAGTGTCGACACATTCTTCATATTTGACTCTTCTGATTGAGTGTCGACACATTGTGTTGAGTGTCGACACTTGTACTTAGTCTCTGCAGAATTATGCTGAGTGTCGACACAACTCCAAGTGTCGACACTGTCTGGTGTTGACTCAGCTCTTCAAGGTGTCGACACTTCTGCTAAGTGTCGACACAGCTTTTCTGCATCCTTCTACACTGAGTGTCGACACAGCTCCAAGTGTCGACACTTTCTGACTGGTGTCGACTCTTCTTCCCAGGTGTCGACACAATGACTCCAAGTGTCGACACTGCTTGTCTGGGTGTCGACACAAGCTTTCTCAAGTGTCGACACTTTGCCTCTGGGTGTCGACACATGGACTTAGAAATTTTCAGCTTCAGTCCAGTGTATACCTAACCTGCACAAATAACTCAAACAAACATCAAATACATTCTGATGTATATCATTGAGTTAGGTGAGGCTTCTTCAAATCAGGTACATTTGACCAATGTACCCAACAATCTCCCCCTATTTGGAGAAGTCATAACCCTTAGTCAATGATATACACCACTCATAATTAAAAATTACAAAATGATGTAAACATATAAATGACAACAGGGAAACTTGAACATGTAATAAACCACACATGTATACTTATTAAACATTGCAGAACAATTAAGAAACACACATATTTCAGAACATTCAAACTATATTTATCATATACTGTTCCAATAATGTTCTTATACATTTTCAATGAAGTATTACAATGTTTTTCTCTTAACAAAATTACAATAAGCATCAAGTTAATTCCTAATCTAGTGCTGATCAGGTTCTTTGATAACAATCCCTTTTCCAGCTTTAACTTGAGCTTTCACAGCAGCAGCAGCAGCAGCAGCAGCAGTCTTCTTCCCTTTTAGATCTTGCTTATCTGCCTTGATCTTTTGCCTTTCAAAATAATGATAGGGCTTGGGAAAGTACTTGCTAGGCTCCACAGCTGTTGGAGGTAGCTTTCCTAACTTGGCCTTCCTTCTGTGTTGGACAATGGCTTCTTGTCTAATCTCATGCTTTCTCCATTCAGCCTCTGAGAACCACTTGTTCCTCTCATGGGCATTATCCTTGGCTGCTTTCCAGGCTGTAAGAATTATGTTTCTAGAAGTAGGGCTCCATTGTTCAAAATCTGGCTTTTGCTCAGCAATTTCCCTAAACTTCTTCTTTGACAGCCTAGTTTCTTCTTCTTTGTCCAAAGCCTCTTGCATAGCAGCTGTGATAGGTTGAACAACCTTTTCCAGAATAACATTTGGCTTGCCAGCAGTTGGACTATACATAGTGCTTACATCAGCATGAATCATTTCAAAGTCTGGAGGTGGATAGATTACATCAGCCACTGCTTGTTGCTCACCTCCAAGAAATGTTCCTTGAATACCAGATTCACCTACTTCATTGTCATCACACAGGGGAGGATATCCAAGTGTAGCCCTTATAGAATTTGAAATCCATTTTGCATGCTCAGAACTGGCCTTGACTAACACTCTCTCCCCCTTTATGACTTCTTGAGCCATATGATCCCTTACATCATCTTTCTGAAATCGGATTTGGCTATCCAAATATCTTATGCCCTCTTTAAAGAAAGGTCTAAGCTTTGTAAGCTGTTCTGATATGACCTTCTGGGAATCTTTTATGGCATTTTTACAGCAGCAATCTCTGCTTGAAATATCTTATCAAATCAGCTTTGGCAGCAGCAGAGGAAGTTGAAGGTTCATCTGACTTATTCTTGATTTCAGTGACTATTGCATTGTGAGATGCAGTCATTATCATTCATTCTCAACTGATTCTCCAGCACATAGCCTTGCTTGACTGCTATATCATCCACTTTCTCTTTAATTGCTTCTTGATGTTTAGCTAGATAGACCACAGCATTAGCACCCTTGGTAAAACAATCAGTCATTGCTGTTTTATTAAGGTTCATTTCAAACCTTATAGACTTGATTTCCTGGCCTAGATCAGTTTGCAGTGCCTTGTGCCCTTCATCAACATAAGTTTCTAAGGCTTTCCTTTGTTCATCCATCTTGATTTGCATTGCAAGCAGTAGAGCACTATAATCAGTGGATGGAGCTTGTTGAACTAGTGAATGCTGAGCAACAGTTTGTAGAGCCTTCTTATAGCTCTGGCTCCTCCTCTTGAAACAAAGAACTTCTTTTTCTGAGCTTGCTCAGCTTCATCATCTTCAGAGTCAGATGTACTTGCTATATCCACCCTATCCTTAGGGCTGGATGGTCTTTCAGTATGCACATCTTGTGCCTTCTCAGAATCTAGCCTTATAGGCTCTTCTATATCCAAGTCTCCCCCTCAGCAACAGCATCCTTCACTGCATCAGCAGCAGTCTTTTCCATATCAAAATCATCTTGATCTAAGTTCAAAAACAGATCTTCCATGGTATACTCTGCTGGAGACTGTGCAGGAGATGTACTTGGTTCTTCAACCACTTATCAGGTATCACAACAGATGTGTCTGGAAGAACAACATCTGTTCTGGGTTTGCTGGCTGATTTTGCTGATGATCATCAGACAAATCAGAATTTGTTATACAAAATTCAAGTGTTAAGATCAACAAGTACCTCTTGAATGATGAGAGTAGCCTGCTCACTATCCAGTGTAGATGGATGTTCTACAGCTGGGCTCCCCCTGGATATCAGCTGGCTCCTGAGGAGCAGTGACTTTGCTGCAGTCACATCTACTGGACTTTCAGGAGTGAAGACCACCTGTTCTTCACTGCCTGAGCTGCTTGAGGACTCTTGAGGCACAGCAGCTGTCTTCCTTTTCTTCCTGGGAGGAGAGTCTGTCTTAGAAGTTTGTTTCTCAGGGGTGGCCAAGTCCTTTGACACCAGCACCCTTTCCCATCTTGAGAATATTCTGGAGTCCATTCTCCTCATATGATTTATCTTTGTTCCTGCAGCAGTGCTCATTACCTCTGGAATGGATCCAGCCAGGTAGAGACTTATAATCCTGCCCAGATTGGGCTTCTTCAGGCTTTCCTTCACTTTCTCAAAAACCACCATTGACCAATCTGTCTTCAGAGTGAAGATGATTCTGGTCATTACTTCAAACATGGAGGCAGACACCCTGTCATGCCCTCCTGGTTTGCACAGAATTACCTTGCCCACTACTTCTGACAAGAACTTGCCTTGATTGTTCATCCCCTTCCTATTGAAGACTGATCCCACCTTCATCTGTGAATCCAGTCCACACCAAGTAAGAGCTTCCCTGGTCTTAGAAGCAGTTACCTCCTCTTCTTCTTGAATCTTAGGTAGCTGAAGTACCTTTCTCAAAGACTTGGGGGATAGTTTGACTTTGGTGCCATGCACCCTGGACTTGATTCTGAATCCAGAGTCGTCCACAGTTGCTTGAGTAAGAAATTCAATTACTTCTTTCTTCCAGATTTTCGTTGGTTCTGAAACCAAGAATTCCAGTCCTGAATCGCTGACTAGGGTAATCACCGATTTGAATTCCTGATCGCTGTCGTCAAATGCGCCTCGCACGAGCTCATAGCCCTCGTTGACGTTCTCTTCCAGCTTGGGAGCCATTAGGGTTTGAAGATTTAGTCTTGAGAGAGAAATGTCGACACAAGAGTTTAGGTCTCGAAACTTTGAAAGCGTGTCGACAATCAAAGACAGAACCCTATTTATACCTTTCCTGTTTGAAGACGAACAGGCGGGAGGAATTTCTAATGATGTGTCGACACTGTCAATAAGTGTCGACACTGACCTATAATGTCTCGACACTCATGTGTCGACACAAATTTAGTTAACAGATTCTATGTGTCGACACTTGGTTAAGTGTCGACACCACTATACTCGACATGTGTCGAGACTTTACTTAGAAAAATTCTGAGTAAAACTTAAGTGTCGACACCTTAGTGGATGTGTCGACACCTACTCGACATGTGTCGACACTAACATTCTGAAGTGTCGACACTAACTTCCTAGATGTGTCGACACCATTTTTCTGAAGTGTCGACACTTACTATTCTGTGTCGACATAGACTTGTCTATGTGTCGACACCTTTTACTTAGCCATTTTTGTTCTGTATACTTAGTCTAAGTTTATCATACCTAGTTCAATTTTGAACTTATTAAACTTAGCTTCTTCTAAGGGCTTAGTGAACATATCAGCTATCTGATTATCTGTTTTAACATATTCAAGTGCAATATCATTTCTTTCTACATGCTCCCTAAGAAAGTGATATTTTATCTCAATATGTTTAGTTCTACTATGAGATACAGGATTATTAGCTATGGAAATAGCACTAGTAGAATCACAATAAAGTGGAGTTCTACTTACCTGACATCCATAGTCTTCTAGCTGATGTTGAATCCATAGAAGTTGAGCACAGCAACTTCCTGCAGCTATATACTCTGACTCAGCTGTGGAGATGGCCACACTGGTTTGCTTCTTACTACTCCATGAATAAGTCTTCCACCTAGGAATTGACAGGATCCAGTTGTGCTTTTTCTATCTTCCTTGCATCCTGCAAAGTCTGCATCTGAATAGCCTGTTAGATCAAAATCTCCATTCCTAGGGTACCAGAGGCCTAGATAAGGTGTGCCCTTTAGATATCTCAAGATTCTCTTGACTGCAGTCAAGTGAGATTCTTTGGGGCAGGCTTGATACCTGGCACAAACACATGTAGCATACATAATGTCAGGCCTACTTGCAGTCAAGTATAGTAAGGAGCCAACTATCCCTCTATACAAGGTTTCATCTACAGGTTTCCCTGCATCATCCTTGCTTAGAGACATACTTGACCCCATAGGAGTCTTCATGGTACTGGAGGAATCCATACCATATTTCCTTATGAGTTCTAGGGTGAACTTAGACTGACATATGGAAAGACCACTTTCAGTCTGTTTAACTTGGAGACCCAAGAAAAACTTCAGTTCTCCCATACTACTCATTTCAAATTGACTCTGCATAAGCTTTGCAAACTTTTTGCAAAGGCTACTTTCAGTAGACCCAAATATAATGTCATCTACATATATTTGGACAAGTATTACTTTGCCTCTAGATTCCCTAAGGAATAGAGTCTTATCTATTTTCCCCCTTGTGAACTTGTTCTCAATGAGGAAACTAGATAGGGTTTCATACCAAGCTCTAGGAGCTTGCTTTAACCCATACAATGCTTTCCTAAGTCTATAGACATAATGTGGAAAAGTAGAATCAACAAAACCTGAAGGTTGCTCCACATATACTTCTTCTTTTAAATTACCATTAAGGAATGCTGACTTCACATCCATTTGGTATACTTTGAATCCTTGGTAGGTTGCATAGGCCAAGAACATCCTTATGGCTTCCAGTCTGGCTACTGGAGCAAAGGTTTGATCAAAATCAATACCTTCTTCTTGCCTATATCCTTTTGCAACCAATCTTGCCTTATTCTTAATGATGACTCCTTGTTCATCTAACTTGTTTCTGTAGATCCACTTTGTTCCTATCACATTGTGATCTTTAGGCTTAGGAACTAAGTCCCAAACCTTGCACCTCTTGAACTGGTTTAGCTCTTCCTGCATAGCTTCAGTCCACTGTGGATCTTGTATAGCTTCTTCAAATTTCTTTGGTTCTATCTGAGACAGAAAACTTGAATATATTGCAGCATTCTGATTTCTGCTCCTTGTCTGAACACCTTGTCTTGGATCTCCAATGATCAGCTCCACTGGATGATCTCTTAGATGCCTGTTGGCTGGAGGCATCCTTACTTCTGGTTGTACTTCTTCAGCATCTTCATCATGCTGAGTTCCTTGAACTTCTTCAGCTCCTGGTACATGTAGTTCTCCCCCTGGACATAAGCCATCTTCTTCTACTTGCTGTCTTGCAGCAGGTACATCTTCTATGGTTAGCTTGTCCATCTTCTTAGAAAGACCTGTGGGGCTGCACACACTACTAGACAACTCATTGTTAATAAGAAGTGTCTCATCAAAAACTACATGCACAGACTCCTCTACAACTTGTGTAGTCAAGTTGTAGACTCTATAAGACTTACTATTACTGCTGTACCCAACAAACACTCCCTCTTGGGATTTGGCAGCAAACTTAGTTAAGTAAGTCTTCCCATTGTTAAGTATGAAGCATTTACAACCAAAAATCCTGAAATAGGATAGGTTTGGTTTCCTGCCTTTCACTACTTCATAGGGGGTCTTGTTTAACCTTTTAGTTATGGTAGCTCTATTTATCACATGGCATGCAGTGTTTACTGCTTCAGCCCAGAAATATTCTGGTAGTGAAGAATCACTTAATAGAGTCCTACCAGCTTCTATCAAGGTTCTATTTTTCCTTTCAGCAATGCCATTTTGCTGAGGTGTTCTAGGTGAAGAGAATTCTTGAAATATCCCATAGTCTTCACATAGTTTTGTCATGCTTTCAGATTGAAACTCTGTACCATGGTCACTTCTAATTTTGACCACTGTACAGTTCAATTCATTCTGAATTTGCTTAACAAAACTGTGGAAGACACTAGGTGTTTCAGATTTCTGCTTTAAGAAGAACACCCAGGAAAACCTTGAGTAGTCATCAACAACTACAAAGGTGTAGACCTTCCTACCTAAGCTGTGAACTGGCATTGGACCAAATAGATCCATATGCAAGAGATATAAACATCTCACAGCATCCTTGTTGTCAATGCTTCTAAAGGTGGATTTAGTCTGCTTGCCCTTTTGACAAGCTGAGCAAATGCCATCTTTGACACACTTAACTTGAGGACCATTCCTCACTAACTCTTTACTAAAGAGTTTGCCAATAGTCTTGTAATTTAGATGAGCAAGCCTCTTGTGCCACTTGACACATTGAGAGACTGTCTCATCAGCTACAAGACAAACTGGAGAACTATTGTTCTCAACCATAATGTCTAAACAATAGACATTTCTCTTCCTATAACCTGTCAAAATGATCTTTTGATCACTTGACCTCTTGATATGACAACCATTTTTAACAAATGAGATGTCATACCCTACATCACTTAATTGACTTATACTAATGAGGTTGTTTCAAACCTTTAACATAAGCCACTTGAGTAATGGTAACTAAGTTAGAAGATATGTTACCAAACCCTTTGATGATTCCTTTTTCTGAACCACCAAAGGTCACCTTTGGACCATTCTTGATTGAATGAAATCCTTCAGTAGTCCCCTAGTTCCAGTCATGTGTCTGGAACATCCACTATCCAAGTACCATGTTGGGGTATGGCCACTTGGATTCTCTCCTGAACTTGTGTCCTTGTCTGCTCCAGGTTTTTGGGTACTTTTCAGTCAAAAGCCATCAGTCTTGGCTTTGACAGTCTTCTTGTCTGAGATGATTCATGATCTGCATGAACTCTTCTTCGTCTTCAGCAAAATATTTACCAATATAGCTTCATCATCTGTCTCCTGGTCTGCAGAAGACATAAATCTGAAAGAGTATTCTCATTCTTTGCAACACAGGACTCTCCTTCTTTCCTTTGAAGTGTGTTTCTTCTTTGTCACTCACTGGATTCCTTCCTTCTTTCACAGGACAGTCTGCAATACATGGCCGCTGTCTGCTTGCAGCAGTAACAAATTATCTTTGGATCCAGTTGCCTTACTTGTCTTGGTCCCCTTTTCTGTCCTTCTTTGAAGGCTTCTTTTCCAGATACTGAACCTCTTTCCCTTTGGAGATGAAGGTCTAGACCTCCACTGTTTCTTCTTAAGGAACTTCTGAAAATGTCTGGTGAATGCAGCAAAGTCTTCATCACTTTCACTGCTTGTAGATTTTGTACTTTCAGATTCTTCAGATTCTGATTCAACTACCTCAGGAGGAGGAGTTGATGACTTGGTCCTGCTCTTTCTAGGTACATCTGACTTAAAGGCAACAGTCTTTTCTCTGTATTCAGTCCTTGTTGACTTTTCTTCTTCTTTTCTTACTGACAATTGCATCTCATAGATAACAACTTGCCAAAAAGTGTGGGAGGAGGAATTTCTCCCAACTTTGCCATTTCTCTGATGGCACAAATCTTGGTGTCCCAGTCTTTGGTTAGGGACCTTAAGAATTTGTCATTCAACTCATAGTTTGTGAACTCTCTTCCATATGACATGAGTTCATTTACAATTCTATAAAATTTCTTATAGCATTCAGTGATGCTATCTCCTCTTCCTTGCCTAAAACTCTCATATTCTTGATTAAGCAAGGACTTCCTATCTTGCCTTACTTCTTCAGAACCTTCCATGTAGACAATGAGGGTATCCCACATTTCTTTTGCAGTTTTACAGTGAATAAGGTTCTGGAAGGTGGCATCATCAATTGCACTGACTATGATGTTCTGTGCCCTTTTGTCCATAGTTGCTAGGACAATCTCATCCTTGGTCATTTCAGAGAAATCCTTTGGAGTCCTCTGATTTGCATCCAAAACTGAAATCTTCATAGGCACATATGGCCCTTCTTTGACTGTGATGTATATTCTAGGGTCAGAGGCTTCCATAAACAGCCTAACCCTCTCTTTCCAGATCCCAAAGATCTCTTTTCTGCATATAGGTAGTTTCATTGAACCCAACTCCTTATGATTCTCTGAAGAACCCATGTTCTTGATTTTCTTGAAACTGTTTCCTGTTTCCTGACTTAACTGAATCTGCCAAACTGGATCTCCTCAGACAGTTAGTCCTGATTTTGAGGAACCTCGCTCTGATACCACTTGAAAGATATGGTACCTAAACACCTAGAGGGGGGGGGTGAATAGGTGACCTAAACCTTTTTACTTTTGTTTGACAGCACAACAGTTTATCACAGATTTTACAGTTAACAGCAATTTCAGAAATCACAAGACAAGCCACAACACAGCACAGCACAGCAGACACACTAATTTTATAGTGGTTCCCCAATCTTTGGGTACATCCACTTTCCCCCTTCGCCTATCTAGCAGTGTACTAGATTCGGCCAAACTTCTCCACTAGCTCAGAACCCAACAAGGTTCCTACCTCAGGCCCAAAGCCTTACACTCAGCCAAAAGGCCTACACTCAGCCACCCAGGCCTACACTCAGCCAATCAAAGGCCTACACTCAGAGTTCTTCAACTCCTACACTCAGGCACCAAGCCCTACCCTCAGCCTTTATAAAATAGGCTTACAATCACTCAGATCCAATGGATCTTACAAGTTATAATAGAAATTACAATTCTAACTCTACAACTCAGAAGGAATGAGAGGAGTTGAGAGTTTCTTGGAGAGTTCTTGGAAGAACTCAGCTTGATCCAAACTGACTTAGCTTTCTTCAAAGCTTCTTGAGTAGAACTGAATTAGTCTGAATCTTCTGCAGTTGATCCTTGATCTCTGCTTCTTGAAATCCAGATGACTCTGAATTCTTCTTCTCAGCCTTAGTTCCAAAGACTGAATCCTTGGTTGGAGCTCTCTCTCTCCAACTACTTAGATCTGCAGTTGGACTGCCTGATCTTCTTGTGTTGATCTTCTGTGTATCACTTCTTGATTTAGTCTGATCAACTACTTCAATCACACCATGTAATGTTTGTGAACTTCTTAATTATTATCTCCACTCTTTTCTGTAGACTGTGGGTGCCTATTTATAGGCTTCCTTCATGGTAACCGGCTGATCCGGTTTATAACAGTCTTTTGACTTTGCTGACAGTTGCTGTAGACCGGCTGGATTGGCAGCTGTCATGTCAACCAGTCACTTCTTGAAATTCTCTCTGTCAGTTAGTGTCGAGACTTTCTGTTCTTAAGTGTCGACACTTATAGACCAAGTGTCGACACATGTTGTGTAAGTGTCGACACAAGTCTACAAGGTGTCGACACATTCCCTTGTATGTCTCGACACAGTTTCTTCTGCATGTGTCGACACTGAAATTGAGTGTCGACACAAGCACTTGTACTTCATTCTTTCTGTATTCTTCTAAGTGTCGACACATCTCCTTTGTGTCGACACATCTTCATGTGTAGAAACTGTCAAGTGTCGACACTGCTTCTTGGTGTCGACACAAGTCTTCATTCTTGATTCTTCTTCAGCTGAGTGTCGACACATCCCTTAGTGTCGACACTTATACTTAGAATATTTTACAAGTTTTCTGTTCTTTGCTAAGTGTCGACACAGCTCCTTGTGTCGACACTATCTTCAAGTGTTGAGTCTTCTGGTTATGTGTCGACACATTGTGCTGAGTGTCGACACATTCTTTAAGTGTTGACTTCTTTGAGTGTGTCGACACATTGTGCTGAGTGTCGACACATTCTTCAGTGACTCTTTTGAGTGTGTGTCGACACATTGTGCTGAGTGTCGACACATTCTTCATATGTTGACTCTTTGATTGAGTGTCGACACATTGTGTTGAGTGTCGACACTTGTACTTAGTCTCTGCAGAATTATGCTGAGTGTCGACACAACTCCAAGTGTCGACACTTCTGGTGTTGACTCAGCTCTTCAAGGTGTCGACACTTCTGCTAAGTGTCGACACAGCTTTTCTGCATCCTTCTACACTGAGTGTCGACACAGCTCCAAGTGTCGACACTTTCTGACTGGTGTCGACACTTCTTCCAGGTGTCGACACAATGACTCCAAGTGTCGACACTGCTTGTCTGGGTGTCGACACAAGCTTTCTCAAGTGTCGACACTTTGCCTCTGGGTGTCGACACATGGACTTAGAAATTTTCAGCTTCAGTCCAGTGTATACCTAACCTGCACAAATAACTCAAACAAACATCAAATACATTCTGATGTATATCATTGAGTTAGGTGAGGCTTCTTCAAATCAGGTACATTTGACCAATGTACCCAACAGGTAGTTGATCTGAGGAAGTGGCTGGACTCTTTGGAGTATGAGGTAGGGATGGAATCTCTGGCTGAGGAGAGGGTTGCCTGACTGGGCTAGAAGGAGCAGGCTCCCCCTCACTTGGTGCACCAGAGGAGCTGGCCACATGATGAGGAGAGGGAGATGGAGTCCTGTCCTCTACAGCTGGAACTACTGGGATTGCTGAGACCTTTGCAGCTTGGGCAGAGTTCTTGAGATTGAGATCCCATCTTTGAATTGAGGAGATGGAGACCTTCTTCATGTGGTAAAGTGGAGTCCCTTTGGAGAAGTTGAATACTTCAGGATTTGTGGCATGGAGGAGTAGGGAGATAATTCTGGCATAGTTGGGGGATTTCATGCTGTCCTTGATTTTGTCCAAAATCAGCATACCAAATTGTTACTTCTTGCGGCATACAATGGCTTGCATTATATCGAAGAAACATAAGGTAATTTCTCTGACGGAGTGAGTCTTGCACAGGAGAATCTTGCCAATGATATCAACGAGGAATTTTCCTTCAGCGTTCATGTCTGACCTCTTAATATAATGAGCGTCAGGAGAAATGCCACAGAAGAGTGCTATTCGGTCAGAATCTTAATCATCCAGATCATCTTCTTCATCAACAATAGGTAAACGGAGAAATTGAGAGACAGAGGTCTTGGTGAACTTGAGTTTCAACCCCTTTACTGTAGATTTTAGAACTTTGCCATGTCGTCGGACCTTGAGATTTGAGAAGAATTCTGCCACTTCGGGGAAGAGAACGCGACAGGGTTCTTTGTGGATGAAGGAGAGGCCGGCGGTGTCGAGGAGGATGAGGAGGTTGTGGAAATCGTCGGAAAGCTCTGCAATACCGTCGGTGACTAGTTCGGAGCCGACGCCGATCTTGTGAGAAGACTCCATGGAAGCGAATGCCTGGAGGAAATTAGAGAGAGGGAGCTCTGCAACTTCGGCGGAGGCGAGTCGGCAGGGTAGGCGAAGAGACAGGGAGGGTACTCGAGAGATAGAAATGATGTCGAGTAGGTTTGATGTTTCGGAATTTCATATATATATAACTCTTAAATTTCCGCTAATTAAGTTAAAGAAAGACGCGGCATATAGCCTTGGGTGGCGAATAGAACAATTTTTGAAAAACTGGGAATCAGGACACGAGAGAGAGATAGGCTACTCGAGTAGATAAAGGAGCTACTCGAGTAGGTCGACTGGAGGTACTTGAGTATGTAAGAAAACTACTCGAGTAGATAAGGACTTACTCGAGTAGGTGAGAGACTTACTCGAGTAGGTATTGACTTACTCGAGTAGGTGAGAAACTTACTCGAGTAGGTCTTTAGATACTCGAGTAGGTCAGTACACATACTCGAGTAGGTTCATTCATATACTCGAGTAGGTCTTTAGATACTCGAGTATGTCTCATGCTTCTCGAGTTGAATTTTGAAAAAGTTGAGAAAGAGTAGTTTTTGACTAACCCTTTGCAATTACTTGCTTCTTAGTCATTCAGCCTTCTTTAGTCCTCTTTGTTGAGCATCCCAAGCTCTGTCTTGAAGAACGAGAACTTGGTCTCGTCCAGCGGCTTTGTGAAGATATCTGCAACTTGCCTATCTGTAGGCAGATATTGGAGATCTATGTCTCCATGCTCCACATGTTCCCGGATGAAGTGGTACCTTAGCTCGATATGCTTTGTCCGGCTGTGGGAGACTGGATTGTTGGCTATTGCAATTGCGCTGGAGGAGTCACAGTACAAGGGAATATCCTTGAACTGCATGTTGTAGTCCTCGAACTGATTCTTTATCCATAGCAACTGTGCGCAACAGCTGCCTGCAGAGATATACTCTGACTCGGCCGTTGAGATTGCGACACAGTTCTGCTTCTTGCTACTCCAGGAAATTAGCCGTCTTCCGAAGAATTGGCAAGTCCCTGAGGTGCTTTTCCGGTCGTCTTTGCTACCTGCAAAATCTGCATCTGAAAATCCAATTAGTTCGCTGTCATTACTTCTTGGGTACCATAAGCCAAGATTTGGTGTGCCTTTAAGGTATCTCAGGATCCGCTTTGCAGCAGCGTAATGAGATTCCTTAGAGTTCACCTGAAATCTAGCACAGACACATGTTGAGAACATTATGTCAGGCCTACTGGCAGTAAGGTAGAGCAAGGATCCAATTATTCTTTTGTACTTGGTTTCATCAAAAGGTTTCCCTTTTTCATCCTTGTCCAGAGACATAGTAGAGCCCATTGGAGTCCTCATAGAGGTTGCGTTCTCCATTCCGAATTTCTTAATTAGCTCTTTGGTGAATTTGGTCTATGAGATGAAAATTCCATCTTCAGATTGTTTCACTTGAAGCCCTAAGAAATACTTCAGCTCGCCCATACTGCTCATTTCAAACTTTCCTTGCATTAGTTTTGAGAACTTTTTACAGAGGTTGTAATCTGTAGAGCCAAAGATAATGTCGTCGACATAGATTTGCACTAGCAAAATCTTGCCTTTTATTTCCCTAAGAAATAATGTCTTGTCTATCTTTCCCCTTGTGAACTTGTTCTCAAGTAGAAAGGTAGACAGCATTTCATACCAAGCTCGAGGAGCTTGTTTCAGACCATATAGGGCCTTGTGCAGAAAATAGACATGATCGGGAAAGTTAGGATCAACGAAACCTGGAGGTTGTTCCACATACACTTCCTCCTTTAAGTTACCATTCAGGAAGGCCGACTTCACGTCCATCTGATAGATGGTGAAGCCTTTGAAGGCAGCATATGCTAGGAACAACATTATTGCCTCCAGCCTGGCCACTAGAGCATATGTCTGGTCGAAGTCGATTCCTTCTTCTTGACGATAGCCTTTAGCGACGAGTCTGGCCTTGTTCTTTATGATAGTCCCGTCTTCATCCATCTTGTTCCTGAAGACCCATTTTGTTCCAATGATATTCTTTCCCTTGGGTCTTGGAACCAGCATCCACACATTGCAGCGCTTGAACTGATTTAGCTCTTCTTCCATTGCCACTATCCATGATGCGTCTGAGTTTGCTTCCTCAAATTTCTTTGGTTCAACCTGTGAGAGAAAACTCAAATGAAGATTCTCATTAGTTGTACCTCTCCGAGTTCTGACACCATCCCGGGGATTTCCTATGATTTGGTCCATGGGGTGATCCTTCAGATGTCTTAGCTCTAGAGTTCTTGCATCTGGATTATCTTCAAGCACCGGAGTGATTTCTTCATCCTGGATGACTTCGTCATTTTGATCATCAGCCTCTCCAATAGGAGTGGGAGTGGTGATCTTAATGAACTTCTCGCCTTCTTCTTCGGACGGATCATCCAAGCTAGTTTCTTTCAGCTTTTCACCTGCATCTTCAATGAGCATACTAGACGGATTGCTTTGCAGCAAGCTCATCTCATCAAATACAACATGTATCGATTCTTCCACCACCGGGGTTTTTCTATTAAAAATCCTGTATGCCTTACTATGGCTACTATATCCTACAAAAATACCTTCAAAGCTCTTTTCGCTGAACTTGGTAGTATGATACTTGCCATTGTTAAGTACAAAGCATTTGAAGCCAAAGAGTCTAAAGTAAGAGACTGTTGGTTTTCTGCCTTTCAGAAGTTCGTAAGGAGTCTTATTGTGGTCTTTGTTTATGAGTGCTCGATTTTGCATGTGGCATGCAGTGTTGACGGCCTCAGCCCAGAAGTACTCCGGTAGTGAAGCATCACTCAATATGGTCCTGCAGGCCTCTATGAGTGTTTTGTTTCTTCTCTCAGCCACTCCATTTTGTTGTGGAGTACGAGGACAGGAAAACTCATGAAAGATACCTAAGCTTTCACAGAATTCTGTCATGGCCCCAGATTTGAACTCTGTTCCGTTGTCACTTCTAATTTTGACTATGGAGCAGTTGTATTCATTCTGGACTTGCCTGACAAAATTGGTAAACATATCGAAGGTATCTGACTTGTGTTTCAGAAAGAACACCCACGCAAAGCGCGAGTAGTCATCAACAATTACCAATGTATATTCCTTGCCTCCCAAACTTCTAATCTGCAGTGGACCAAACAAGTCCATGTGCAATAGATGGAGACATCTGTTAGAGTCTTTGCCAATAGTGCTTTTAAAGGTAGCCCTTGTTTGCTTGCCTTTTACGCATGAATGACAAGATCTGTCTTTGACGCATTTGACATTTGGGGCATCACATACTAAGTACATTGAAAATAGTTTATTAAATGTTTTGAAATTAATATTTGCTAGTCTCTTGTGCCATTAGTCACCAAGAGACGCACTATCTTTTGCCAAAAGACACACTGATGTGGAGGAATCTATACAGATGAAATTTAAACAGAAAATATTCCTGCTTCGAGTGCCGGATAGAATCGTTTCCATATTGTCAACGGATTTTTTCAAGCACTTATCAGCATGGAACTCAACTATGTATCCTTTATCGCAGAGTTGGCTTATGCTAATGATATTGTGTTCCAATCCTTCAACATAGGCCACATCCAAGAAGGATACATTGCCGTTAGTAATCATACCATAGCGTCTAGTAATTCCACGGTCTGAACCTCCAAAGATGACTTTTGGTCCATTCACGAATGGAGTAAAGTTCTAAATGAGGCTTCTCGTCCCGGTCATATGCCGAGTGCATCCGCTGTCCAAGTACCAGATAGGCATTTTGTTGGCCTTTGGACATCCCTGCAATCACAATCAATTCGCCTTAGGAACCCAAACACGTTTGGGTCCTTGGTCTCGGGTTAGAGTGCTCCCCCTACAAGTGTTGTCATTATGAGCGGTCTTTCTCATATTGCTGACATGAGGGGTTGCAGCGTTTCTGGAATTGAACCAGAAATCTATGGCGAAGTGACCAACCTTTCCACAGCACCAACAGTCAAATCTGTTGTACCTTTGCCTCAAGATCTCCTGCTTGACCTTTTGGAACTTTGGTCTACCAGGGGTAGCATTCTTGGAGGAAGATGCCTCATGATGATGGCAATCACATGGCTTCTTCTCCTTTATGGGCTTCTCTACAACAGGCTTTGTCTTTGGTGCGTTCTTGAAGTTATGCCCATGATTGAAATGGCCATAGCTCTGAAGAACAACTTCTTCATAAGGTGCCTTAAAGACACTTTCGCCAAAGTTTCGGGGTCGAGCCCATCCTTGATAGCGGGACTTTGGCTCTACATAAGTAGGCCTAGCAAAGTGCCCGTATGATGAGTTAAAATCAAACTCATTTGTTGGAAAGATGACCTTTCTGAATGTGGTTTGATTTTGAGGGGCTTTTCCCTTTTCTTCGGCTGAGGCCTTTTTGGCGGCCTTATTTTTCTGTTGATTCTTGTTTCTCCTAGAGGATTTACTAGGAGCTTCTTCATGGCCTAGTCCAGCTCCCTTGGCCTTTGCTGAGAATTCAGCAATGAATGGAAGAACTGTTTTGGGCTTAGAGAAACTCTCAACAAGTTTCCTTTCAGCGCAAGTTCGGCTTCCAACCCTTTTATGATCTTCTCCTTCAGGTCAAGGTGCTCAAGAGCCTTGTTATATTCTTCAATAGTATTATTGAAGTTTTCCTCGAGGGAGTCAGTCTTTGCGACTTTCTCTCTCAAGTTGCTCTCTTCGGCTTTTAGATATTTGATCTCTTTAGCCTGAGTCTTCACGACTCGACGACATTTGTCGTAAGCCATGATTAACTCCTTATACTGGGCCATCAATTCTGACTCATCGTCAGAGGAGCTACTCTCGCAATCATGTTCAGATACTTCAGACTCTGAGAGAGGGGTATGAGAGTTTACCTTCCCAGTGAACTGGGGCTCTTGTTCATCATCTGTTTGAGCCATTAGCCCAAAGTAAGCTTTTTCTTCTTCGCTTGACTCTGAGGAGTCGGAGACGCTAAGAGTCTTGCTCCTTTTGTCTATGAGGCTCTTCTCTTTCCTCTTCCTGTTGTGTGAGGATTTCTTGTCTTCCCTTCTGCCACACTCCTTCTTCTTGTGAGGGCAGTCAGCAATGACGTGACCTGGCTTATTGCAATAGTAGCAAATGATGTCAGTTGAAACGTATTTGTTCTGTTTAGTGTTATACCTGTCGTGGCTGCTTGAGCCTTTTCTTTGTCGATCGTCATCGCGCCGCGATCTTCTGTGTGAGGCATCCTTGCCTTTCCATTGTTTCTTTTTATTAAGAAACTTCTTGAATTGCCTTGAGAGCAAGGAGAAATCTCCTTCAGATAGTTCAGAGCCTGAGGTGCTGGGCTCTGATGTTTCTTCTTCTTCATCAACTTCTGGAGCTGGAGCGGGGGAGGCAGCCTTAGTATTTCTGGAGGTGTCTTCCTTCAGAGCGACAGATTTCTCCTTTAGAGCAGGCCTGCCCTTCTCTTCTTCAGCTTTTCTTGTATTGATTTGGAGTTCATAGGACATAAGCTTTCCAAAGAGATTTTGCGGGTCCGTTTCAGCTAGCTTCCCGAACTCCCTGATGGCACATACCTTGTTATCCCATTCCTTTGTTAGGGATCTCAAGAATTTGTCGATCAGTTCTCCGTTTGTGAAGACACGGCCATACACCCTTAGGCCATTTACAATCTTGAAGAAGTTCTCAAAGGTGTCGGCAATTGTTTCCTTGTTCCCTTGTCAGAACGCTTCATATTTTTGATTGAGAAGGGATCTCCGATCATCCCTTACTTCTTCAGTCCCTTCCATCAAAGTGACTAAGGAGTGCCACATCTCCTTAGCTGATTGACAGTGAATCAAATTTTGCAGCATCGAGTCGTCGACTGCACTTGCTATTATGTTTTTAGCTTTCTTGTCGAGAGAGACAAGTGCAATCTCGTCTTTGTCGAGATCCATTAGCTTTTTGGGAACTTTCTTGGTAGGGTCGATAGTGGACATAGTCATGGGAACGTAAGGACCTTCTTCAACGATCATGAAGATCCTTGGATCCATAGCTTCCATGAAAAATTTTATCATTTCTTTCCACATGGGAAAGTTGTTTTTGTTGCACAGTGGAGGCTTGGCGAAATCTTTGCCCTTGTCCATTTTATGGTAGAATCTATCAGACAACAGATCTGGATCTGATCAAGGCATTAACCTTTTAACTATCAACCTCCCTCTGATACCAATTGAAAGAAAACTGTTGTCGACCTAAATCACCTAGAGGGGGGTGAATAGGTGGTTTGTGCGTCTTTTGCGGAATAAAAAAATAATTAGAGCACAACACAAAAATATCTACCAATATCACAGTCGACACAAGATGTATAGTGGTTCCCCAACCTTGGGTACATCCATTTTCCCTCACCGATCTAGAAATCAACTAGACTCGGCTACTCCACTATCTCGGATCAAAAATCGATCCTACCCTCGGAACAAAGTTCCTACAAACTCGATCCAAACAAAACGGATCTACACCTCGGAAGATTGCACTTCCTACAAACTCGGAGTGAAAAACTCCTACACTCGGAGAAGATTTCTCCTACAAGATTAATAAAGAGTTTACAAGAATACAAATAGTAAATCACTCAGATCTGAAGGAAATGGCCAGGACCTTCTTCTTTTCAACTTTGTAGCACTTTCAGAAATCGGTGAAGAAGTTCTCGGCCTCGATCTGGATCTACTCGCTTTTACAGAAATCGAGAGAGAATATGATCAGTGAAGTCGATCTCGATCTGTAACTTTTCTTCAGAATAATCCTCTGAAAGTAGAAGCTTTGGCCGGAGAAGAAGGCGGCGGCGGCGGCTTCCGTTTCGCGAAAGTCAGAGAGGAGGCGGCTGAAGAATATTTCTCGAAAAAGAAATTACAAGAAAGCTTTTAGAATACTTAGGGTTTGTCATTTTCTGATAAGACCGTATATAGGAGAGACTAACGGTCATAATCGGTCATAATAATGTACACGTGGACCAATCATGTCGCGTGATTTGAAAAATCCCGTCAGAAAAATGACTTAGCAAAATGTCGGAAAGATTTGGCCAACTACACGAGTAAGTCAATGACTACTCGAGTAGTTGAATAACTACTCGAGTATATGATGGGAAACATACTCGGGTATGTATAAAAAGACTACTCGAGTATATAGAGATCAACTACTCGAGTAGGCAGACAGAACTACTCGAGTATATAGAGGATCTAGTCGAGTACTGGAAGAGCTACTCGAGTATATCACATGAACTACTCGAGTACATGAAGTACTACTCGAGTGGAATACTTAGAAGAATTCTGAAGTGGTCTGCTGGCAACTACTCGAGTAGTTGAACTAAACTACTCGAGAGGAAGTAATCTAGTCGAGTAGGTGAAGGTTGTACTCAAGTAAAAGACTTAGAAAAAATTCTGGAGTAGGGAAATAGCAAGGTACACGGGTGACACATGAACTACTCGAGTAGGTAAAATGAACTACTCAAGTATGTTTCTATCTACTCGAGTATGTGAGTATAATTACTCGAGTATATGACTTAGAGAAATTTAGATGAGAAAACCTTATGGTACTCGGGTATAACGAGTAATCTACTCGAGTATATAAGCATGCTACTCGAGTATATGACTTGGTCTACTCGAGTAGGTGACTTAGCTACTCGAGTATATGACTATGTCTACTCGAGTACAAGATTCCTTTACTCGAGTAACTTATACCCAGACTACTCGAGTAGGTGAAAGCTCTACTCGAGTAAAACACTTAGAAATTTTCTGATGTTGGAAAAAACTGATTCTTCTAGAGTAGCCAATTTCCAATGCCTTTCCCATAGTTCAATAGCTTGAATATGAAGTGTATCCCAATAGAGAGACCACACACGAGTCAACACCTTAGAATATGCAATGAGGGATTATATTGCACAGTTCCTGTGTTTGGTGACCCACTGTGGGCTGACATTGGCCTACACTTCCCAGTGAAATTCCTGCAAACATATAGCTCAAACCAAGCATCAAATACAACTTAATTCATCTTAGTTCCAGGGTGACTTCATCAAATCTGGGTTCATGTGGATGAAATACCCAACACCTATCACCCTACTACAAAGCTTCACTTCCTGAACATCTATAGATCTCAGGGGGAGCTTTGACAACATCCATTATCTTCTCTCTGATTGTTGACAGAGAATATCATCTCATCCCTCTCTCTCCCTCTCTGCTGTAAAGGGTTCTTCAAACTCCCTTCAAAAGTTTGTGATTGGTTTCTGAGACCTTATCAAAACTCAGTGGTGGCAAGACACCTGATCAAAAAATCTGGTTTGGTTTTTGAGCACCTTATCAAAAGCTCATTGGTGCCCAGGACAGCTGATCAACTCATCCTGCACTGGATTCCTACCTAGGGTGGTAGAAGAGTGGATGTACCCAGATTGATTGGGGAACCACTATAGCTCCTTGTGTTATCTAGTTGCTTGTCTTTCTTTTGTTTCTGGCTATGGTTTGTGATTGCTCTATGATTATTCTGTGTTTAGATTTACTTTATGATATTTTCTTCCCTGTTCACTTAGGAATACAACAACTGTTGTAAAAAGTTTTTACCAAGCACCATACTCTATTCACCCCCCCTCTAGAGTATATCAGATCTAACTTGCACTTTCATAATAACTATCATACATGTAGCTTATGTGAAAGGTTTGAAAAATAACCTTATAAGCATAAGTCAACTATGTGATTTGGGCTATGACATTTCTATCCTCAAGGATTATTGTCAAATTAGAAGGTCAAGTGACTAAGGGGTTATCTTGACAGGCACTATGAGAGGAAATATTTATTGTCTAGACTTTGAGTGTGAGAGTGAGGACCAAAGGCAGACTTTATAGTGAAGAGTTGGTGAGGAATGGTCCTGAGATTAAGTGCATTAAGGAGGGAATCTGCTCAGCTTATCAAAAGGGCAAGCAGACCAGAACTTCCTTCCAAAGTCTTGATACCAACGACTTAATAAGGTGTTTATACCTCCTGCATATGGATCTATTTAGTCCTATGACAGTTCCTAGTCTAGGTAAGAAAGTCTATACCCTTGTGGTTGTTATGACTTTTGCAGGTTTGCTTGGGTATTCTTCCTAAGGAGAAAATCTGAAACCCCAGATATCTTCCAGACTTTTATCAAGCAAATTCAGAATGAATTTAATAGTTATGTGGTCAATATCAGAAGTGATCATGGGACTGAGTTTTAGTCTGAATGCATGACAAAGTTCTGTGAAGGGCTTGAGATTCATCAAGAATTCTCCTCACCTAGAACTCCTCAGCAAAATGAAATTGCTGAAAGGAAGAATAGAACTCAAATTGAAGCAGGTAGGACCTTATTAAATGAAACTTCTCTCCCATAATATTTTTGGGCAGAGTCAGTAAATACTACTTGTCATTTTCTCAATAGATCTTCCATCACCAAAAGCCACAAAAAGACTCCCTATGAGATTCTGAAAGGCAGCAAACCAAATTTATCCTATTTTAGGATTTTTGGTAGCAAGTGTTATGTACTAAACAATGGTAAGTCTCATTTGACTAAGTTTGCTGGCAAGTCCGAAGAAGGGATATTTATTGGGTACAACAATAATAGTAGAGCATATAAGATCTATAACTTTACAATACAAGTTGTAGAAGAATCTGTCCATGTTATCTTTGATGAGTCTAAGTTAATTAACTATGAGCTACCAAGCAGTTCTTCTAGTCCTGTAGGTTTATAAGATAAGTTGAACAATCTAACCATCAGGGAAGATAAACTAGGAGGCTAAGAGATTGAAGATGATGGATGCTGTCCAGGGGGAGCTCAAGACTTACAAGCTGAGAATGAAGAACAACAGATGAAGACATTGAGGATCAGCAAGCTGAAGAAAGATTGCCTCTAGCTATGAGACATTTAAGAGACCATCCAGCTCACCAAATCATTGGTGATGTAAGTCATGGTGTAATGACTAGAAGCAAGAGCTTGAACTCAGCACTATGTTCAAGCTTCCTATCTCAAATGGAACCAAAGAAGTTTGAAGAGGATATCCAAGATTCATTCTGGATTGGTGCTATGCAGGAAGAGCTAAACTAATTCAATAGATGCAATGTTTGGAAACTGGTTCCCATACCTAAAGACATATTATGATATGGACTAAATGGATCTACAGGAATAAGTTAGATGAAAATGGCATTATTGTAAAGAACAAGGCCAGATTGATGGAAAAAGGATACAGGTAGGAAGAAGGAATAAAATTTGACCAGACCTTTGCCCAGTAGTAAGGCTGGAAGCAATTAGACTATTCCTTGCCTATGCCGCCTATAAAGAATTCAAAGTCCTTCAAATGGATGTCAAGTCAGCATTCCTGAATGAAGATCTAAAAGAGGAAGTATATGTGGACCAGCTATCAGGTTTTATAGATCCTCACCTTCCTGATCATGATTATAGGCTTAAGAAAGCTCTATATGGGTTGAAACAAGCCCCTAGAGCATGGTATGAGACATTGTCTACTTTCCTCATTGAGAACAAATTCTCAAGGGGGGAAATAGACAAGACCCTATTTCTGAGCGTATCAAAGGGCAAGATTATCCTAGTCCAGATATAGGTTGATGACATAATCTTTGGGTCTATTGAGAACAACTTTTGCAGGAAGTTTGCCAAACTTATGCAAGGGAAGTTTGAGATGAGCAGCATGGGTGAGCTAAAGTTCTTCTTCTGACTTCAAGTCAGACAGACTGATGATGGCTTATCCATATCGCAGTCTAAGTTCACCAGGGTGTTGATTAAAAAATATGGCATGGAGACTGCTTCCACCATGAAAACTCCAATGGGGTCAAGTATGCCTTTAGGCAAAGATGAGGCACGAAAACCTGTTGATGAGTCTTTGTATAGAGGGATAATTGGCTCCTTACTATACATGACTGCAGGTAGGCCTGACATCATGTATACTGCATGTGTCTGTGCTAGATACCAGGCATGCCCTAAAGAGTCTCATTATTCTGCTGCAAAGAGAATTTTAAGATATCTTAAGGGCACACCAAATCTTGGTCTATGGTACCCTAGGGATAGAGATTTTCTGCTAACGGGTTTTTCCGATGCATACTTTGCAGGCTACAAGGAAGACAGGAAAAGTACAAAAGGTACATGCCAATTCCTAGGTGGAAGATTGGTGTCATGGAATAGCAAAAAGCAGACAAGTGTTGCTATATCCACGATAGAGTCAGAATATATTGTAGCTGGAAGTTGCTGTACTCAGTTGCTATGGATACAACATCAACTTGAAGATTATGACATCAAGATAAGTAGAAATCCATTATATTGTGATTCTACTAGTGCTATATCAATTGCTAGAAATCCTGTTTCACATAGCAGAATAAAGCACGTTGAAATTAGGTACCATTTTATTACAGAACATGTTGAGAAAGAGGAGATAAATCTAGAGTTTATTTCTACTGATACACAAGTAGTTGATATGTTCACTAAACCTCTAGATGAAAGTAAATTTAATTTTTTTTAAAATTGAATGAGGCTTGTTGAACCTGAAATAGGATGGTAGATTAAGAAAAATTCTACTCAACATATGACTAAGTTATGTGTCGACACATAAAGTAGTCTGTATCGACACTCAGAAGTTGGTGTCGACACATAGAGTTATTGACACTCAGATGTTGGTGTCGACACAAAAGTCGTATGTGTCGACAATCAGAAATTAGTGTTGACACGTAGAGTTGTTGAGACTCTAAACTCCCTGTCGAGACTTTAGCAGTCTGTGTCGACATAATCAAAATTGTGTCGACATACGAAACTCTAATTTCAGCCCGGCTTTTGACCTTCCATATTTAGAAAAGTATGAATAGGAGGAAACAAGACCTTATAGACTACGCTCTCAGAAATCTCGAGACTAAACCATTAGTGTCGACAAGAAATTCTTCTTCTCTCTCTTTAACCCCCACTTCTCTCATCTCCAATGGTGCCCAAGATGGACAACAACATTAATGAAGGTTATGAGTTAGTTCGGGGAGCGTTCAATGATGTTGAACAAGATATCAAGGCAGTTGTGGACCTAATCCAGGAAGCAGGCCTGGATTATATGGTTTCAGAACCAATAAGAATTTTGAAGAAGGAAGTTCTAGAATTCTATTCCAACGCTACATTGAATTCAAAGGGGAACAAGATTCAATCAACTGTTTACGGAAAAATAGTAAAAATAACACTCAAAAATCTGAACAAATCCCTTCAACTACCAAGGATTAAAGAAGAAATGAAGATTGATTCTACACTGACTGCAGAAGCCCTCAAATAGTGTGGGTTGCCCTCAACAACAAACATTGGATCATCCATGACTAGGAAAGGGATGAACTCCAAAGGGAAGTTTCCGTCAGAGATTATTGGGAAGGTAGTTCTCTGCAAAACTGGGAGACATGATAGGATCTCTTCCTACATGTTCATCCTCATGACAAGAATCATCTTCAAGGTGAAGACTGACTGTAGTACTATTATCTTTAACAAGATTAAGGAAAGCATTAAAAAGCCAAACCTAGGGAGAATATTAAGTTTGTATCTGGCTGTCAGTATACCTAAGGTGCTAAACCAGATTGTTGGCTCAAAGATTAATCACATGTGGAGAATGGATATAAGAATTCTATCTAGGTGGGACAGAGTATTGTCCAAGGAAGACACTACACCAAAGCATAAGTCCAAACAGGTCCCCAAATCAAAGAAAGATACAGTGCAAGCTGAGGAGTCCTCCAGTGAATCAGAAGAAAGAGTTAAATTCAGTTCTGATGAAGATAATACTGAACTACCCAGGAAGTCTACAACTCACACACCTGGAACTGAAGCTCAAATCCAGGGGGAGACTGCCATCTGATAGATAATCAAGAGATATCATTCCCTGGGGAAACTATCAATGAAGCCCAGCTAGACAGTGAGACTGCAAACCTCACTGTAATGGAAGTGGTTCATGACATCAACACAGCTGCTGACCCTTCTAAAGGAGAGGCATAGGATGTGCATATTCCTGATCTCCAAGAGAAACCTCAGGATCCTGAGACTAATGTAATCCAAGAATTAGAGACTGACTTCCACGGGGAGCAAGAAGAGATACACAAGGAAGTTATTTCTATTGATGTACACACTGCTGTAAGGGTTGAGGGGGAGGTGCCAGACATAGCCCCAAGACTAGATATAGATTTTCAAGGCACTAAAGTGAAACTTGAGATATCATTTGATTCAGAAAATGAGGAAGTAGCCTCAGTACTTACGAAAGGAAAAATCATGGAGCTAAGAAAGAAGAGTTCAGGCTATAAGAAAGCCTTAAAGGCTGGATCCTAATTTACTGCTGCTACAATGGATTTTAGTTCTCTGTTAGTACAGCTGCAAGTCAAACTTGATGAGCAAAGACTTGCACTAGAAAAGTATGTAGATGAAAGCCACAAGGAGTTGCAGTTCAGTCTGGCATAGGACATCAAATCTATAAGATTTGAGGTAAATTTGTTTAAGAAAAAAATGATAGACTGCTTCTATAAGGGAGGCAATGTTGTGGTATATATTGCCAATCAACAACAAAACACTAAAACTGAAGTAGATGATCTGGTTGTCAAGCAAGGAATTGTTCTAGAAAATCAGAAAAGACTAAATGAGAATTTGATGGAACTACATTCCATCACTCTGACAAAATTTGTTGAACAAACCACTGCCATAGAAACCAATATGAACACCAAAGTTTCTGCTATAGAAGCACAGATCAAACTTAATTCGGCAATAGTTGCTGCTGCTATCCAAACTTCTGAGTCTGCAATTTCAGCTCAAGTAAAGAAGTTTAAAAACTACTATACCACTGGGAACTATCATATTGCAGATCAAATAAGGTTTCAGAAGAATGATCTCAGAGATCATATTCATAAAGAAGTCATAAAGAGGGAGAGGGTATTAGTTCAGGCTAGCTCTGAACATGTTAAATGGATATCTAATAGTATCAGAGATACCTTGGGATATCCACCCTTATGTGATGATAACAATACTACAGAATCTAGATGCCAACCTGCATTCTTGGAGGGGATGCAACATGAAGTAGCTCAAGTCATATATCCTCCTCTTGAGTATTTTTTGGGTTTGTTGCTTCATAAGGTGGAAGAGAGGAGGAACGAATGGCTCTGCTGCGAAATTGTTATGGTCTTCTCTCATAATAGCGATAACATTGCTAGAGGATGGCCAAAAGCTACGATGATGGCATCGAAGGATACAGTGGAGCCGGAATCCCGGTTGCCTAAGCGAGGTGTGCTCTGGAGGAGAGGGCTACCACGATCTCATAAAAGGGGATAGGAATAAATTTCTACTTGCTTTATCCTTCATTCTAACACACATGCTTTTAAATAGACTTACAAGACACAAGAACCATAAATGATAACTCCTAATTTCTAACATCCAACCACAAAATAAAGACAACACTAAAAGACAAGACTACAAGAATAATGGAAAACACAATAATACCAATAAACCTCTAATAAAAGACAACAATAAAGATAACTAGGCTCGTTGCCTGAGGTCCATAACATTCTCTTCTGATTGAACTACATATTTTTTGTTGTTGTAAACATGTTTGCTAATTATGCATGTAATTTACTAGTTTGTGTTTTACTATTTATGATTCTTAGATTCACACAATTTTTTCTTTTTGATTTTTTTTCTCTTCAAACAAAATTGCTTAGGAGTAATGAATCTTATCCACTTACACCTTTTTGGGGGTTGCATATGTGTAACAGGGAATACTTGATTCCCATGACATATGATCTAACTAAAAAAAATCGCATATGTGTACCAGGGGAGAATGAATTTTATACTCTTATCCCCATGACATATGAGCTAACAAGAAAATAAAAAGAACAAACAAAATGCTAGTAAAAATATTTAGAATAAATTAAAATAATTAGAGAGCAACTATAGTAAATTAAAATTCCCTAAAAATCTTAAAGCTTAAGTGAATATAATTGAAATATAAAGATTGTTAAACTAAGCATTATCAAATTGAAACTAATTAGAATTTGAGAGAAAAAAAATTAAATAAATTTCTCTAAACAAATTTACTTCATAAATTTATTTCTTAAAGTCAAATCACCTAGAAATTAAATCTAACTAACTTTAATGAAATAAAAGATTAGAAAATCAAAAATTACAAAAAATCTTATAAATAAACTCAAAATAAATTTCTAAAAATCACAATAAAATTAAGTAGGGGTTTATTAAATTTTTGTTGTATTTTCTCTTTTTTTCTATTTTTCTGTATTTTTGATAATAAAAAGACAAAAAAACTTTTTAAATTTTTTAAAGATTTTTATATATTTTTAAAATTTTTAAAGATTTTTTTTTCATTTTTTTTAAATTTTAAAATAAAAACAATAAATAAGAAACCACCCCCATACTTAAAAATTGTCCTCAATGTTATAAGTCAAGTAGGAGGGAGGAAAGAAAAATAATTTGTGAAAATTTAGAAGAAAACAATTCATAAAAATTATAAGATAAGCAAGGGGTGTCTCCCAAGAGGGTTTTTCTTTTTCCCGACTTTAAGTTGTACGGTTTTGGTTAAGAAAACAAAAAATAAAAATGTAAATGAAGGGGTAACTCCCTTAATTCCCGCTTGGGTTAATACGCTGAAGAAGCTCGCCCAGCTACTCTTCCGCTTGCTTTATGCGGCGAACCCTGCTATTGGACTTGACTCCAATCTGGAAGATCCATGTCATCCTCTCTCTAGGAGTGCATGTGAATCCTTCTAACCTTAAGTGATCTACTCATACCCACAACCTCTCGATAAATCTAGAATATGGATCAAAAATTGAAATCAAAGATAAATTGAAGCGGAAATAGTAGAGTTTTTGACAAGAAAGAAGAACTTTATTTTATTAGAAAGCTTGTCAAGATAAATTACTACTAAAATTAACTACTCATTATCATAAAAGAATTACATAAAAAGGGAGACATGATGGAAAAGAAAAGTGCTTGAATTGAAATAAAAGCAAAGGAAACTATTCTATGAAATTGAAGATACAAGAAAGAAAGAGAAAAACTGAATGTAAACTACTAAATCTAACTCCATAGATGCCTCCTCAGCTCCTGGATTTGTCTGCATTTTATAGTAAAATTTCTACAACGTCACGCCTTAGGTCACGCTCGTGACCTCGGGCATGTAAGCCTCAGAAACTACTGTCTTAAAAGCCCGGGAACGTTGGAGAAAAACTGCCAAAAGTCATCATTCTTCGGGTCCCACCCATAGGTCACGCCTGTGACCTAGGGCGTCTCAAGTCTGGTAATGGAAACGGTGGGAAGGTGAAATGGCGGGAAATAAATTCTGGCTGTTGTGAGAAGTCACGCCCCTAGGCCACGCCCGTGACCGAGGGCGTGTAGGCTTGAACGCTTTGCAACAGACACTACTAACAAATGACCAAGTAACGTCGGGGAGTCACGCCTATGGTGCATGCCCATGATAAATAGGTCACGCCTGTGTCAGGGGGCATGTAACTTGAAAACCGCCTGGAATCGTACTGCAGACCCATCAGCTAGTCACGCCTGCTGGTCATGCCCGTGACTCGTAGGTCACGCCCGTGACCGGGGCGTGTAACTTTTATCTGATGTGGCATGTACTCTGGAGCTCCTTCATGGGTCACGGCCACTTGTCACGCCCTTGACCCGAAGGTCACGCCCGTGACAGGGGCGTGTAAATGTGATTTTTTAAGGAATTCTTTGTTTGTTCTTCTGATTAGCCTAGCATGCTCCAATTTGTTATCTACAGCCCAAATAGTCCTGAAAAAAGAAAACAAAGGAATTTATACAAAAATTAATAAAAACTAAATAGAAACCTAACTATTTATTCAATAAAAACTATATAAAACTACTATAAATAATTACTTATCACTACCAGTGTCCTTCTCTGGTGGAGTCAACACCTCAGCTATGGCTGAAAAATATTCTAAGTCAAATGTCATCGAGAACGTTGAGTCCACTCAACGCTCTCAATGTCTAATCCACCAGAAGCTATCATATGGCGTCTAGAGCATTGAGTCCACTCAACGCCTCGACATTGAGTCCACTCAATGCTCTCAACGCCTTAACCGCCAGAAGCTATATTATATGGCGTTGAGAGAAATGAGTCCTCTCAACGCTCTCAATGCCATAACCCGTGAGCTAAATTTTTCTATGATAAATGGTGTTGAGTCCGTTGACTACACTCAATGCCGCGTTGAGTGCACTCAGCGCACTCAATGTCTAACCCGCAAAAACTTTTTCTAAGTTAAATGTCATTGAGTGTGTTGATTGCACTCAACGCCGCGTTGAGTGCACTCAACACCTAAACCGCCAGAACTTTTCTAAGTTATTTGGTGTTGAGTGGTGTCGAGTCCACTCAATGACTAACATTCAGAATGCTTTCTAAGTAAATTCCTGATCTAGTCATTGAGTCCGGTCGACACACTCGACCCTCCCCAAACGCGAGTCAATTTTCTTGACTCAAAACACGTGTGAGGGGTGTAGCACAAAATGGGACGTTACAAATCCTATAAAAAAATAAAATATTTCATCCCCGAAATAAGTTTAAGGTTGTGGGGAGAGAAAAGCATGGAATGAAAAAAATATGCTTTTAAAATTTACATTGAGGAAGAAACTCCGGGTACTGCTTCCGCATCAAGTCCAATGGTTAACAAGTAAATTCCTCTTTCCCATTATTTGACCACAACACCTTTACTAAAGAAACACTCTTGTAACGCAAACTCCTTGTCTCGGTGTCCACTATCTGCATCGGCTCTAGTCACACAGATCTATCGGTCGCTATTGCCCCATAAGTGGTGGGGATATATTGATCGGGCCGCAATAGAGCTTTCCGAAGTGATGACACATGCAATACATCATGAAGATTCTGTAGCTCTGGCGGCAACTCAAAACGATAGGGTAAAGGGACAATCCTTTCCAATATAGTGGAAGGCCCAATGTACCCTGGGCTGAGCTTCTTCACACCACATACCCGTGACACTCCATGCATCGGCATGATCTTTAAGAACACTTTGCCACCCAATTGAAATTCCACCATCCGATTTTTTGCATCATAATATTTGGCATGCCGACTTTGAGCCTCAGGCATGCAATCCCGTATTAGTTTAACAACTGCATCAGTATCATCGATGTACTCAATTCCTAACACCTTCAGGTTTTCATCTTGCACCCAAGACAAGGGGTTTCTACACCTTCTCCCGTAAAGGTATTCATGGGGTGTAATCCCGATAGTAGCCTGGTAACTGTTGTTGTATGAGAATTCTACCAGGGGTAAGAGCCTTTCCCACGGCTCTCCTCTATCCAGCACACACAACCTCAATAGATCTTCCAAATTTCTGATGGTCCTCTCAGACTGCACATTCGTCTGAGGATGAAAGGCCATGCTGAAGGTAAGGCGTGAATCCAAATACTCCTGTACGACCTACCATTCTCTAGAGGTAAAGCTACCATCCCGGTCAGAAACAAGTGTCTTTGGCATGTCATGGTACAGTATATACTGCTCCACAAAGAGGCGTAGTAATATATCCACATGGATTTCTTTCTTCTTAGGATTAAACCTGGCTGAAAGATAGTGGTTAGATCTAATTTACTCTAGAGGGGGGGGGGGTGAATAGAGTAATTAAACTTTGGCTGTTTTTGAAATATTTATCAGACTGAAGAGTATGTGATACTAGTAAAAACAGAAATGAATAACAATCTAAATTAATCTACTCTAACACAGCATAACTAGCCTATCACAGCCACAGCAAGAACAACAAGAAAAAGGGCAACCAAATAACACAAGAAATTTTACAATGTTTCTCCAGCCGGGGTACATCCACTCTTCTACCACCTGGTAGGAATCCACTATCAGGTTTTTGATCAGGTTACTGCCACCTTTGAGCTTTTGATCTGGTGCTCAAAAACCAAAATAAACTTTTGAAGGGAGTTAATAAACCCTTTTACAAGTGGGGGAGAGAGATTTGATGGTGTCTTCTCTTTTTCTATTCCATAGAGAAGACAAGTGGATTGCTGTTCTCAAGACTCCTTCAGAATCACTTGGAGCCTTGCACAGGGTGTAAGTCTTCTGCCTTGACTTGAAGTACAATTAAAGTAATCCAGGAACTTCTGACTGATATTGATTATTGTACTTGAAAGCTCCTAGTGTTGAAGTTGAGAAGACTCTTAATTTTGTCTATGTTGTTCTTCTTCTTCTTCAGAAAGATCAAGTTGAAAACAAAGTGTTTTCTGCATAGAGAATGTTTGAGAGATTTTCTGTGTGTTCTCTGGTCCTGTTATCTTCTTCCTTTTTTCTATAGACTGAAGAGAAAATCTCTTTTATATATCTCTGTCGAATTATCCATTGAATTATGAATTGTCTTCATTGATTGCTGACTGCCTGGAGAATGAAAATCGTTTGGAGAATATTTGGATTAATGAGTTTCCCCAACTGTCCCAATTAATTAAGCAAGTAATTAACCTGATGAAGACCATAATTTATGCTACCAATAACGACTATATTCAGAGAATATGATAATTAATTACTTCAGGAAATCACTGCTAAATAATATGGATTAAAGGATAGAAAATGATGAAAATTCTAAGTCTAGAACTACAATAGAAAACGTAGACCATAAAACAGATTTCATCGACCTGAGATCCAAGTTCGTCGAGCTGAGAAATCCTGTTTGTCGACCTGAGAAAACTTGTTTGTTGACCTGAGATCCAAGTTCGTCGACCTGAGCACAGCGAACTGCATTCTGTTAATAACTTGCCAATTCTGCGCTAAAAGTTCGTCGAGCTGATAATCTATCTTCGAATAGCTGAGTTCAGTGAAAATATCGTGGAAAGAATGTGTTGAAGTTGAAATCCCTACTTTGTTGACCTGAGCTTGAATATCGTCGAGCTCAACTCCAATAATTAACTCTGATTTCGTCGATCAGTGATCGACGATCGTTGAGCTGAGTTCGAGGAACGTCGAACTTATATTCTGAACTTGATTTCTTCTAAGTCTTGAGTCAATTTGAGGTCTTTTGCTGGCTGGTATATGTAAGGTTGAACCTAAAACTTAGCATAAAATCTAAGATTCAAAACACATGACCCGGGATATACATTGTAGGTCAGTCATCCTACTTAGTGAACCTAGTCCAAATCCAACTACGGATCTAACAATCTCCACATATTTGGGTGAGGTCACTAATATAATTGAAAGAAAACATTCACAAAGCAGAATAAATATATCTGGCAGAAAATTGAAACATTCAGCAGATATGTACATAGATAGTAGCTTTGTGAGAGAAAAAAAATAAAGTTTAGAAAATCAAAACTAAATAAGATGTTCATTTCTTCTTCTACTGCTTTTCCATGTCAGCTTTATCTTTCTCAGAGGGTTGTGTGAATTTGATTTCTCTATTATGATTGGCTGCATCTCTTTTGGACATGGTCATGTCAGCATCACCAATTATGTTGAGAGAAGTGGCTATGGGTACAACAGCCTCTGGATGCAAATTCATATAGGCAACTATATTGAAAAATTTGTTAGCCTTTTAACACCTTTTAAGCTCTTCTTTTCTGTAAGAGGACATGGTTGAGTACTGAGAAGGATCTCTCCCTTCATCCTCAGCTTTGTTAATCATTGATAATCCAACAAGCTCTTGGAATCTGACCAATCTTGAAGTTGTTTCTATTTTAGGATCCACAAATGGAATTGGTGGTGATTCAGGCCTTTTTGGACTTTCTGCTGTTCTAATTTCAGAAGATTGTTTTTGAATGTCTTGCTGTTGTTGTTGTTGCTGTTGTGTGTTGTTGCTGGAATACCTTTGCTGGCTTCTTCCATGTGATCTTGAGGATCTATCAGGTTGTCTTTGATGTGTTCTAGCATATGGAGTAGACATCTGAGAAATGTTACCTAAAGCACCAGTAGCAGGAGGAGGAGGAGGAGGACCTATCCAGTTCCTTTGAGAAGGAGGAGGAGGATAGTATCTCCTGCTTTTCTTTCTTGCTTTCTGCTCATTCTTAGAAAGCCACATCCATGCTGGCATCCCTGGATATGGAGTGCTATTCTGCAAAATATAGTATGGAGTATCATGATTGGGATTAAGCTTAGGAGAAGCTTCTGGAGCATCCTTTCTCTTCTTAGCAGCTTTATTCTTGGCTTTAGCATTGTCAGAGTGATTAGAATCATCATCATCTTCATCATCAGAAGATCCTTGAGGGTTATCATACAAGTCATCAAGTCTTTTATAATATCTTGGGAAATTGGTTTTTCAGCCTGGGGTGCACTGGAGGTTCTGGAAGAGCTGGTTGAGCAACAATAGTTTCGAAAACACTTTAAGCAATTAACCTATTTTCTTCTTCAATATCAGCCAAAATAATTTCATCCAAGTCTGGAAGAGGACTGTCATCCATCTTATATGTGGGAGGTGAGATAGCCTTTGGAGAAGAACTGGCCTTGGGGGCAGAGGCTTTTTGTGGCTCTACTATAACAAAACTTGTCTTAAGTTACTTAGCAACTGTGGGACTTACTGGTGAAGTGTATGGTACAATAGTCATAAAAGGCTGATGAGAAGAACTAGGGAGACAATCTTTGTAAACAAAACTGAAAGAGTCTAGCAAAGAATTCAAATTAACTGTGGGATTTATAATATAATCACCAATAATATTATTTCTGTTGTAGCTGTGTCATCCATCTCTATATCAGAATCAAGTAAATCAACTATATTTGTAGGAGGAGCTATTTCTGCTCAGTCATCAGTCATTTCAGAATCTGCAGCTACTTCTTCTGCTGTTATACAGGGGGGAACTGGAGCTTCATCATAGAACATCACCCCCTGACTGGTTTCAGGGGGTCCTGAAGCCAGTCCTCCAGAAGAAGGACAGAGGACAGAGTAGCAATTCTGGATGATAGAGAAGTGATGGAAGCAGAGAGAGGAGCAATAATAGACACTATGAGTTTTTCAAGAGTGGGAGAAATAAGTGCTAGAAAATCTTTAGCTATATCAGAAAAATTGAGATAGAGGGATTCTGGAGCAGAGGAGTAAGGAGTGTGATGTCCATAATTGGTACATATAGAGAAGGCACTGGACATATCTGCATGTGTATAGTCTGGAGCAGTAGATGGTATATTAGTGTGGATGACTGAAGGAATATTAGTTGAAGGAGTTCCAGTGGTAAAATGTTGGACTGTGGTTGTAGGGGAGGAAATAGGTTCCTAAATTAGAGAATGATGTGGAGATGGTTGAGGAGATAAAAGATTGAAAGATGGTTCCTGAATTGAGGTAGATGGTATTTCAGAGATATTAATTTGAGGTGAAGAATGTGGAGGTGAAGAGAGAGGTGGTGTGGTATGTTCTAGAGATGGAACTGGTGAGGCTTGATGTTGTTGTTGAGTTGGTGGAGTATGAACTGGAGAAGAGGATAGTTGTTATTGTGGTTGTTAAGAAGGAGGTGGAGGAATTCTGGTGGAGGGAAGGACATCTTCTGGAAGTGGAGGAGTGGTTGTTACTGCTCTGGTGCTCTCAGAAGTCCTAGAGGAGGATGAAGCATTGGATGGCTTTGTGATTTTCCTCTCCCATCTACCAAAAAGTTGAGATGTAGGCCTTTTTGAGGCATTTATGAAAATTGTCATGGAGACCAGTAGTTTTGAAGCCTTTTCTTGGAGGACTATTCCCAGAATCCTTCCAAAGCAAACTTCCTTCTTATTGTTTTTCTTCTTTATTAAATTAGACAATATCTGACCCCACTTTGTCTGTTTCTAGTTAACCAGAGCACAAATCACAAGGAACTGGTATCTAGTGATGTAATCGTGTGCGGTGTGTTTACCCAATAGAACCTTACCGACAACATCAGCCAAAAATTTATACTCAGTAGATAAATTTTTCTTGAGAAGTTTGTTTGGGTTCTCTCTAGTGTCACCCATTTTTATCAGCATATAATCATACTTAGAATTATCCATCTCTAAATCTTCATTTCCATTTGTCAATCCAAAAATTTCATTCAAAACGGTGGGGGAAAGATAAACATGGTTACCAGATATTGTCCCTGTCATTGTATCTGCCTCTGGTGTTGTAGAGGTGAACACCCATTCCTTAATTTCTGACATTGCTATCTTGATTCGGCAAGTCACGAATTTCTTCAGATTTTGTTCCTCAAGAAGTTTTAGAATATCCACAAAAATCTGGTCAGAGTGCTGGAATGATTCGAAGTTGATGTCAAATCCCATGTCGAATTTCATCGCAGCAAGAGTGTTCGTCGGAATCACCATTAGTTGGCCTGCAAAAGAAAAACAGAGATCAAGTGCAAGGGAACAGAAATCGCTGGACGGAGCTCGAAGAAAACCTAGATATATGGTTTTCAGAATATGAAGCGGCAGACTCCGTGCGACTAGAAATAAAAAATTCTTCGATCTAAGTTCGACGAAATATTTTATTGACAAAAGAATTCGTTGATCTCAGTCAGAATAAGTGAAACCATTTCGTCGATCTCCGTTCGACGAAAATTTTCTGAAGTAATATCGTCGATCTCCGGTCGACGAAAATAGCTTCACACACAGAGAGTTTGTCGATCTCCGTTCAACGAATTTCTCTAGAACTCTTCTCAGTTCATCGATCTCCATTCGATGAATTGAGGCAAGTTCTTCGACCGCAGACAGAAATTTAAATTAAGGCCTCTCCATTGATCATACCAAGCTAATTTATAAAGACAGATGGTTCCTCTCATCCAAGGGTTTGGTGAAGATATTTGCTCTTTACAAATCAGTGTAGATGTAGACAAGCTTAATTTTATTTTTGTCCATACACTCTCTAATGAAATGATGTCTAATGTCTATATGCTTTGTTCTACTGTGATGCACTGGACTTCGCGCAATAGAAATAGAATTTTTGTTGTCACATAGTAAAGTTGAATTATTTAAGTTGAAGCCATAGTCTAGGGGTTGGTTCTTAATCCACAACATCTGGGAACAGCAACTGCCAGCAGCTATATATTCCGCCTCAGTAGTTGAATTAGATACAGATGACTGCTTTTTACAAAACCAAGACACTAATCTCATACCAAGGAACTGACATGTCCCTGAGGTACTTTTTCTGTCTACTCTACATCCAGCAAAGTCAGCATCTGAGTATCCAGTCAACTCAAACTCTGACTCAGTTTGATACCAGAGTCCTAGACTAGGACAACTCTTTATATATCTTAAAATACTTTTTAAGAAAATAAGGTGTGATTCTTTAGGGTTCACTTGGAACCTAGCACAAAGACATGTAGCAAACAATATATCTTGTCTACTTTCTATAAGATATAATAGGGACCCAATAATAACCCTATATAATTTCTGATCAACATGTTTCCCATGTTCATCAGAGTTAATTATAGCATTTGTAGCCATAGGTGTTTTCTTGGCTGAGGCATCTGACATCCCAAACTTTTTGATCAGCTCTTCATCATACTTAGATTGGGATATAAAGATGCCATCTGGTAGCTACTTCACACGGATGCCAAGGAAGTAGGATAGCTCACCCATGCTACTCATTTCAAACTTTGAATGCATGAGGTCAGAGAACCTCTTGCATAGTTTGGAATCTACAGACTCAAAAATATTGTCATCTACATAGATTTGTACTAACAAGATTTGATCATTATGGTGTCTAGTGAATAATGTCCTATCTACAATGCCCCTAAAGAACTATTACTCTAGAAGAAAGCTAGCTAAGGTTTTCATACCAAACTCTTTGAGCTTGCTTTAAACCATAGAGAGAGCTTTATGCAATTTAAAAACATATGAGGGATGAGTTGGAGAGATAAAACCTGGTGGTTACTCCACTTAAACTTCTTCTTTAAGTTCACCATTCAAGAATGCACTCTTGACATCCATTTGGTATACCTTGAAATTTTTGTAGGCAGGATATGCAAGGAAGATCCTGATTGCTTCCAGTCTTGCAACAGGTGCAAATTTCTGGCCATAGTCAATACCTTCCTCTTGCCTATAGCTTTGAGAAACCAGCCTTACCTTGTTCCTTATGATAACACACTGGGCATCAAGCTTGTTCCTAAATACCCATTTAGTTCCAATGAATGGGTAGTATTTTGGTCTTGGAACTAAATCCCAAACTCTGTATCTCTCAAATTGGTTGAGCTCCTCATGTATTGCAACAATCCAGTGGAGATTTTGCTCTGCATCTTTAAAGGATTGGTGCTTAATTTGAGATATGAAGCAGGCATGCATCAACTCTTTCTTGAGTTGATGCCTAGTCTGCACACCAACTGAAATGTCTCCAATCACTTGAGATACAGGGTGATCTCTAAGTGTGACAAATTCAGTAGGTAGAGTTGGTTGTACAATAGCTTGGGGAATAATTTCCTCTTGTGGAATTATAGTAGCTGTTGGAGGTTCTTCATTGATTTCACTATTTTCATCATCACTTTCTTCAGTAATATGTGGAGAAGGTTGGCTAATAGCCACATTGGTGAGGGTCAGTTCATTTAATTTCTCACACAAATTTAGTTCCTGCAAAGAGTTACTGGTAGAAATTTCTTTCTCCTTGTAAAACATGTTAGTTTCATCAAATGAAATATGTACAGATTTTTCAATTTTCATGATAGATTTATTAAAGACCCTATAAGCCTTGCTTACTTGGGAATATCCAAGAAAAATTCCCATTTCATCCTTGGCTTCAAATTTTCTAATGTGTTTCTTATTGTTGTTGTGAATGTAACATAAGGAACCAAAAATTTTAAAATTGTCTACTTTAGGTTTCTTCCCTTTAAGTAGCTCATAAGGAGTCTTATTCCTAAGCTTGTGTATAGGACTTCTATTCAGTACATAATTTGTTGTGCTCACAGCCTCTGCCCAAAAGGATAGGGGCAAATGAGCATCTGCAAGTAATGTGCCTGCAGATTCAATTAAGGTTCTATTCTTCCTTTCAGTAACCCCATTTTGTTGAGGTGTTCTAGGAGCTGGGAAGCACTGCCTGATACCTTCCTTCTCACAGAACTCTTGCATTAGAAGAGACTCAAACTCAGTACCATGATCACTTCTGATCAATGCAACTGGATTAGAGTACTCAATCTGTATGTTCTTGAGAAAATTTGTAAGAACCTTGAAGTTATCAGACTTAGATCTCAGAAAGTATACCGAAGTGAATCTAGAGAAGTCATCTACAATCACTAAAGTATAAAATTTCTCTCCTACACTTTGTACTACTATAGGACCAAAAAGCTCCATATGTAGTAAGTACAATATTCTAGGTGAGTCACTTTTATTTACTGATTTAAAACTGCTTTTAGTTTGCTTGCCTAATTGACAAGCCTTGCAATGTCTTTCTTTCTTGTAGGGGTAAGAAGGCAATCCTCTAACAAGGTTGTCCCTAGAGAATTTGGCAATATTTTTCAGATTTACATGACCTACTCTCCTATGCCAAAGGTCATTATTATTATTGCTACTTTGATTATATAAACATATTTCATATTTAGCTGACTGGAAATTAACTATATAAATGTTTCCTACTCTAGTGTCAATAAAAACTACATGGTTATCTAAAGAAGTAATAATTCAGGAAGTTTTATTAAAGGATACCTGAAACCTTTCATCACATAATTGACTTATGGAGATAAGGTTATGCTTCAATCCATTTACATATGCAAGCTTCTTGTAGGTGACAGCTCCAATCTTGACCTTTCCATAGCCTTTAGTCTGGCCACAATTAGAGTCACCAAATATTACTTTTGGTCCTAGCTTTGACTTGAAGTTGATTAGATTATCCTTATTTCCAGTCATGTGTTTAGAACAGCCACTATCCAGGTACCACTGTTGCTCTGTGGTAGGATAGTTTTTCACCTGCAAAGAAACAGATTAGCTATTCTTGACCCAGGTTACCTTGTTTCCTTCTTTCTTCACATAACTAAAACTAGATATATATGAATATTCAGGCTGGCATTTATATCCTAAAGGGTGATATATTCTAGGTGGTATAATCCATTAATTAAATTGATTAAAAGAAGATCTTGGTTGATTATAAGTTTTAGATAAATTATAGTTTTTGTTAATATGAACTGGGTTCGATGAATTCATGTGAGTTCGTCGATCTGAGTTCGAGGAATGGGGATGAGTTCGTCGAACTCCACTTAGAGAATGAAAGTAGTCATTCTCTAGGCCCCAAAATCTTCGATCTCTGGTCGGAGAACCATACTGGTTTTGTCAATCGTAGTTCAATGAATAGTTATGATAGAAATCTGCGTTCGGAGTTCGTCGACTAGAGTTCGACGAACTGTACACTTTTCGTCGATCAGAGTTCGACGAAATCTGTTGAACATTTTTATAGTTATAATTTTTCTTATTTTGTTTCCCTTTCTTATTCTTTGGTTTTAATTCAGTTGGTTTAACATTTTTATCATTATCTATTTTCTCTTTTCCTTTTTCAGAAACAAATTTAATTGGAGTTGACAGAATATTTTTCTAAATTAGAGGGGGTTAGCTTGATGAAGCACCTAAGCACAGCTTGCCATTTAACCTGGCATTAATTATGCTTGTGATGTCCATCAACTAGATGCTTCTCCTATTTAGGGATTCTTCGAGCTGCCTGGCCTCAACTTACTCAGATTTTAGTGATATAATTTGTTCTTGAGCTAAAGTTAATTTATCTTTTATGTTAATGTTTTCAGAAATATTGTTTTCATGTTCAGATAACTTTTCCCTAAGCATTCTTTTTTCTTTTTCAGAGTTTATTAAATCTATATACAAGGATTTGAATTCAGTTTTAAAAATATCAGAATTGTAATCAAAGGAGGAGAGTACCTGATCTGCCTCTAATTCAAATTCTTCATTATATGATTCTTCTATTTGTTCCTCGGCATCAGATGGGCTACAAGAAGTATTGATAGACATAAGGCAAACTTCCCATGTCTTAGCTTCTTCTTCCTCTTCATTGGAGCTAGATGATGAAGTTTCTTCTTCAGTAACACTCCAGGTTTCAACAACAAAGCCCTTCTCTTTTCTCTTGTGCTTGATGGAGGAAGGCTTGCTGTAATGCTATTTTCTACAGTCCTTCTCTCTTCTTCTTTCCTTCTTTTGATTCTCAGGACACTCTGAGATAAAGTGCCCTGGCTTCCTGCACCCAAAACAAACAATTTCTTTAGTGGGTGTTTTGTCATACCTGGGTTTGTCATCATGCCTGGATGAGTTTCTCCTGAAGTCCTTCCTTGCCATCTTGTAGAATCTCTTGTCTAGGCGACTCAGGAGTTCTTCATTTGATGTTGGAGCTTCAGTTTCTTCTACAGCTTTAAAAGCTATGTTCTGCTCCTTCCTTGTTGTTGTAGGAGTCTTTTATTCTGTAGCTTCTATAGAATTAATCAATTGCTCATATGATTTGAGCTTTCCCAGGAGAGATTCTGTAGAAATCTCATTCAAACTTCTGGCGTCCTTTATTAGCCAAATCCTGGAATCCCGTGAGCTTGGGAAGCACATGAGGATCTTCTCATTGACCTCAATGAGAGATATGTTTTTGTCCAAGGTCTTCAGCTCACTGATAATTGAACTTAATCTATTGTGCATGTCACTAACAGATTCTGATTCTTCCTTCTTAAAGTTCTCATACTGTGAGATGAGATTTGATCTTTTGTCTTTCCTCTCATCAGTTGATCCAGCAACCATCTGGTTTAGAGAGTCCCAGATTGCTTTTGCAGATGTGCATTCAGCCACTTTCTGAAATATGTCATCTGACATAGTCTTAGACAAAATATTAATATCCTTTGCATCTGCAATCTTTGCCTTTTTCTGAGCATCTATCCACTCAGGTGGTGGAACAACATGTGTGCTTGAAGTTTAAGTAGATGTAGTAGCAGCTGTTGGTTGAGGAGGACCTGTCAAAATAGAATTATATATGTCCTCATTAATGGAATTCATATACAACCTAATTCTTGCCTTCCTGATTGCAAATTTATTCAAGTTGTAGACTGGAGGTCTGGTGCTTGTATAGTATTTGTTCTGTGCCATGCTGTGAAATAATCAAAACTTAAGGGATAGATGTAATAAGGATCTTTTGTTTCAAGTGTTAGCTTGTACAACCAACGGAACCTCCTCTGATACCAATTGAAAGATATGGGTTAGATCTAATTTACTTTAGAGGGGGGGGGGGAGTGAATAGACTAATAAAACTTTGGTTGTTTTTAAAATATTTATCAGAGTGAAGAGTATGTGATACCAATAAAAATAGAAAGGAAAAACAATCTAAATTAATCTACTCTAACACAGTACAACTAGCCTATCACAGCCACAACATGAACAATAAGAAAAAGGGCAACCAGACAACACAAGAAATTTTATAGTGGTTCCCTAACCTGGGTGCATGCACTCTTCTACTACCCTGGTAGGAATCCAGTAGAAGGTTTTTGATCAGGTGACTGCCACCTTTGAGCTTTTGATCAGGTGACCAAAAACCAAAATAAACTTTTGAAGAGACTTAATAAACCCTTTTACAAGTGGGGGAGAAAGATTTGATGGTGCCTTCTCTTTCTCTATTCAACAGAGAGGACAAGTGGATTGTTGTTGTCAAGACTCCTTTAGAATCACTTGAAGCCTTACACAGGGTGTAGGTCTTCTGCCTTGACTTGAAGTAGACTTAAAGTAATTCAGGAACTCTTGACTGATAGTGATTATTATCCTTGAAAGCTCATGGAGTTGAAGTTGAAGAAGACTCTTGATTTTGTTTATGTTGTTCTTCTTCTCCTACAAAAAGATCAAGGTGAAAATAAAGTGTTTTCTGCATAGAGAATGTCTGAGAGATTTTTTGTGTGTTCTCTGGTTCTGTTATCTTCTTCCTTATTTCTCTCGACTGAAAAGAAAATTTCTTTTATATATCTCTATCAATTTCTCCATTGAATATTGAATTGTATGCATTGATTGCTGACTGCCTGGAGAATGAAAATCGGCTGGAGAATATTTGCATTGATGAGTTTCCCCAACTGTCACAATTAATTAAGCAAGTAATTAACCTGATGAAGACCATAATTAATGCTATCAATAACGTCTATATTCAGAGAATATGAGCATTAATTACTTCAGGAAATCACTGCTAAATAATATGGAATAAAGGACAGAAAATGAGGAAAATTCTAAGTCTGGAACTGCAACAGAAAATGCCGACCATAGAACAGATTTTGTCGACCTGAGATCCAAGTTCGTCGAGCTGAGAAATCTTGTTCGTCGACCTAAGAAAACTTGTTCGTCAACCTGAGATCCAAGTTCGTCGACCTGAGCACAACGAACTGCATTCTGTGAATAACTTGCCAATTCTGCGCTCCAAGTTCATCGAGCTGATAATCTATCCTCGACGAGATGAGTTAAGAGAAAATATCCTGGAAAGAATGTGTTGAAGTTGAAATCCAGACTTCGTCGACTTGAGCTCGAATATCGTCGAGCTCAACTCAGAGAATTAACTCTGAGTTCGTCGATCAGCGATCAACGATCGTTGAGCAGAGTTTGACGAACGCCAAACTTATATACTGAACTTGATTTCTTCTAAGTCTTGAGTCAATCTGAGATCTTCTGCTGGCAGGTCCATGTAAGGTTGAAACTAAAACTTAGCATAAACTTTAAGACTAAAAACACATGACCCTGCTATACATTGTGGGTCAGTCAACCTAATTAGTGAACCTATCCCAAATCCAACTAGGGATCCAACATTGGCTACCTTTGTCAGGCTGTCAACGATTACCCAAGCCGAATCATTCCCTGAGCGAGGGTGAGTAAACCCGTGGATGAAGTCCATGGAGATATCATCGAACTTCCACTCAGGGATGGGCAATGAGTGTAATATTCCACTAGGGCTCTTGCATTCCCCCCACACCGTTTGACAGGCCTCGCAATGCATGACAAAATATCTGACATCTCTCTTCATTCCTGGCCAACACATGGTCTTCCGCATGTCGGCGTACATCTTGGCAATCCCAGGATGCACTGAATAGTGAGAGCAATGTGCCTCTCTCGAGATATATTCCCGAATTTTACCGCCTTTAGGAATGTAAAGTCAGCCATGGATATGGACGAGGCCATCATTTAGGGAATATTCGTCAGTAGTGCCATCTGTAATTGAATTGAGCACCGGGGCTAGAGCAGCATCCTTTCCTTGCTCTACCCGGATTCGGTCCCGGATATCGCAGACTATGCTCATCGCGGTCAAGTACTCCATATACCCTTTCGAATGGTCCTTATATACCAGGGTAATCTCCATTTCTTCGAGCATCTAAGCTAATTTCATACTCATCATTTGGGACTCATGGCTCGATTCCAGTACCTTTCTGCTCAAAGTATCAGCTACAGAATTTGCTTTTCTAGGGTGGTAGTTCAAAGTAAATCATAGTCACATAAAAATTGTCGTATCATAGATAGAAGAGCGTATTTAGAAGTCCTTGTCAGTTCTTGTTTTAAACCATTTACTGAGTCTAATCATTTTTCTATTGCAGGTAATGCCAACCAATGGACCTAAAGTTTCGGAGCAAACAGAGGAGTTCACGGAGTCTACATGGCTGATGACAGGACATAAATTTGGTGCACACGGCCAGAACACACGGTCGTGTGCCTACCGTGTCCTATGCACCTGGAGCTGAAGATTTTAAGCACAGACGATGGAACCTCACACGGGTATGGCACACGCCCGTGTGCCTACCCGTGTCATATTTGCACACGACTGCCAACCAACCCGTGTTTGAAGAACACGACGCACACACGGCCGTGTCCATACCCGTGTCATCTGACACGGCCCACTACAGACACGCCTGCTCGTGGGGAACCACCCAGGAACCGCCTAGGAACCGTCCACACGGCCTGACACACGGCCGTGTGCGACCCCGTGTCCGACCTGTTGCAAGGGAACTATAAATTTCCTGTAGAAAAATTTGTATAGGACTTTTGGATCATTTCTGCATTGGAGAACTGCTGGAGGCCGAAGAGGAGCATCCAAGACAAGGAGGATTGAAGGGTATTTTCATATGTAATTTTATTTAATCATTAACCCTTTGAATCCTTCCTTTCTCTTGATGATCCATCTTCAATTTATGTTTTAATTTGCATGAATTTCTCTTTGAACATTCTAGTAATCATGTATCACCTTGTTTATGTTATATTTGTAGTATTTTATTGTGTTTTATGCAATCAAACAAAGAGTTTAATCATCCTTTGAATTACTTATTTGTTTTACACATTTTGCAATTGGCTAGATTGAGAAATTGGTTATTTGCAATGCTTTTGGTATGTTCATATTGTGATGATAATCCCCTTTGTAATTCAAACTTATGATCGAGAGATATTTTGTTTGGAAAAATTAGAACACGAATAAAAGGATTCATGTTAATTTAGAGATAAAGTTCATGAATTTATGTAATAATAAAGGTATTTTGTTTTAATGCAAACTTGAGTGTTGTGAATTGTTCGAGAGAAAATTTACTATCTTAGGTTTAGATTTGGAATTGCTCGAGAGAGAATTTTGATGAAAAATTAACCTTTACATTGCACAAATGTAACACTCTTTTCATGTTATGATCGCTTAGAATTGAATTGATAAATGGATTTGTTCATGTAATTATTTAAAAGCTTCATGTTGTTATCGTTTTATTTTCTCCAATACTGAATCATCCAATTGGTCATAGTTAGGTTAATGTAGTTTAAATATCACTTTTGTTTAGAGGTATGAAAATAAAGAGAGGGTGAGTACGAATAGTTGAAACGACCCTGTGGAATACGACACGAGATGTAGATTTCTCCCAGCATCACTCATCCCGTGGCCTGATCCCCAAGGCATTTTTTTTCACCAATTCTCGCCCCCCTTCACTCGTATTCTCCCCGTCTACATTATGTCTTCCGGAAGAAGTGGAGGTCGCCGTCGCCGACCGGAATTACAAGTCTCCACGGAGAGGCGGGATGCCGCTGCTCCACTAATTTTCACAGATGCGTCTCACACCGCCCGCTTCAACCGCTTGTAATCCAAAAAATTTCAAGACACACGCATGATTGATTGGAGCATACTTGAGGAGATAAACCTAGCAGGAGATGTCAGGGGGCTGATTTCTGTAACAGGGTGGAATCAATTTTTTGCCATAGAGGAATTAGGCTTTAGGGAACTCACCTTAGAGTTCCTATCGTCATTTTATTCCAGCTTTAGGCCTAATTTCATCGACGCACCGCACGCGCCCGAGGGATAGTTTCATTTCGAGTGGGTGCACATTTTATACACTCACTATGCTCCAATTCACCCAATACTTAGGGGTGTATGAGGAGTCGTTCCTTTTCAGTGCTGCCTACCCCGAACTCCACTTTGAACTCCCCAACCGCGACATGGCCGGTGGTATATGGCGCCAAATTTCTTTCGACACTGGCGCCTACGAGGCCAAGAGATCTAAGGCATCCAATTGATTTCCCCCGCCCTCCATTACATCCACCATCTACTCAGCCACACGTTGAGCGGTCGGGGCGAAAGCTCCGGAGTTGTTAGTAGGCAGGATATGTTATACCTGTACAGCATGACTTCACGATATCCTCTACATCTCGGTTATCTTCTAACCCAGTTCATTCTTCACCAGGCTGACACCCCTCGTATAGGGTCTATTTGCGTAGCCCCTATATTACTCGCCTCGTGAAGAATATGGTCATCTTTTTAGCCCTCCCCCAGATGACAGTGGTCGCAAAGACCGTGCCTATCACGATGGCTAGTCTTCGCGCCCTCCGCCTCGTCAGTGCCCGTCAGGGCCGGGGAGGGGTTATATATTCTATTGCTCGACGTGGACCGCATATACATGATGACAGTGATGATGAGATAGACCCTGACCTCGACGAGCCGTTGGTGCCTCCACCCCGTTCCACCTACGCTCATGGCGAGTCGTCTACTGCACCTCCTCCACCTCAGTCACGATACTCGCGCGAGTTCCGTCAGTATTTCGACGCCGAGCTCTCGCCGCGCTTACAATAAATTAAGGAGGCACATCAGCGGACCGAGGATCTCCTCGTACAGATTAGAGACCACCTTGGGATCGCCCCTCGCCAGCCGCCAGCTCCAGCACCGCCTTCCTACCCGGATGATTTGACAGGCCACCATGAGTACTTCTGATATGTATCTATGTAGTGTTATCTTCATGTATCGTATCTTGTATTTTTTTTAATCAGTGTATTCAGCTCTAACAGCTTTTATATACCAGTGCATTCTAGTACAGCTCCTGTTTCTTTTCTATGCTCTTCTACTTATTATGATAGCAGTTTCTTTTTATATATCATCATGAAATCACTCCATGTCCGTTTTTTTTACATTGCACTGAGGACATTGCAAATCTTAAGTCTGGGGGTAGAATGGTTATTCAACTTGGTTACAATTAATTCTAATCTGCTTATCATAATACTCAAGTTGTTATACCCTCCTTTACAAATTTTTGTTTGACCTTTTAAGCTCTCATTTTTCTTTCATTTGGGATTATAAACATTAATTTACCTTCGCACACTGATTAAAATGAATTGATTAGACTCATAGAGTATTCAACTTTGTTGATTTCGTAATTAAGCATAGAAATTTTTTTTAGCTTAATTTTCTCTATATAATTTAATTTTAAGATTACTCCTCTATATTAGTAACTATCCAACACTCTATTTTAGAAAATATATTTATCTATAATAAAGTGAGTCGATGAGTGTAACATTTTTATAATTTGGTATTAGGGTTTTAAAATTAAAAATTACTCCATATTGATGTCTAGGACTCACCCTCTAGCATTCCTCAAAACATTACATAAGTTAATTAGTTAGGGCGGAAATGACTTAGGCCTCCTATTGGATAGCTTGAGCTTGTTATCCCAACACCTTTAACATGATACCCTTGCACACCCAATTTGAACCTAATCCCCATCCTTTTGATGCTCTACTATTAAAATTCACCAAGGCCAAATCCTTACCTATTAGCACACATATCATTGATGCCTGCTTGGAATGATTTGTTCATTGTGATATGTGGCCTGAGTGCGTGTATCCTTGCACCCACTTGGAATGATCCCTACTTTGAACCCAAAAAAAAAGAAGACATAGTGATATGTGGCCTGAGTGCGTGTATACTGGCACCCACTTGGAATGATCCCTACTATGGTCCCTTGGTTAAAAAAAATATATATATATATGTATATAAAAAAATATAAATAGAGTGCCCTTCAAAATGTGGGAAATATACAAATTGCAAAGTCTAGGGGTGTTTACATAAAATTGAAATATGTTAAGGTATCTTCCAACATAAGGCTCAATCAAGATTTAGGTGTGAAAAATTCATCGAAATTATCCTTGATTACCTCGCCTTTAATCTTCTATCCTAAGCAAAAAAAGCTTCACCAAAATTCAAGTCCTAAGGATCCAACCTTACTAATTCTAAATTATGCTGTGATGAGGGTGTAAAAAGGGTAAGTTCATGATTATCAGTACGAGTACTTATAAGCTTTGAAACACTAATACGTATTTTATAGAGATTGTTATTTTCTCCTCATATTTGTTAAAGATGACTATACTTTTCTTTCTAAAAGCGAGTGAGAGATAGTTAAAATGATATACTAGAGGAATTATAAGATAAATATATATTTAGAAAAGTCTGCTAAATTATTTCCTATGCGATTACATCACCAAAGTTCTCTTAAATTCATAACAACCAGTGTGCGGAGGAAAAATTATTTAATGGTAACTCAGGTGTTTGAATTAGTTTGCTTAGGGACAAGCAAACATCTAAGTCTGGGGGTATTTGATGAGTACGATTATGATAGGCTTTTTACTATCATAATTGTAATCATGTCTATCATTTCCTGCCCCTTTTGTGTTTATTTCATGATAATATCAAAGAAATTGTCGTATCATAGATAGAAGAGCGGTATTTAGAAGTCCTTGTCAGTTCTTGTTTTAAACCATTTACTGAGTCTATCATTTTTCTATTGCAGGTAATGCCAACCAGGGACCTAAAAGTTTCGGAGCAAACAGAGGAGTTCACGGAGTCTACATGTCTGATGACAGGACAGAAATTTGGTGCACACGGCCAGACACACGGCCGTGTGCCTACCCGTGTCCTATGCACCTGGAGCTGAAGATTTGGGCGCAGACGATGGAACCTCACACGGGTATGGCACACGCCCATGTGCCTACCCGTGTCATATTTGCACACGATTGCCAACCAACCCGTGTCTGAAGAACACGACCGCACACACGGCCGTGTCCATACCCGTGTCATCTGACACGGCCCACTACCAGACACGCCTGCTCGTGGGGACCGCCCAGGAACCGCCTAGGAACCGTCCACACGGCCTGACACACGGCGTGTGCGACCACGTCGCCTGTTGCGAACACCCGTGTGAAGGGTTGCTATTTTTTTGTATAAAAAATTGTATAGGACTTTTGGATCATTTCTGCATTGGAGAACTGCTGGAGGCCGAAGCGGAGCATCCAAGACAAGGAGGATTGAAGGGTATTTTCATATGTAATTTTATTTAATCATTAACCCTTTGAATCCTTCCTTTCTCTTGATGATCCATCTTCAATTATGTTTTAATTTGCATGAATTTCTCTTTGAACATTCTAGTAATCATGTATCACCTTGTTTATGTTATATTTGTAGTATTTTATTTGTGTTTATGCAATCAAACAAAGAGTTTAATCATCCCTTTGAATTACTTATTTGTTTTACGCAATTTGCAATCGGCTAGATTGAGAAATTGGTTATTTGCAATGCTTTTGGTATGTTCATATTGTGATGATAATCCCCTTTGTAATTCAAACTTTATGATCGAGAGATATTCTGTTTGGAAAATTAGAACACGAATAAAAGGATTCATGTTAATTTAGAGATAAAGTTCATGAATTTATGTAATAATAAAGGTATTTTGTTTAATGCAAACTTGAGTGTTGTGAATTGTTCGAGAGCAAATTTACTATCTTAGGTTTAGATTTGGAATTGCTCGAGAGAGAATTTGATGAAAAATTAACCTTTACATTGCACAAATGTAACACTCTTTTCATTTTATGATCGCTTAGAATTGAATTGATAAATGGATTTGTTCATGTAATTATTTAAAAGCTTCATGTTGTTATCGTTTTATTTCTCCAATACTGAATCATCCAATTGGTCATAGTTAGGTTAATGTAGTTTAAATATCACTTTTGTTTAGAGGTATGAAAATAAAGGGAGGGTGAGTACGAATAGTTGAAACGACCCTGTGGAATACGACACGAGATGTAGATTTCTCATATATTACGATTGATAGGTGCGCTTGCCCTAATGCTAATTCAATCTAGTTAAGTCCATCTACATAATTGTATTAGAATGTAGAATGAAATCACATTGAATTATTACTTGTTAGCAAGAAAAATCATCAGGGACTCATGGCTCGATTCCAGTACCTTTCTGCTCAAAGTATCAGCTACAGAATTTGCTTTTCTAGGGTGGTAGTTCAAAGTAAATCATAGTCACATAAAAATTCTAACCACCGCCGCTTTCTCAAATTCAATTCCTTTTGAGTGTGAACATACTTTAGGTTCTTGTGGTCCGAAAAGATTTGCAGTGTGCATCACATAGATAGTGCCTCCAAACCTTCAAGGTGAATACCACTGCTCCCAATTCCAGATCATGTACAGGGTAGTTGACCTAATGCTTCTTTCGATGTCTCGAAGCATAAGCAATCACATGCCTGCACTGCATCAGTACTGCTCGCATCCCTTGATAAGACACGTCAGTGTAGACTTGAAATCCTTCCTTCCCAGATGGAAGGGTTAGGATGGGTGTGGTAGTAAGTTTATCCTTCAGTTCTTAGAACACAGCCTCACACTGGGGTGCCCACTTGTATGGCACACATTTCTTCGTCAGGGTATTAAGAGGAAGGGCAATCTTTAAGAATCCTTTTACAAATTTGCAATAATACCCGACAAGTCCAAGGATGCTGCGTACATCAATCGCTGATTTTAAGAGCGACCATTACTTCATGGCACGCACTTTGGTTGGATTCACAGCTAGACCAGCTCCACTGATCACATGACCCAAGAAGGCAACTTCTTGGAGCCAGAATTCGCACATTGAAAGATAGGGGTTAGATCTGATTTACTCTAGAATGGGGGGGGGGTGAATAAAGTAATAAAACATTTTGGCTGTTTTAGATTTTTATGAGAGTAAAAATCATGTGATACCAATAATAATAGAAAGGAAAAAAACTATCTAAGTAAATCTACTCTAACACAGCACAACAATATATCACACCACAACTACCCTATCACAGCCACATCAGGAACAATGGGAAAAAGGGAAACCAGACAACACAAGAAGTTTTATAGTGGTTCCCCAACCTAGGTACATCCACTCTTCTACCACCCTGGTTGGAATCCACTAGCAGTTTTTGATCAGTGACTGCCTCATCACAAGATCTATTTCCAAGGAGATCTCATAACCCTTTAAGCTTTTGATCAGGTGCCCAAAGACCAAATATAAACTTTTGAAGGGAGTTAATAAACCCTTTCACAAGTGGGGGAGAGAGATTTGATGCTGTATTCTCTTTCTCTATTCAACAGAGAAGGCAAGTGGATTTGTTGTTGTCAAGGCTCCTTTAGAAATCACTTGAATCCTTGCTCAGGGTGTAGGTCTTCTGCCTTGAATTGAAGTAATCTAGGAACTTCTAACTGATAGAATGATTGTTGTCCTTGAAAGCTCCTGGAGATGAAGTTGAAGAAGACTCTTGATTTTGTGTTTGTTGTTGTTCTTCTTCTTCAGAAAGATCAAGGTGAAAACATGATGTTTTCTGTAGAGATAATGTCTGAGACTGTTTTCTGTATCGTCTGTTATCTCTATTACTTGCTTGTGTGACTGAAAAGAGAAAAATCTCTTTTATATTCTCTATCGAAATTATCCTTTGAATTTTGAATTCTCTACATTGAATGCTGATTGCATGGAGAATGAAAATTGGCTGGAGAATAATGTCTTTAATGAGTTTCCTCAACTGTCCCAATAAATTAATCAAATAATTAATCTGATGAAGACCATAATCAATGTTGTCAATAACGACTATATTCAGAGAATATGAGCATTAATTACTTCAGGAAATTACTACTAAGTAATATGGAATAAGGATAGAAATGAGGGAAAAACTCTAAGTCTGACAGGACCGAATTCGTCGACCTCTGAACAGATTTCGTCGACCAGAGCTCCAAGTTTGTCGAGCTGAGAGATCCTGTTCGTAGACCTGAGAAAACATGTTCGTTGACCTGAGCTCAGTGAACTGCATTCTGGAGATAAGTTGCCTAATCTGCGCTCCAAGTTCATCGAGCTGATAATCTGTCTTCGTCGAGCTGAGTTTAGAGAAATTAATCTGGAAAGAATGTGTTGAAGTTGAACAGTAGACTTTGTCGGCATGAGCTCGAATATCATCGAATTCAACTCAGAGAATTAACTCTGAGTTCGTCGAGTAGAGCACGACAATTGTCGAGCTGTGTTCGACGAACGTCGACCTTAAATTCAAAACTTGATTTCTTCTAAGTCTTGAGTCAATCTGAGGTCTTCTACTTGTTGGTCCATGTAAGGTTGAACCTAAAGACTTAGCCTAAACTCTAGGACTCAAAGACATGACCCTGGATATACATTGTGGGTCAGATATCCTGATTAGTGAACCTAGCCCAAATTTAACTATGGATTCAACATTCTCCCCCTATTTGGGTGAGGTCACTAATACAAATGAAAGAAAACAATCACAAAGCAAAATAAATATATCTTGCCGAAAATTTAAATGATATCTAGCAGATATGTACATAACAAGCTTTGTGACAGATTAAACAAGTATAGTTCAGAAAATCAAAACCAAACAAGATATTCATTTCTTCTTCTACTTTTCCTTGTCAGCTTTGACTTGCTTAGAATGCTGTGTGAACTTGATTTCTCTATTATGATTGGATGCTTCTCTTTTGGACATGGTCATGTATGCAGCTCCAATTATATTGAGAGAGGTTGCTCTAGATACAACAGCCTCTGGATGCAATTTAATATAGGCATCTACATTGAAAAATTTATTAGCCTTTTCATACCTTTTCAAATCTTCTTTCCTATAGGTTGACATGATAGAGTATTGTGATGGATCTCTGCCTTCAGCTTTGGCTTTATTAATCATAGAGAGTCTAACAAGCTCTTGAAATCTGGCCATTCTTGCTGTTGTATCATGTTCAGGATCCACAAAGGAAATAGGTGGAGAATCTGGCATTTTTGGACTTTTAGCTTTTTCATTTTCAGATGCTTTCTGTTGTTGTTGTAGCTGTTGCTGTCTGCTGCTTGAGGAATATCATAGCTGACTGCTTCCTTGAGATTTGGAAGATCTCCCTTGATGTCTTTTGTAAGTTTGAGCATAGGAGGTAGATCTTTGAGAACTTCTTCCTGAAGCACCAGCTGCCGGAGGAGGAGGAGGAGGAGGAGGAGGACCTCTCCAGTTCCTTTGAGAAGGAGGAGGAGGAGAGTACCTTCTACTCTTCTTCCTGGCTTTCTGCTCATTCATGGAAAGCCACATCCATGCAGGCATCCCTGGATATGGAGTAATATTCTACATGATGTAGTATGGAGTATCATGAGTGGGATTTGGTTTGGGAGCAGCTTGAGGAATAACCTTTCTCTTCTTTACAGCTTTCTTCTTAGCCTTTTAATTGTCAGAATCTTTAGAATCATCATCATTATCTTCATCATCAGAAGATCCCTGAGGATAGTCTAACAAGGAATCAATGGCATTCATTATAACTTTAGATATTTGTTTTGCAGCTTGAGGAGCCACTGAAGGTTCAAGAAGAGCTGGTTGAGCAACTATTGTTTCAGAAATACTTTCAGCAATTAACTTATTCTCTTCTTCAATATTAGCCATAACAATTTCATCTAGATCTGGCAAGGGACTGTCATCCATTACATAGGTAGGAGGAGAGATAGCCTTTTGAGGAGAAATAGCCTTGGGAGGGGATGATACTTTTGTAGGCTCTATTCTTGCAAAACTTGCCTTAAGTTGCTTTGCATCTATAGGACTTATTGAAGAAGTATATAGTACAATAGCCATAGAAGGCTTTGGGCAGACTACTGGAAGAAAATTCAAATGAGCTATATCAAAAGAATTTAATAAATTGAATAAATCAACTGTGGGATTGACAAAGCAATCACCCACAGTCAAAACTTCTGGCATATATATAGCTGTATCTGTACATAATGTATCAGCTGTTACCGTCTCAGCTTCTGTAAGCATATGTACATCAGTCTCTGTTTCTGTAAACAAAATTTCTGTTGTTGCTGCTACTACTGAAGCTAGAACTGCTTCTTCATTGAGCACCTCCCCCTGCCTTATTTCAGTGTATACTGGGATCAGGCCCCTAAAAGAAGAAGTGACAGACGAGGCAGCAAGGAGGGCAGTAAAAGAAGAAATGGAGGCAGCAAGAGGTGTAATGGCCTCTGCTATGAGTTGCTTGAGGACTGGACTGATGTGCTCTAGGATGGTGGAAAGTGAGGGAGAATCTATATCCATAAACTCTGGTGGAGTTTGAGTAGATATAGATGGATGAGGATATGGTGTAACACCCCCATCCGTCGTATGGCATATAATAGAAGGTCCGGCTGGAACCCGATGCCATATACCACGGACAGTGGGAAGGGTTACTTAAGAATATCAAAACATTCCAACTACGACTACTCGCCCTAACAGAGAGCATTCTAGCGGAAGCTTTTAAACAGTTGTCAAGAACCCAAAATTGAAAACCAACTATCATGAATGTCGTCAGACTACTATAGGAATGAAACAACAAATACACTGAAAGTACTTAGCCTTAGGGCCTTACAAGAGTTTCACTTAACAAAGTAATGTTTTACCTACATCGGCTCGCAGGCCGGCCACACATGACAAAAGTAAAATAACAATTCGCTTTGGCCATCGAGGGCCAGCTCAGCAATATAGGCTTCAGCCCACTATTTGGTACTTGGCTCCGCAGCACCTGCAAGCAACATTACATCGCACGATGGCAAACAAAGTAACGATCAGCTAAAGCCGAACAGATTATAACGACCCCGTCCTTTACTCGGGACAGCGGTGCTCCTTCCCTGCATTTCATTAGCCTAGCTAAACAATAAAGTACAAACATACTATGCCACAGGTGTAGGCTCGCACGGACAAACACCCCGTGCACTCAGGGCACATATCGGTGAATCCTGTCAATTCAGTGGCTTCACCACCATCCCCAAGATGGAAACAACGTGAGCATTTTAGCCTTTTTGACCAACGTCTAAGGATCCCGACTATGCCAGCGGCCAGTCCCTCTTTGGGTCTCTCGCACCGAAACATATAGCCCGGGTCCGATTCGACTTGCCCGTTGCTCACACCACGAAGTCACCTTAAGAAGTACGCACGAGCCAAGCTTCTCTCGGATACCGCATCAATACCAAACATCACATAACCCAGTAATGTACAAGGCCAGCTCCCCAGCCACCATGTTTCCAGAACTACGTTTTCGCTAAGTTTTTCAGGTGCGCCTTGGGGTTAATCCCCAAGGATCCCTGCTGTAATCTACTGCGTAGAAACCCGAAAAACACAATGCACGGAGTCTTCTCCGACAAAGCATACAAAAAGCAACATCACCGATCCATACCAACATGTCCGGGTAGTCCTCACACATAATGCCTATGTCCGTACTTCGATTCCGGACTCTATATTCAACATAAGGGGGACTATTCTCGTCAACCCCAAGGAACATCGCACACTCACCGCACACTCACGGGAGCGGGTTTCTTATACAAAAGAAGGAGAGCTTCACATGCTTAAGTAGAGAATTGTTACCCTTGTAGTACGCTTTTGCGCCATGGAAAAATTATACGGATAAAAGTCTTTGCAATGGAATTTCCTCCGCGGATCCTCTTTCAGTTCTCATTCGGTGCTCTGATGCTTTGACGGCGGTCGGAAACCTCCCCTCTCTTCCTCCTTGATCTCTCCTCTCTCAAACTTCTTAAAAAGAGAATGCTAAAGAGCAAATGAGGATTACAACCTCCATTACCGACCTTAACAGAGCAGGAACACCTCTAGGCCGTCAGATCTTAATTAAAGAGAATGAACGGCTCAGATCCACCCAAAAATCCTCAATCCTGGGCCGAACACGACTTTGCACACGGTCGTTTGCCTCGATCCAGACATGATCATCGAGCACAGAAAAGGACACGGGTCGAGACACGCCCGTGTCCCAACCTAACACGCCCGTGCCGGTTTCCGACACGCCCGTGTCCCCGGGGCGTGTTACCAGTAACTGCCACACCAACCGACATGACTCATGGGAACACCGGTGGTGACACGGGTATGCACACGCTCGTGTCCATTGACATGCCCGTATCACGTTGCCGTGTTTCCTGTCGTGTCCTTCTCTGGACACAGCCGGCCAACACAGAGAACCACACCGCCTTGGAAATGTCCGTATCCCAGGCCGTGTACCCATATTCAGACACCAAAAATTCTCTTGGACACGACCAACTCGATAATGTTTTTCGGGGCATTACAAATCTCCCCCACATAAAGAATTTCGTCCAGAAATTATGTAATGGTACAAAAAAAATTAAATGTTACCTGAGGGGAATAACTCGGGGTATTCTTCCATCGTAGTCTTCTCTCGCTCCCAAGAGAGCTCATCACGCCCGCAGTTATCCCACCAGACTTTAACCATTCAGATTTCCTTATTGCGAAGTTGTTTGATCTCAAAGTCTTCAATGCGTAATGGATTGACCTTTGTCGTCAACCCGTATTAGACCGGCACTTGATCGACCACAATGACCTGCAAAGGCTCTTGCACCGCCTTCCGCAACACTGATACGTGGAACAAATCATGTAGCCTACTCAACTCCACTGACAACTTCAATCGATACGCCGCTTCGCCAACACGCTCCAGGATTTCAAATGGTTCCAGGTATCGCGGACTCAGCTTCTTCATGCGTCGAACCCACGAGACACCCATGAATGGCTTGATTTTCAAATACACCCAGTCGCCAACACCGAACTCCATGTTCCTAAGATTGGCATTTGTATAACTTCATCTCGCATGTCTCCAACCAAGACAATGTCGTGCGACACCTTCTCCTATACAAGGTCTCGAAAGGCGACATTCCAATACTTGCCTGATAACTGTTATTATATGCAAACTCCACCATGTACATGTGATCTTCCCACTACTTTCCGAAATCCAAGAAGCACATACGAAGCATGTCCTCCATTGTCCCGTTGACCCTCTCGGTCTAACCATCCGTCTGCGGATGAAAGGTTGTGTTGTAACTCAGCTTAGTACCCAACAGACTATGCACCAGCCTCCAGTCCTTCGACGTGAAACATCCATCTCAGTCACTAATGATATTGTGGGGCACACCATACAATCGTACAATATTATCCACATAGAGTTTGGCTAACATTTCCACCGGATCTTCCATCCTGTTCGGACTGAAATGCGACACCTTTGTCAATCTATCCATGACCACCCAGATGGCATCATTTACCCTCTGTGACTTTGGCAACCATGCCCAAAATCCATAGAAATGTCGTCAAATTTCCACTCGGGGATAGGTAGGGACTTCAAGAAACCTCTGGGCTTCTGGCACTCCGCCTTCAACAAGGCACACATCTGACACTTTGCCACATAAAGTGTTTCATCCTTCTTTAGTCCTGGCCACCAGAACAACTTCTTCATGTCTTTATACATCTTCGTGCTCCACGGGTAGATTGAGTACTTGGTATGATGAGCCTCGTACATCAACTCCTCCCGAAGATTACCCGCACTAGGAATGCATAGACGACTGTCCCTCCTAAGCAGTCCATCCTCAACAGCAAATTGGGAATTTGACCCATCCAAAGATTTATCTAAGATCTACTTTATGCTGCTATCCTAAGCAAAAGCCCGCCGAAATCTATCAGCTAGGTCATACTGCACCTCTGTCCAAAACAATTTCGCCACGACACTAGACTGCTTATTGACGCAAGTTATCTCCACTGCCTCAAATTCACGGACCAAACTCTCATCATGTACCCACAACCAGCTGGCTCGTGCAGGAACCCTACGACTCAACGCATCCACCACTGCATTTCCTTTCCCAGGTACATAATGTATCTCGAATGTGTAGTCCCCTAGGAACTCCAACCACCTCTGCTGCCTCATGTTCAGGTCCTTCTGATCTAACAGGTATTTCAGGCCCTTATGATCGGTGTAGATATTGACCTTCACACCGTACAGATAGTGCCTCCACAGCTTTAGAGCAAATATCACGGCCGCTAACTCTAAGTCATGGAACGGATAATTCCGCTCATGAACCTTCAATTATCGCGAACCGTAGGCTATCACGCTCCCATGCTGTAGCAGAACACAGCCCAAACCACTGCCCGAAGCATCACTATAAATTTCAAACCCTTTCGTTCCACTCGGCGAACATAACATAGGCGGTGTGGTCAACCGCCTCTTCAACTCTTCAAAAGCCTGCTCACACTCCAGCGAACACACAAACTTTTGATCCTTCCTTGTCAACATCGTGAGTGGTAGCACTATCCACGAGAAGTTCTCTAAGAAGCACCTGTAGTAGCCGGCAAGCCACAGAGAGCTCCGGACTTCCGCAACTGTAGTCAATACAGGCCACTCCCGTATCGCCACTATCTTCGCCGGATCCACCGCTATCCCTTCTCCACTAACAACATGACCAAGGAAAGCTACCGAGGATAACCAGAACTCATACTTGGAGAACTTAGCATATAACTGATTCCTTCTCAACGTCTCCAACACCATATGTAGATGCTTGTAGTGATCGTCCTCACACTGCGAGTATACCAAGATATTGTCGATAAATACTATCACGAAACGATCCAGGTACTCTCTGAACGTCCTGTTCATCAGATCCATAAACACGGATGGTGCATTGGTCAACCCAAACGGCATGACCGTGAACTCGTAAAGCCCACACCGCGTGCTGAACGCTCTCTTTGGGTTGTCGCTTTCCCTTATCCTTAATTGGTAGTAATTAGATTTCAGATCCAACTTCGAATATACTGTAGACCCAACCAACTGACCAAATAGATTTTCAATCCCTGGGATCAGATACTTCTTCTTCTCCGTAAGCTTGTTCAACTACCGATAGTCAATACAGAGTCGCAAGCTCCCATCTTTCTTCTTAACAAAGAGGACCGGTGTGCTCCAAGGCGACGAACTTGGACGCACATACCCTTGCTCCAACAACTCTTGCAGTTGCACCTTCAGTTCCGCCATCTCTCTTGGCGGTATCTGATACAGAGAGCGTGACACAGGTTTGGCACCCGGCACCAGCTCAATAGTAAAATCAATCTCCCGCTGAGGAGGGGCTCCTCGGAGATCATCCGGAAGCACATCAGGATAATCGGACACAACTGGAATACTGCCCAAACTTGGCTAAGGTGTTAAAGCCTGCACTAATTTGACAAACAGTTCTGCCCCAGACCGAACTTCCTTAACCACCTAAAGGGTCGACATCAAAATTTTACCCGACCCCTTCATACCCGCAAACGTAGTTTCCCGATCAGTATTCAGTCCCAACTAACCTCCTTCGGTTGCAATCAATGCATGCTCGCTGCTCCGTGAGCCAGTCCATAACAAAGAGTACGTCGAACAACACTAACGGAAGTACCGACGCTTGCAAGTCAAACTCCTGATCCCCAATCCGAATCTTAACCACACAAACTCTATCTACGCGTATTGAGCACCCATTAGGCAACGACACATCTAATTTGTCCTTTGCCATCGAAGATGGTACTCCGACACGCGATACAAATCCTTCGGACAAAAGAATGTGATACTCCCGAATCGAATGGTGCTCTTGCCGGATAATTAAAAATCAGGACAAAGCATAGCACAAGCAGTCCTAAGCTAAACATACACAAGGGCAATAAGTATTTATAGCTAACTTCTACAACTTTAAACCATACCTATCACCACGCCAGCGTGCTTCCTGTCCTCCTGCTGCCCCAGGCTGTGCTCTTTAGGCTTCCTTTCGGACTTCGGGCATCCTCTCCAACACATGCTGGCAAAATGCCCCGACTTCCCACAATTAAAACATGCCCCCGGGGTTCGGCCTATAGCTACCCCCGAAGCACCAAAAGGAGGGGCGGGACCCGAAGTCCGAGCCTTCTTATACCGATAACGATATCCAGACTTTGAGGTAGCCGACACTTGGAACTCTGTCTTCTCAGCACTAGAGTCCATCTTCTATTGGACTCTCTTTTTCCACGTTGTGCGGGGTGCAACTATTATAGGACTTGCAGAGTTCAATACCCTACTCACAGGCATCCGGTGAGTCTTCCCCAACTCTACTTCCAAAGATTTAACCAACTTCACCAAGGCTCGGAATCCCAGTAGTTTTCTTCCTAGCAGTAGAATTCACAGCTCACCTCGCAGACCATTATAGAATCTTTCAACTATAGACTGCTCGTTCTCCAACTCAAAGCATGGGTAGCGGCTTATTATAAGAAACGCCTACAAATATTCATCCACTGAGTGTGTACCCTGCACTAAGCACATATTCAACCGCTGACCCGATGGCCTTCTAAATGCCACTTGATCCAACAAACCACCCGAAATTGAACCCATCTCAGGGACAAAGGGTTGAACATTTCATCCCTGTTGTGCATTAGTCATAGTGAACACCGCTTCAATGATCCTTCTTATGGGTTCAAATGAAGGAGGGGCCTCAAGCACGTCGTTGGGTACACTAAAATCCTCAGAAACCAGACTTTATGACGGACCTGCACCACTCTTGGTCACCTATAGTTGTACAAAACACCATTATGTGACCAAACAATAATGCAAAAAGCAATTATAGGAACACGTAGGTTCCCCAAACAAGTGTATGTTCATTCCTAAGTGGACATTCGTGGGTTCTTTTAGATGTTATAATGTTGATGCACACACGTGCTCACCACCACTTAAAAAGAATTCGTCCACGAATTCATTTAAGTTGATCGAAACAAGAAGTCTGATACCAAATTGTAACACCCTCATCCGTCGTATGGTATATAACAGAAGGTCCAGTTGGAACCCGACGCCATATACCATAGACAGGGGGAAGGGTTACTTAAGAATATCAAAACTTTCCAACTACGACTACTCGCCCTAACATAGAGCATTCTAGCGGAAACTTTTAAACAGTTATCGACAACCCAAAATTGAAAACAAACTATCATGAATGTCCACAGACTACCATAGGAATGAAACAACAAATACACTGAAAGTACTTGTCCTTATGGCCTTACAAGAGTTTCATTTAATAAAGTAATGTTTTACATACATCGGCTTGCAGGCCGGCCACACATAACAAAAGTAAAATAACAATTCGCTTTGGCCTTCGAGGTCCAGCTTAGCAACATGGACTTCAGCCCGTTATTTGGTACTTGGCTCCGCAGCACCTGCAAGTAACATTACACCACACGGTGGCAAACAAAGTAACGGTCAGCCAAAGCCGACCAAATTATAACAACCCCGCCCCTTACTCGGGACAGCGGTGCTCCTTCCCTTCATTTCATCAGCCCAGCTAAATAATAAAGTACAAACATACTTCGCCACAGGTGTAGGCTCGCACGGCCAAACACCCAGTGCACTCAGGGCACATTATCGGTGAATCCTGTCAATTCAGTGGCTTCACCACCATCCCCATGATGGCAACAACGTGAGCATTTTAGCAATTTGACCAATGTCTAACGCTCCTGACTATGCCAATGCCTAGTCCCTCTTTGGGTCTCTCGCACCGAACCACATAGCCCGGGTCCGATTCCACTTGCCCGTTGCTCACACCACATAGTCACCTTAAGACGTATGCACAAGCCAAGATTCTCTCGGATCCTGCATCAATACCAAACATCACATAACCTAGTTATGTACAAGGTCGGCTCCCCGACCACCAAGTTAGCAGAACTACGTTTCAGCTCAGTTTTCCGGGTGCGCTTTGGGGTTAATCCCCAAGGATCCCTGCTACAATCTACAGCATAGAAACCCGAAACACACAAAGCACGTAGTCTTCTCTGGCAAACCATACAAAATACAACATCACCGATCCAGACCAACACGTTCGGGTAGGCTTCACACACAATGCCTATGTTCGTACTTCGATTCCGGGCTCTATATGCAACACATGGGGGACTATTCCCGTCATCCCCAAGGAACACCGCACACTCACCGCACAATCACGGGAGCGGGTTTCCTTATGCAAAATAAGGAGAGCTTCACATGCTCAAGTAGAGAATCGTTACCCTTGTAGTACGCTTTTGCGCCATGGAAAAACTATACGGATAGAAGGCTTCGCAATGGAATTTCCTTCGCAGATCTGCTCTCGGTTCTCGATTCGGTGCTCCGATGCTCCCCCGGCAGCTGGAAACCTCCCCTCTCTTCCTCATTGCTCTCTCCTCTGTCAAACTTATTAGAAAGAGAATGCTAAAGAGAAAATGAGGATTACAACCTCCATTCCCGACCTTAACAGAGCAGGAACACCTCTGGGCCGTCAGATCTTAATTAAAGAAAACGAATGGCTCATATCCGCCCAAAAATCCTCAAACTTGGGTCGAACATAGCTTCGCACACGGTCATGTCCCGAGCCGTGTGCCTCGATCCAGACAAGATCATCGAGCATAGAAAAGGACATGGATCGAGACATTCCCGTGTCCCGACCTGACACGCCCGTGTCGATTTCCGACACGCCTGTGTCCCCGGGGCATGTTACCACTAACCGCCATGCCAACCGACACTACTCATGGGAACACGGATGGTGATACGGGTATGAACACACCCGTGTCCGTTGATACGCCCGTGTCCGTTGACACGCCCGTGTCACGCTGCCTTGTTTCCTGTCGTATCCTTCTCTGGACACAGCCGGCCAACACAGAGAACCACACGGCCTTAGACACGCCCGTGTCCCAGGCCGTGTATGTAACGCCCCCGGTTTTTCTTGGTTTTGTTTGATCTTGGATTGGCGTTACGATGAAGCATTTTTCCGGCCTTTCTCCATTGTAGAGCGTGGTCTTAGCTCTTTAGGTTCCTGGTGTAGCCTGGTTGTAGCCTGTTGGCAAATTTCCCCAGCTAGCCGGAGTCTCTTTTGGTGACTCGGTTGGGCCTCTTAGGGAAATGCTTGTGTTTTGGCTTCGGGAGGTGTTAGCCCGAGTGTGCGATCGTCGGATGTTGTTTTCGACCTCACCGTTGTTTTCGTAGCCTGGGAGTTTAGCTACGGTGCGAGTGTTTGTCGAAATCCGGGATCGTTTGCTTTGGCGTTGTTTCGACGATTGTTTTTGTTAGCTGTAATGTTTGTAATGTTTGATGTACTTTGCGTGGCTGATGTGGCCGAGCTAGTAGGCTGGTGCCTTGTCTTTTGTTTGCTAGGAGTTAGTAGGTTTCTTTTTTTGCATAAGTTTGGGTGACACTGCCTGGGTCACGCCCGTGACCCAGGGCGTGTCGTGCTCGGGTAGAGCTCCCGTTTCTCTGGTCGATGAATTTTTGGTCGACGGGATTTTTGTAGGAACACGGCCTCTGACACGGGCGTGTCACAAGGCGTGTCCCCCTTCGTCGAGCTGCGCTCAATGGTCGTCAGGCAGAGTTTTAGTGAGAACACGGCCGTGTCACGGGTGTGTCGTATCGGACACGGGCGTGACACGGGGCGTGTCTCTCCGTTCGACGATCGGCGCTCCACGATCGTCGAGTGGTGTTTGAGTTGGTACACGGCCTGTGACACGGGCGTGTCACAGGGCGTGTCACCTATTTCGTCGAGCTGAGATCGACGGTCGTCGAGTGGGTAGGTGTGTGAGTACACGCCCCGTGACACGGGCGTGTCGGGCCGTGTCACGGGCGTGTCTTGGGCGTGTTCCGTACTTTTTCTCCTGAGAGCATCTTTTGTTGCCGTGAACCGTTTTTCCTTCTCATTTTCATCGTTCCCGGGTCTGGATAGCTTCCAGCGGAAGGGTTTTGAGAGGAGGCGGTGGTTTCTTTTGGCCGGTGTTTGCAGGAGGAAGCTCGTTTTTCTCGTGCGATAGCGGATTTGGCTTGCTCTCGTCTAGATCTTCCCTTTCATGTAAATTTTTCTTGATTTAGGGTTGATTCTAGGAGTTAGGAATTTTTTGATTTCTTTTCTTCTTCCTCAAAGTTTCAGTTTTTGTCTTCTAGGTGGCCGATCTTGCCGCCGGTGCAAAGCTTGTGTGGTAGTTGTGTTTTTCCTGGAGGTAGAGGCAAGTGGCTCCCTTGCCCTTGCCAAATTATTTCTAACCCATGCTCTGTTTTCAGTCCTTGTGCAATAGCTCTGTTCTCTTTGTTTTCCTCCCTAGAGCAGCAGGTTGAGTTATTACATCAAGCTCTAAATCAAGTGGCTGATCCTTTATTTTTTTTCTAGAATTTAAATCAATGTTCTCTCGTTTGTCTGAGGTTTGGTGTCTAGTGGGTAGCTAGAGTTAGGGTGAGGCTGCGGTTAGTTACAGTTTAGGTTTAGTTGTGGTAGCCCCGAGTAGTTAGGATGGAACGGAGGGTTGGGATTAAATTTCCAACTCCCTGTTTTCGCGCGTTGAGAGAGTTTAGGCTGCGGTTTTAACTAAAACTTCCGTTTACCCTAAGTGGAAAGCGCTGACAGCGTCGAGTGAGACGAGTTCACTGAACGCCATCATCCAGCATAGGATTTGCGGCTAAGTAATTTGGGTGTCAAGTAAGTGGAGCTTATTCAACGCCGCGTCGGGAGGGCTCGACGTTTCTGTCTTGGGTTCGTGTGTTTCCTTAGGATTGTTAGTGTGACTTTTCCCTTTCTCTAGGGGGTGGTATTGGGTGTTCGGCTAGTTTTGCTTGCCGACTCTTGGGTTGTGGCAGGTGGTGGAGTTTTGGTGGCCTCTGGAGGGGTGGATTTTGATGTGGAGAGCTGTGGCCACCGCCTTTTGACCCGGTTTGGGTTGGTGTGTGTGGGACCCTAAAGCTGCCACTGTTGACCCCTTAGCCCTTTTTGGATCTGGTTTTGGTTATATATTCAGATCCATGTTTTGACCACTGCCACTTACCCACGTGTTAGGATTGTTAGTCCCTTTCCTGTTTATGTTTTCTCTTTCTTTTGGCATATATGTATATGTCTTGTTGCTGTTGCAGACTCTTTGTAGGGCAAGTTGCTTTTATTGCTCGCACTTGGTGTGCTTTGCTGTGCTTTAGACAGTACTCTTTTTTTACTGTCATACCCTTTCTTTTGCTTATAGCAGTTTGTTGTCGGGTTGGTAAAGCCTCCTTTTTTATTTTCTCACAAATCTAATGCTCTATTTACCTTTTGATTATTTTCTTGCTGAGGTGTTCTTTTCTTGAATGCCTCAGGTCCATGTTGTAGCCAGTTCAGTGGCTAGTTCTTTTGGAGGGGCTGATTGGTGGCCTCTTGGGTAGCTGAGATAGTGGATCCCCGATTTTGTGAGGTAGTTCTTTACCTTTCTGTATAGACATACATACTCACCAGTGGGTTCGTGTCAGGTTGTTGGCGCCCACTGGTGGCTTCTTGCGATGCTGGGTATGAACTTAAACTGCTGTTTTTGCCTATTTGTGGTTGTTTACTTGCTTCTAGGAAGGATTTATTCTAGGATGCATGTTAGATATTTTAAACCCTAAAAGCATTATTATATGTACCTCATGCATAACATATTTATAAAACAAAGACACTATTTTTCCTTAGCGTAAAACACTATCTTTCATACATACTATATTCACCTTAGGGTCGTGCATACCATGAGTCGTCCCTCGGGGACACTTATGCTCATTTAGAGTGTCAACTTAATTGAACCAAAAGTATTTTCTGCTGCCTATAAATATACTTTTATTTGTGGACTAGCTGATCCACCGTGCCGAGGGATACGGCCTTTCAACCTAACTGGTTTTCTTTTATAATTAATCAACAATTTTCCTTAAAATCAAAGGTCTGGAGTTTTGCCTGAGCGTGCGCAGTTATCCCCTGCACGACGTGGCATCACGACACGTGTTTTCTCTTGCTCTGATATGATTTTATCGTTGAGAAAATGCGGGTTGTGATAGTTGGTATCAGAGGGAGGTTGCTTTGCAAATGGTCGGGCAACCTTTCACTTGTTTGCATTAGTGGTTAGCGTCATACCATACGCACACCGATATGTCATCAGCACGTCTTGGCTGAAGCACGAACACTACACTCATGAGCATAAAGAAGTATACGGTCATATTATGTAGTATGGGATGCATAATATGTGTTTGTATATGGATCCACCATAGGAGGCAACATGTGAGGGTTATGTAGTATGGGATGCATAACCTCACCACATGAATGCGGCTAGCACATTTTCTTTTTTTCTTTGCATGGGAATGTTATGTAGTATGGGATGCATAACATTTTCATGTGTACGTCGCCCATGACATGCATTAAGGCATTTTTAGAATGCATAGCACATCATGCATAGCATAACATGTCATAAGCACAACGTGCCAAGCTAAAGATTTGCAAGATGACATATGTACGCGCATGGTTTTGAGTAAAAAAGAATACAAATACATGCATTCATGGTTTAGGCACATGAGTTAGTATGATGGTGGTGAACCATCTTAGGTTAAGCATAACATCATCATGGTAAAAACAACTCCCATAGCAAGTTTAGCAGTTGAAGTTCATATTTAAATGTGTTTGTCTGTACCAGGTAGTTTTGTTCTAGCTCTTGGGTTGGGTTCTGTCTAAGCTTGTGCGATATTAGAATGGCGAGACGTCCTGTGACGAGATTAACCCTCCAATCCGAGGGTGAGATGTCGGGAGCGCAGAGCGAGGCGTTGATAGAAATCCTGCGGTAGAGTAATGAGGCCTTATCAAGACAGGTAGTGGATATGCAGGCTCAGATTCAATCTCTTGTAGCAGTGGTGGCAGGATGCACTTGGGAGTCATTTAAGGTGATGTTGTTGAGTAAGTTTCTGCCTTCAGCCGAGAGGCACCGGCTAATGAATGACTTCCTCCATTTGAAGAAAAGGGAACTCATGGTTAGTGCGGATGAGATTGAGTTCAACAAGTTGAGTCGGTTTGCCCCTGGTTTGGTGAGTGTTGAAGCAGACCGAGTTAAGCGATTTCTGGGTGGGCTAAGAAGCGACATTCAGCAATTAGCGAATGCCTATGGAGCAGTTAGTTTTGCCAGCAAGGTGGAAGCTGCCCCGAAGGTCGAGGCCATTGAGGGTGCCAAGAATAAAGGACAGCAGATGAGGAAGGATAAGCGGAAGTCCGGTGGAGGGAAAAGCCCTCAGGAGCCTGATGCTGTCTCGAGGAAGAAGAACAAAGAGCTTTGTAGCTTCTGTGGTCGGCTAGGCCACCCCTTGGAGAGGTGTTTCAAAAGGTTGAGAGCGTAGAAAAAGGAACAGGTGCATACGATGCAGGGTGCTCCCAGAGGAGACTTGGTGTGTGCCTGGTGTGCTAGGAAGGGGCATGATGCTGCCTGTTGTTGGTTAAAAGATAAGGTCTGTTTTCAGTGTGGCCAGAAGGGTCATCTCAAGACAAAGTGCCCACAGTCCCAGCCTATTCTGTAGCTAGTTCCCCTCCAGGCTTTTCCACCGCCTCAGCAAATGGATAGAGGAAAGGGGAAGTTGAATGTGCTTTCGGCAGACGAAGCGCAGACTTCGACCGAGGTTATCTCAGGTTCGACTCCTCCCAAGCCATTTTGTCATGTTCCCTTGTTGTAGTTTTGTTATAGCATTTATTGCTTTAGATGCGTGAGCTATGAGCAGGACGAGTTAAGGTAAAGAACCGTTGGGCACGTGTTCTCTTTGATTCCGGCGCTACCCACTCATTTGTGGCTAGAGCCTTCGTGGAGCGGTTCAGTTTGGGCCTAGATCATGTTGGTGGTGCCTTTTGCGTTAAGTTCCCCTCCGGTGACTCTGTGGTTACGGACCTGGGTGTCCTTGATTGTCCGATTTTGTTGGAGGATTTTCTAGCCAAGGCAGATCTGAAGGTGATTGACCTGGAGGACTTCGATGTTATCTTGGTCATGGACTGGTTGTCAAGGTACGATGCTGTGATCCAGTGCAAGGGTAAGCGCTTGAACTTCGTCAAAAACAACGGTCAGCCAGGGAGCGTTTATGGGTATTCTCTCCAGGAGTTTCCAGTCATATCTGCAGTGCGTGCTCGGAAGTTGCTTGATTCTGGCTGTTTTGCCTGTGTGGTCTCTCTGGTAGGGACAGTTGTTAGAGTGCCGTGTTTGGAAGAGATTCCTGTGGTGTGTGACTTCACTGATGTGTTTCCTGATGATCTTCCCGGTCTTCCACCCGATCGAGATGTCGAGGTTGTTATAGATTTGGAGCCAGGCACGCGTCCTATTGCAAAGGCGCTGTACCGGATGGCCCCGCGAGAGCTGGAAGAGTTGCGAATTCAGCTGGATGAGATGTTGGCAAAAGGTTTCATAAGGCCGAATTCTACGCCTTGGGGTGCACCAGTGCTGTTCGTTAAAAAGAAAGATGGGTCGATGAGGCTATGCGTCGACTATAGAGAGCTGAACAAGGTTACAATTAAGAACAGGTACCCTTGCCTCGGATTGACGATCTGTTTGACCAACTGCGTGGTAGTGCCGTGTTTTCCAAGATTGATCTTCATTCGGGCTATCACCAGTTGAGGATTCGGGAGTCAGATGTTCCGCGGATGGCGTTCCGCTCTCGTCATGGACATTTTGAGTTTTTGGTTATGTCATTTGGTTTGACTAATGCGCCCTCAGCTTTTATGGATCTGATAAACAGAGTTTTCATGGTTTTCCTAGATAAGTTTGTGATTGTCTTTATAGACGATGTTTTGGTGTACTCTAGGGATGCGGAGGAGCATGATCGACATTTGCGACTGGTCTTGGCGACTCTGAGAGACCATAAGCTATACGCCAAGCTGAGCAAATGCGAATTTTGGTTGCCTCAAGTATCTTTTCTCGGCCACGTAGTTAATAAGGAGGGAATATCGGTGGACCCAGAAAAGATCGCTGCTGTTATGGAGTGGGCGAGACCTGTTACTCCCAAAGAGATCAGAAGCTTCTTGGGTTTGGCTGGATATTATAGAAGATTTGTATAGGGCTTCTCTACCTTATCTGCGCCGTTGACCAAGTTGACGCAGAAGAATGTAGCCTTCATATGGGATGGCAAGTGTGAGGAGGCTTTTGAGGAACTAAAACGAAGGCTATGTTCAGCTCCAATTTTGTCCTTGCCTACTGAAGATAGTGAGTATGATATATATGTGGATGCGTCGCATGTCGGACTGGGCTGCGTATTGATGCAGGGCTGGAAGGTGATTGCGTACGGGTCGAGGCAGCTAAAGACTCACGAGAGAAATTACCCTACGCATGACCTGGAATTTGCAGCTGTGATCTATGCGTTGAAATTGTGGAGTCATTTGCTATATGGCGCGCAGTGCAAGATTTTCACGGATCATAAGAGTTTGAAGTATGTCTTCACCCAGAAAGAATTGAATCTGCGCCAGCGGCGATGGTTGGAGTACGTGTCCGACTATGATGTTGAAATCCAGTACCATCCGGGTAAAGCGAATGTGGTGGCCGATGCCCTGAGTCGGAAGTCAGGGAAGATTTTCAATCTCTCCGCCGAGCGTCTAGTGGAAGAGTTTCTTTTGATGGACATTTCTGTGGGAAGCTACGATTCGCAGAGTAGCTTGGCAGTGGCAGAACCTTCGTGGATTGCGCTTACGAGACTGCATCAGAAGGATGATCCCGATCTTCTGCATTTGTATCTTCGAGCTCAAAAAGGTGAATTACCAGATTTCTCTATAGATGAAGCGGGTACCTTGAAGTATCGTGGCAGGTTCTGCATTCCAGCAGTTGGAGATATACGGGATATGGTGTGCAGAGAAGCCCACGGATCTAGTGTTGCTTACCATCTAGGGTCTACCAAGATGTACCATGATTTAAAGCAGATTGCCTGGTGGTATGGGATAAAGAAGGACATAGCCAGATTTGTTTCAGAAAGTTTCACTTGCAGGAGTGTGAAAGCAGACCATTGGAGGCCTGGTGGCAAGCTGACTCCCTTAGAGATTCCGATGTGGAAGTGGGAGAGTATCTTGATGGATTTCATTACAGGCTTACCGAGATCTCCTAAGGGGCATGATTCAGTTTGGGTGATCGTAGACAGATTGACGAAGTGTGCTCACTTCGTACCATTTTAGATCGATTATCCGATGAGGAAGATAGCCGAGCTATATTTGGATGAGGTTATCAGAATGCATGGTGTACCCGTGAGTATCATATCAGATCGAGACTCCAGGTTTACGTCTCGTTTTTGGAAGAGCCTTCAAGAGGGGTTGGGTACAGATTTGAGATATTCCACGGCTTATCATCCGCAGACCAATGGTCTGACGGAGGGAGTAAATCAGATTGTGGAAGATATGATCCGATGCTATATTCTGGACCACGGAGGAGCGTGGGATGAGCGCTTGCGGCTTATGGAATTTGCGTATAACAACAATTATCAAGAAAGCTTGCAAATGGCTCCTTTTGAAGCTTTGTATGTGAGGCGCTGCAGGACTCCCTTATTTTGGGCTGAGGTTGGCGAGAGACCTTTGTTGGGTCCAGAAGCGCTCGAGGAGATGGAAACCGCTGTGAAGCTTATACGGGAAAAGCTTCGGATAGCCCAGGAGAGATATGAGAAAAACGCCAATCGGCGTAGATCGGACTTGGAATTTGTGGTGGGGGGCTCAGTGTTCTTAAAGGTCTCCCCATTGATTGGAGTCAAGCGGTTTGGCAAGAACAGGAAGTTGGACCCGAGATACGTGGGGTCGTTTCCGATTGTTGAGCAGATTGGGATATCAACTTATAGGCCAGCTTTGCCTGCAAATTTTACCTGGCGTGCATGATGTCTTCCACGTCAGTCAGCTGCGGAAATGTGTGATGAATGGCAGACAGGTTTTGGATTCTGTGCCGCAGTTAGAGCCTAATCTTTCTTATGTGGATGTGCCTGTCCGCATTCTGGATTCTCAGGTTCGTCCGTTGTGGAAGAAGACTATTCCTATGGTTAAAGTTTTATGGAGGAATCAGGATGTAGAAAGCGCGACTTGGGAATTGGAGTCAGGTATGAGGGATGCTCACCCTCATCTGTTTCCCTGATCTTGGGCCTGGTATGTTCTGCTTTATTTATTTATATATAGCCCTTTCCTGGCTCTTTCTCTCTCCTTCTTCATAGGAGTGTTGTGAGTAAAGTTTCGAGGCGAAACTTTCTTTTAGGGGGAGTGGCTGTAACGCCCCCGGTTTTTCTTGGTTTTGTTTGATCTTGGATTGGCGTTACGATGACGCATTTTTCCAGCCTTTAGCCGTTGTAGAGCATGGTATTAGCTCTTTAGGTTCCTGGTGTAGCCTGTTTGTAGCTTGTTGGCAAATTTCCCTAGCTAGCCGGAGTCTCTTTCGGTGACTCGGTTGGGCCTCTTAGGGAAATGCTTGTGTTTTGGCTTCGGGAGGTGTTAGCCCGAGTGTGCAATCGTCGGATGTTGTTTTCGACCATACCGTTGTTTTCGTAGCCTGGGAGTTTAGCTACGGTGCGAGTTTTGGTCGAAATCCGGGATCGTTTGCTTTCGCGTCGTTTCGACGATTGTTTTTGTTAGCTGTAATGTTTGTAATGTTTGATGTGCTGTGCGTGCCTGATGTGGCCGAGCTAGTAGGCTGGTGCCTTGTCTTTTGTTTGCTAGGAGTTAGCAGGTTTCTTTTTTGCGTAAGTTTGGGTGACACGGCCTGAGTTACGCCCGTGACCCAGGGCGTGTCGTGCTCGGGTAGAGCTCCCGTTTCTCTGGTCGATGAATTTTTGGTCGACGGGGTTTTTGTAGGAACACGGCCTGTGACACGGGCGTGTCACATGGCGTGTCCCCCTTCATCGATCTGCGCTCGATGGTCGTCAGGCGGAGTTTTAGTGAGAACACAGCCATGTCACGGGCGTGTTGTATCGGACACGGGCGTGACATGGGGCGTGTCTCTCCGTTCGACGATCGGCGCTCCACGATCGTCGAGTGGTGTTTGAGTTGGTACATGGCCTGTGGCACGGGCATGTCACAGGGCGTGTCACCTGTTTCGTCGAGCTGAGATCGACGGTCGTCGAGTGGGTAGGTGTGTGAGTACACGCCCCGTGACACGGGCGTGTCGGGTCGTGTCACGGGCGTGTCTTGGGCGTGTTCCATACTTTTTCTCCTGAGAGCATCTTTTGTTGCCGTGAACCGTTTTTCCTTCTCATTTTCATCGTTCCCAGGTCTGGATAGCTTCCAGCGGAAGGGTTTTGAGAGGAGGCGGTGGTTTCTTTTGGCCGGTGTTTGCGGGAAGAAGCTCGTTTTTCTCGTGCGATAGCAGATTTGGCTTGCTCTCGTCTAGATCTTCCCTTTCATGTAAGTTTTTTTTGATTTAGGGTTGATTCTAGGAGTTAGGAAATTTTTGATTTCTTTTCTTCTTCCTCAAAGTTTCAGTTTTGGTCTTCTAGGTGTCCGATCTTACCACCGGTGCCAAGCTTGGGTGGTAGTTGTGTTTTTCCTGGAGGTAGAGGCAAGTGGCTCCCTTGCCCTTGCCAAATTATTTCTAACCCATGCCCTGTTTTCATTCCTTGTGCAATAGCTCTGTTCTCTTTGTTTTCCTCCCTAGAGCAGCAGGTTGAGTTATTACATCAAGCTTTAAATCAAGTGGCTGATCCTTTATTTTTTTTCTAGAATTTAAATAAATGTTCTCTCGTTTGTCTGAGGTTTGGTGTCCAGTGGGTAGCTAGAGTTAGGGTGAGGCTGCGGTTAGTTACAGTTTAGGTTTAGTTGCGGTAGCCCCGAGTAGTTAGGATGGAATGGAGGGTTGGGATTAAATTTCCAACTCCCTGTTTTCGCGCGTTGAGAGAGTTTAGGCTGCGGTTTTAACTAAAACTTACGTTTACCCTAAGTGGAAAGCGCTGATAGCGTCGAGTGAGCCGAGTTCACTCAATGCCGTCATCCAGCGTAGGATTTGCGGCTAAGTAATTTGGGTGTCAAGTATGTGGAGCTTATTCAACGCCGCGTCGGGAGGGCTCGATGTTTTTGTCTTGGGTTCGTGTGTTTCCTTAGGATTGTTAGTGTGACTTTTCCCTTTCTCTAGGGGGTGGTATTGGGTGTTCAGCTAGTTTTTCTTGCCGACTCTTGGGTTGTGGTAGGTGGTGGAGTTTTGGTGGCCTCTGGAGGGGTGGATTTTGATGTGGAGAGCTGTGGCCACCGCCTTTTGCCCCGGTTTGGGTTGGTGTGTGTGGGACCCTAAAGCTGCCACTGTTGACCCCTTAGCCCTTTTTGGATCTGGTTTTGGTTATGTATTCAGATCCATGTTTTGACCACTGCCACTTACCCACGTGTTAGGATTGTTAGTCCCTTTCCTATTTATGTTTTCTCTTTCTTTTGGCATATATGTATATGTCTTGTTGCTGTTACAGACTCTTTGTAGGGCAAGTTGCTTTTATTGCTCGCACTTGGTGTGCTTTGCTGTGCTTTAGACAGTACTCTTTTCTTACTGTCATGCCCTTTCTTTTGCTTATAGCAGTTTGTTGTCGGGTTGGTAAACCCTCCTTTTTTATTTTCTCACAAATCTAATGCTCTATTTACCTTTTGATTATTTTCTTGCTGAGGTGTTCTTTTCTTGAATGCCTCAGGTCCAGGTTGTAGCCAGTTCAGCGGCTAGTTCTTTTGGGGGGGCTGATTGGTGGCCTCTTGGGTAGCTGAGATAGCGGATCCCCGATTTTGTGAGGTAGTTCTTTACCTTTCTGTATAGACATACATACTCACCAGTGGGTTCATGTCAGGTTGTTGGCGCCCACTGGTGGCTTCTTGCGATGCTGGGTATGAACTTAAACTGCTGTTTTTGCCTATTTGTGGTTGTTTACTTGCTTCTGGGAAGGATTTATGCTAGGTTGCATGTTAGATATTTTAAACCCTAAAAGCATTATTATATGTACCTCATGCATAACAAATTTATAAAACAAAGACACCATTTTTCCTTAGCGTAAAACACTATCTTTCATACATACTATATTCACCTTAGAGTCGTGCATACCATGAGTCGTCCCTCGGTTACACCTATGCTCATTTAGAGTGTCAACTTAATTGAACCAAAAGTATTTTCTGCTGCGTATAAATATACTTTTATTTGTGGACTAGCTGATCCACCGTGCCGAGGGATACGACCTTTCAACCTAGCTGGTTTTCTCTTATAATTAATCAACGATTTTCCTTAAAATCAAATGTCTGGAGTTTTGCTTGAGCGTGTGCAGTTATCCCCTACACGACGTGGCATCACGACACGTGTTTTCTCTTGCTCTGATACGATTTTGTCGTTGAGAAAATGCGGGTTGTGACAGTGTACCCCTATACAGACACCAAAAATTCTCTTGGACACGACCAGCTCGATAACAATTTTTGGGGTGTTACATAAGGAGTGACATCAGATGGAAGGACATCGGGTATGATGTCATCCTGTGAAGGTGATGCAGTAGGAGATGGTATTGGAGTGGAATGGTCATGTACAGGTGAAGTCGGAGTAGATGGTAGGGAGGTGAGTAGATTAAAAGTGGGGGATGACAGTAATATGTCAGGATGTTTGTCATGAAGATGAGGTGGAAGAGGAGATAAAGGTAGGGTGATGTGCTCAGGAGATGGAACTGGTGTTGGAAGATATATTGGTGAAGCATGTTGTTGTTGACGAGGATGTGGTCATTGAGGAGATGGTGAAGGAATTCTGGTGGAGGGAGGTACAACTTCTGGAAGTGGAGGAGTTATTGTTGGAAGAGGTGTTGTTGGAAGAGGAGGTGGAATGGGAACTTCTTCAACACTAGGGTGGGGAGTGCATGATACAACCCTAGTGCCCTCAGAATGTGTGGAAGAGGAGGAAGATTTTGATGGCTTAGTGATTGTCCTCTCCCATCTTCCAAATAAGGCACAAGTCAGCCACTTGGAAGCATTTATGAATATGGTCTGGGAGACCAGTGATTCAGATGCTTTTCCCTGAAGGAATATGCCCAGTATTCTTCCAAACCAAACCTCTTTCTTATTATTCTTTTTCATTATCAAATAAAACAATAATTTTCCCTAGTTTACTCTTTTCTTTTCAACCAGAGCACAAATCACCAAGAACTGGTGCCTTGTAATGTAGTCGTGGGCGGTATGTTTTCCCAGTAGAACTTTGTCAACTAAATCGGTTAAGAACTTATACTCAGAAGATAAGTTTTTCTTCTGTAGTTTATTTGGGTTTTTCCAGAATGACCCATCTTTATCAGCATATTATCATAGTCATCACTATCCATTTCTATATCGTCGTTTCCATTCATCAAACCAAAAATCTGAGTCAAAACGGCGAGGGAAAGAGAAATTGGGTTACCGGATATGGTCCCGGTCATGGTATCTGCGTCAGGTATTGCGGAAGAGAATACCCATTCTCTAATCTCGGTTGTTGTGATCTTGATTCTATGGGTCATGAAGTGCTTGATGAGTACAAATATTACACTGATTTTTGGACTCATCTGGGCCAGTTTTATCATTTTAGCACTGCACTTGAGAGCTATAACTGCTTTTATTTTATTACTTGCCTATTTCATGATTAAGTGCACTTTAGGCCCGTTTCTGTGTGCTTTAGATGTTTCTAGGTCTTTATTGTTCTTTAGTCGTGTCTTGAGAATGTGGTGTGCACTTTTGGTGGCCTATCTACCTCTTTTGCTAGTGCAGGGATCGTGTGCGTGCTCCGGAACTGCTCGGGAGACCCCGACGACACAGGAACAATACGCACGATCACTAGACTTACTGCGCACGACCACTGGTCGTGCGCCACTGATCGTGAGCATTATATTCTCCTTTTCCTAATTATTCCCGGGTGAATGCACGAGCACTGGTCATAGTGCGCACGACCACTGGTCGTGCGCCACTTCTCGTGCACATTTACCCCTTGCTTTATGCAAATCTGTCCTAGCCAATCGCACGATCAGCGGATTCAGTGCGCACGACCACCGGTCGTGTGCCACTGATCATGCGCATATCTGCTGATGTTTCTTTCCAATTTGCAGGTTTAATTGGAAATTGTGCACGATCATCGACCGACAGTGCGCACGACCACTGGTCGTGCGCCACTGATCGTGCGCACTGCTTTTGCTGCCTCTATATTTAAGGGCCTGCTCCACGATTTAGGTGAACACTCGTCATTTCTGTGATCAGGGAGTGCGCGGGAAGTGCCATTCTACTCTCCAGCTGCTCCATCCACCTCCACCTTCATTGGTTGTCCATAGCCGGTGATTCTGAAGCTTTCCAAACCCTCCGGGGAAGCTCCCGGCCATTGATGACCTCAACTCCAAGCTTTTCACCGGAGTTGGAGAAGAAGACAACCTAGAGAACAGACTCAATGGCCTTTGAGGTGACAGCTCGTTGGTACCTGAACCCTCCTCGGACTGAGCCCGGAAGCGGATTGACAACTCGCTATTTCGGCCATGACCTGCGGTGGACCTTCATCCTCTAGTGGTTTACTCTTCTTCCTCTTCCTCCATTGTATAGAATAATTTGTTATTGTAATGAACTACATTTTCTACTATATGTCTAAGTGGATGTTTGTGGTTTGCATTTTCTTGATAGTTGTGTGTGTGAATGCGCCTCGGCCACTCCACATCCACTCCATACCCTACTTTCACCCGATTGCACTTCGCACAAGAACACTTCCACCAATTAGCTTTCCGTCCACTCGCCCAACCGAAGTTCGGTATCGGGGCCGATACGCTCACCTCACCTTGCGAAGCGGTGCCTTCCACCCGCACAGCTTTAATTAGTTTAGTAGATCAAGAAACTACAATCTCTCAAGCCCTTTTGTTTACTCTTTTCTAAGTATAACACTCATAACAATTTTTTCTGAACTGTTGCCGCTCTATGCTAATTGAATTCCTCAAGAGACCGACACTCGGGGATTTATTCCCAAATTTTATTACTTGTGCAATCAGTGAGCTTGCCGATTTACATGCATCAAGTTTTTGGCGCCGTTGCCGGGGAATGCAACAATAGAGCGACTTAGGATGACTGAAAATATTATTATAAGAGTTAATGTTTTCTACTGATGTTTGCTTGTCTAGTGTGTTTGCCGTAGTGAATGCAGGGTCGAGCCACCAGAGATCTTGTATCTTACGACCCAGAGATCGAACGTACTATCCTAGCGCGAATATGCGCCGCAGCTATCACTTTAGCCACAATGAGAGACCAGGTGAATATCGATGCCGGCAACCGAGTTGGAGGGATACCTCCTGGAGACCGAAATGGCGATGAAAATGAGGTGAACCCTCCTCAGGTCCGCACCATGAGGGATTACACTACTCCTACCATCGGGAGAATATACCCCGGTTTCGGACCTGCTATCACCAACTAATAGTTCGAGATTAAACCAGCTATCCTGAATATCATTCAGAACAACGCTCAGTTCTCAGGAATGGCTACTGAAGACGCTCATCTTCACCTGGCGGAACTCTCCAAAATTTGTGCCACGTTCCGCTAAGCTGGAATCCCGGACGACACAGTCAAGCTCCGCCTCTTACCTTTTTCACTAAGGGACAAAGCCAAGACATGGCTTCAATCCCTCCCTCCTGGAACAGCCACCACCAGGGAGGCTTTGACCACAAAATTCCTAGCTAAGTTCCACCCGGTAGATCAGATCATGAGCATGAGGTGGGCAATAGCCAACTTCCGGCAAGCTGATCAAGAAAGTTTAGCCGAAGTTTGGGAGCGTTTCAACGAGCTACTGAGGAAGTGTCCTAACCATGGATTCCAAATGTGGAACCTCGTCGAAAGTTTCTACTTCGTTATTGATCCTCACGACCGAGCCATGATTGATGCCGCCTCTGGAGGATCAATCATGAACATTGCTCCAGATGATGCTCTGAGAATCTTACAGGACACCGCCACCCACAACACTTACTGGACCGCTGGAAGAAACATCCCACGAAGCACAAGCGGAGTATTCACCGTGGGTATCCCCAAGCCCGCCGTCGTCGCCCCAGTGATGGCAATCTCATGCCAAGTGTAAGACCCCCCCTCCCAGATCCCAAAACACGACACGAAGGGGGAGTCTTATGCCCGGAACAGCCGCCTTGCGGTAGCATTAGCACACGTGTTAACGTGTACCACAAGACGCCTATTTCGCCGGCTACAACAATATCAATAGAACATGCCAACCCAACCAAATATAATAAGCAAGAAAAGTCAAAATCCACACTAAGTAATAATGTCCAAATACATGAATAGAGGAGAAGCTAAAACATGATTCTATAATATATCAGAGTACAGCTAAACATTGCCTAAACGGGCTACATTAGAGTATCAAAATACTAACATTCGTAACCGACGGTATCGATGACAACGTGACTTCAGGCCCTATTATCCTGGCCTGGCTGTCCTGCTGCATAGTCTGCGGCTGCTCTACCTGCGGCGTGACCTCCTAAAAAGGAAGACGTAGCAACCGTTAGTTGAAACGACTAAGTGGTTTCACATCCGCTCCCCCGGCGACTCCTCGGCACCGGGCGGGGAAAAGTAACAAAAGTACAATATATAATAAGTATGCAAGTAAAGGAGGTACAAGCAGGTGGCAGTAGTGTAAGAGTATCAACAACATGATCTATCAAATATTTAAGAGCTACAGCAAACTAACATGTATAAGTAACAACAGGAAAGTAACATAAGTTATAAAAATGCTCATACAAACTTATAAGTTAAGGGTCGGGTTACATAAGGTAACTCATCGTATAAGAGTGCCCATAAAAACTTATACGATGAGGATCTTGTTGTGCAATGTTATGAAATGCTATGAAATGACTCACCCATGATCACACCCATGTAATTGCAATGTTGACACAGACTGCAGTTCCCACTTTTCGAGCAGGTAGCTAACCTCTCAAGCATCAGCCGCTGTGTCCAGGCGGTGACAGTAGAACGGGCACTTCTACTACTAGGCGGGTATCCACACTACTTCACCTAGGCCTCCGTACGCCTCAACGCTAATAACACAACAGCGGAGCCGATGTGTACTATGGCCCAGCGGGGTCTTGGGTAGATATGCACCAAGAACACATCCCGAACTGGCCTTGCGTGACCCGGAAGGGGCCTCGAAAGCAAGCACGAGGACACAGCCCAACCGTTCACTTGGCATGGAAGGGGCCCCGGGACGTGAACACCGAGGACACAGCCTAACCGCCCAAAGTCTAACTATTGACTCCCGTCGGTGTGACGATTGGCGAGCCCGTAGACCTGCCACACTATCCTTAACCCAGGATTACGACACTGCGTGTCGACTTACACCGCATGCAAATGCCACATCAACATAACATGGAAGGGGCCTCGGAAGTAAGCACGAGTACACAGCCCAACCATCCATCCACACGTTATCTCAACACAACTAAACAATTGACGGTCAACACCGCACTTACATCCCTTCACAATACTACCCGTAGGTAGACGACGCTCTAAGTATTGGACTACTAAACTCATTCCATTAGTCAACCTTACTCATGGCCATAGTTAATTCCTCTACATGACTTCACAAATAATAACAACGTAATATAAACATGATGCGCATATAAAGATCTATCACACTTTCCATATGATAATGACATATTATAAACATGTTGCGCACAAATATCAACATTTCAATTCCTATCAAGTTAAATCGTTTAAATAAGATTGCTTCACAATTTGATTATATGAAATCGTTTTAATAAGCTACATCAATCATACAAGAAATGATTAATCATAAGACTTCATCCAAGCCAAGTAACTTGCAATATTAATTCCACCGAATCCAAATCCATCTTATATAAGCCCAGAATTTAGGTGCAGTTTGAATCTGGATAGCAACTTCGACCGAAGATTCCTGAGGCTACAAGAATTCGATGAAGACGTGTAACCCCACGATGGAAAGGTCATTCCGTGGTCTACAACTTCCGTATTCAGACCTTAACCCAGATTTGACATTATCCTATTTGAAATCGGACATGAAGTCCACTGCGTACAGAACACAATTTCTGCATGCAGAATTTGTTGAACACCATTGTCGTTTAGACATTCCTGTGGCTACACACTTCGCCTGAAGTCGTGCAACCATTCGTTATAAAGGTATTTGCAAGGGCTTCAACTCTCGTGTTTAGCCGAAAGCCCAGATATGTCCATATCATGCTTAAAAATGGCCACGAAGATCGCTGCGCGCAGGATACAGATTCTCCATACATCTTAAGGCGGAATGAACGACATCGGTTCACCTTCCTCCTCAAGGCGATCTTCCCAAATCATTCCAGAAAATCTCCTCCCTTATTCACCATCAAGAGGCCTTTGCTCTTCACGAAACCATCCCCCATCTCCATATAGAAGATCGGAGAGGTTGAAGACACCACTAACCAAGAGCACAAGCCCCGGATTGGCCTCACCCTAGAGAAAGCAACTTCTCACATGTCAAGACTCTTTTGAGTCGACGTCTCGCCTAAATATCTACAGATCTAGCACCAAGGGAGAGGGTAGGAAACTCACATCAATTCCAGCGGTTCCTCCATTTCCGGCCATGGATCTCGTAATTCTCCTTGGCGGCATCTTCTCCTTCACGGCGGTGGCGGATTTTCCCTCCCTAGAACTTGCTCCTGCAGTTCTCCTTCTACAGAAGTTCTCTAAGAAAACAGGGATTAAGTGAGCGTGGAAATGGCTAGGGTTTTCTCTCCCCCTTATATATGAAAAGTGACACGGGTAGGGACACGGCCGTGTCCTTACCAGTGTCCTGCCTGGGCGAAGCGACAATGACAGTTTTCGTGTCGGTTCAATAGTTGACATGGGTAGGGACACGCCCGTGTCCCGACCTGTGACCACATGATACGGCCGTGTGCCCTGGCCATGTCCTTCTCTGAATACATTTCGATGATCTCAACATTTCGTCGAACTCGATCAGAATCATCGACTGGAGCACACGGGTAGGGACACGCCCGTGTCTCTACCCGTGTCATGTTAATTCTTCGAAGTCGATGCGCAGTTCATCGATCTTGACACCTCTCGTCGAGTGTAACTCGACACACATGGGTAGGGACACGCCTGTGTCGCTACCCGTGTCACATGATGTCGACACAGCTCGTCAGTCTCGACACGCCCTGTCGAGTGTAACGCGACACTCACGGGTAGGGACACGCCCGTGTCGCTACCCGTGTCACAAGATGTCGACACAGCTCGCCGATCTCAACATGCCTCGTCGAGTTCAGCACACACGGGTAGGGACACGCCCGTATCTCTACCCGTGTCTCATGCTTGTCTAATTTCTCCTCCTTTTCACATGTGCTGCCCTGTTGTCAGCACTCCCCATGAACCCTAGTCAGCTCTCCTGACTCAAAACACGCACGAGGGGCCAAGTGCGATTTGGGACGTTACAAATCCTATAAATAAAATAAAAGATTTCGCCCCTGAAATCAAGCTCAGGCTATGTGGAGAAAAGCATAACCGAAAATTTAACATATGCTTTTAAATAAAATTACCTTGAGCAAACAACACCGGGTAGCGTTGCTGCATCAAATCCAATGGCTCCCATGTGTACTCCTCCTTCCCATGATTAGACCATAGCACCTTCACCAAGGGAACACTTTTGTAGCGCAATATTCTCGTCTCGCTATCTACGATCCGCACCGGCTCTAGTCGCACAGACCTATCTGACGCCACTGCACCATCAGTAGTGGGAATATATTGGTCGGGCCGCAACAGTTCTTTTCGAAGCCACGACACATGGAACACGTCGTGGAGATTCCCTAGTTCTGGTGGTAACTCCAATCGATAAGCCAACGGGCCAATCCATTCTAGTATAGTATAAGGCCCAACATACCTTGGGCTGAGCTTTTTCACCCCACGCACCCGCGACACTCCATGCATCGGCCGAATCTTGAGGAACACTTTATCACCCACTTGGAACTCCACCATTCGGTGCTTTGCATTATAATACTTCGCCTGCCGACTTTGAGCCTCCAACATTCGATCCCGTATCAATCTGACTGCCGCATCAGTATCATCTATAGATTCATTTCCCAATACCTTCGGATCTTCGTCCTGCACCCAAGACAAGGGAGTCCTGCACCTTCTTCCGTAAAGGACTTCATGGGGTGCCATACCGATGCTCGCCTGATGGCTATTATTGTAGGAGAATTCCACCAGTGGTATGAGTCTTTCCCACGGTTCTCCTATGTCCAGCACACACAACCTCAACAAATCCTCCAGTGTTCTGATGGTCCGCTCAGACTGCCCGTCCGTCTGAGGGTGAAATGCAGTACTAAAGGTTAGGCGCGAGCCCAAATACGCCTGTACCGCCTTCCACTCCTTGGATGTAAACCGACCATCCCGATCCGAAACAATTGTCTTGGGCACGCCATGATACCGTACAAATTGCTGCACAAAAAGGCGTACCAAAACATCCACGTGTGCTTCCTTCTTCATTGGAATGAACCGGGCCGCCTTTGTCAGTCGATCAACAATAACCCATATTGAATCATTCCCGGAGCGGGAGCGAGGTAGCCCATGGACAAAGTCCATGGAGATATCCTCGAACTTCCATTCGGGGATGGGCAACGACTGCAACAAACCACCGGGACTCCTACATTCATCCTTCACTCTTTGACAAGCTTTGCAATGTGTAACATAGTAACGAACATCCTTCTTCATTCCTGGCCAGCACATGGTCTTCCGTAAGCTGGCGTACATTTTGGCAATACCCGGGTGTACAGAATATTGAGAGGAATGTGCCTCTCTCAAGATATCCTCCCGGATTTTGCCACCCTTGGGAATTTAGAGCCTGCTACGAAAATAAACGAGGCTGTCTTTTAGTGTGTACTCATCGGTGGTCCCATCTTCAATTGCCTTGATTGCTGGGGCCAAGGCCGCATCCATTCCTTGCTCCACCTGAATCCGGTCCCGGATATCACAAACTATGCTCATGCTTGCCAAATACTCTGCATACTCTGCCGAAGGAGCCTTGAATACTAGAGTAATTTCCATCTCCTCGATCATCCGAGCCAACTCCATACTCATCAACCGAGACTCTGGGCTAGAGCCTGGCACTTTTCTACTCAAGGCATTGGCAACTGAGTTCGCTTTCCCAGGGTGGTAGTTCATGGTGAACTCATAGTCGCATAGAAATTGCAACCACCGCCGTTGTCTCAGGTTCAACTCCTTCTGAGTGTGGACATACTTCAAGTTTTTGTGATCGAAAAAGATCTCGCAATGGACGCCATATAGATAATGCCTCCAGACCTTCAAAGCGAACACCACTGCTCCCAACTCCAAATCATGGACCGGGTAATTAATTTCATGTTTCTTTAACTATCTTGAAGCATATGCGATCACATGCCCGTACTGCATCAGTACCGCTCCCATCCCTTGATACGATGCGTCGGTGTAAACCTGAAATCCTTCCTTCCCAGATGGAAGTGCAAGGATGGGGGCGGAGGTAAGCCTATCCTTCAGCCCTTGGAATGCCGCTTCACATTGGGGAGTCCACTCAAATGGCACACCTTTCTTTGTCAATGAGGTAAGAGGAAGGGCAACCTTTAAAAATCCTTTCACAAACTTGCAGTAGTACCCGACAAGTCCAAGGAAACTCCTCACATCGGCCGCTGACTTCAAGGGCGACCACTCCTTCACGACTCGCACCTTTGCTGGATCCACTGTGAATCCTGCTACACTGATCACATGCCCCAAGAAGGCAACCTCCTTAAGCCAGAATTCACACTTGCTAAACTTGGCGTACAAGGCGTGCTCCTTCAATTTCTTCAAAACTAAGGTCAGGTGCTCGACATGCTCCTCCTCCATCTTTGAGTAGACCAAGATGTCGTCGATGAAAACAATGATGAAGATGTCCAAATATGGTTCAAACACCTTGTTCATCAGGATCATGAAGTTCGAAGGGGCATTTGTGAGCCCAAACGGCATTACTGTGAACTCATACAAACCATATCTCGAACTGAAGGCTGTTTTCTGAATGTCCCTTTATTGTATCCTCAAGTGATAGTATCCGGAGCGCAAATCCAGTTTAGAGAACCAATGTGCTCCCACTAGCTGATCGAACAACTCGTTGATCCGAGGTAGCGGATAAGTGTTCCGCACCGTTAACCGATTGAGTTCGCGATAATCAATGCACAAACGCAGGGTTCCATCCTTCTTCTTCACAAACAGCACAGGGGCTCCCCAGGGTGATGAACTGGGGCGAACGAACCCTGACTCCACCAGTTCTTGCAATTGAACTCTAAACTCCGCGAGTTCTTTTGGTTCCATTCTGTACGGAGCCTTGGATACAGGCTTGGCACCAGATACTAGATTAATCTGGAAGTCAACATCTCTATGCGGAGGTAATCCTGGTAGCTTCTCAGGAAATACATCGTGAAAATCCCGCACTACTCGTACATCCTTTAATTCCAATGCTTCTTCCTTCAACTCGAACCAGATCATGAAGACCTCGTCCCCCTTCATATGAGCTTTTATAACCTGGACGGAAGATAACATCATGCGAGGCGCGAAGCCAATACCTTGGAAGATGACGTCAGAGTCTCCATGTCTCAAATAGGTCCGCTTCTCCGCGCAGTCGATCCTCGCGAAGTGCCAATCCAGCCATGCCATGCCCAAAATGAAGTCAAACTCCAGCATTTTCAGAACCGTGGTCGGCGTATCAAAGGCCTTCCCATCAATAAATAACTCCAACTCGCACTTGGCAGTTGCGATCATCTCCGAGCCTTCCGGAAGGCGCACACATCGGACTATGCCAGTGAAGTACAGTACACCCTCCACGTCTTTTATGAAATCATCGGACATAAAGGAGTGTGAGGCACCGTTATCGAACAGTGCATAGGCCGTCTTCCAGCCAATAATCATGGTGCCTAAGTACCAATAACCAAAACTTATTGCCAGGTGTTTAGTAAGTCTTAATCAATTCAAGTTACACCATGAAAATATGTTAATTAATTAAATCATACCTGCAATCACATCTTGGGGGTTCCGTTCCTACGCCATGTCAAGCGCGTACGCCTGATCCCTAGCACGGCCGGGATTACCTCCTCGCGGTCCTCATCCTCGACCACGCATATATCCCCATCCTCGTGGGGCTGCTGGAGGGAGAGCAGGAGGGAGAGCAGGAGGGGTATTCCCATATAGCTGCGGGCAGAAATGTCGGATGTGGCCCGACTGGTTGCATTTGAAGCACACCAGCCCACAACTCCCTTCAGGTTGTTGAAATTGCTGAGGCTATGGGGGTGGAGGCAACGCAGGCGGCTGTAGAACCGGATGCTCCACCCTATAGTTCTGGTGGACACGCCCTCCACCTCTTTGATATCCTCTTCCTCCTCTGAAGTCTCGCCTCCTTCTATTCCATGGGTCGGCTTCCATCATGTCCTCCGCAGGCCTATTACTGCATCCCAACTGGTCCGCCTCCAATATTTTCGCCATATCAATGATCTCCGCCAAGCTTCCATCCACTATAAACAAAAGGGACTGCCTTAGGGGATCTCGCAGCCCTTTGTAGAAGCGCTTGGAATAACCTCTGTCATCCAACTCGTAAGAACCCGCAAACCTTGCGAGATGCTGGAATTCCCGCTGGTATTCTGTAACCGACTTTGATCCCTGCTTTAGTAGAAGAAACCTCTGATCAAGCTCATCTCGGGCTGATGTAGGGATAAAGTTCTCCAAGAAAACACCCGAGAACTCAATCCAACTTAACTCTGTGTAGACCCGGCCTTGGAAGGTAGAGCCCATGAGGGGCTTCCACCACCTCTTAGCATGTGAGTCCATGACAGACACCGCCAATGTCACTGCCATGTTGGCAGGGCAATGGATACCAGCCAACAACTCCTGAACCATGTCTACCCATTCCTCTGTACTACGGCTGACTCCGTCCCAAGGTAGGCGGGAGGGGAGAGAGCCCGGAAGGTGCTCAGCCAGTTGGACCTCGGGTCCTGTTGTTGCACCGGGGGCTGCTGCGCCCTAAAGGCATCGAGGATCGCAGTGAGCATCAGCCCCAACTCAGATTGTTGGAACTGAGTGGGAGTGGTTATGGAGGGCGTAGGAGTGCCTCTCACCTGCTCAACGAGCGCTGGAATCTACACATAAAACGCAAACGTATGGTCAGGTTGGCTAATCTTAATGTCAAAGTTGGACATACGTTGCGTGAACTATATATGGGCACACCACTGCTTCCGCTAAGTCAGTTTGTCCCCAAACTAACTAATCAAACGGGGGTGACACCATTGTTGAATGACTTCTTTAGTTGAGGATCGTGGCAAACTGATACCATTTGTAAGACCCCCCTCCCGGATCCCAAAACACGGCACGAAGGGGTAGTCTTATGCCCGGAACAGCCGTCTTGCGGTAGCATTAGCACACAGGCTAACCTGTACCACAAGACACCTATTCCGCCGGCTACAACAATATCAATATAACATGCCAACCCAACCAAATATAATAAGCAAGAAAGTCAAAATCCACACTAATTAATAATATCCAAATACATCAATATAGGAGAAGCTAAAACATTCTCCTACAATATATCAGAGTACAGCTAAACATTGCCCAAACGGGCTACATTAGAGTATCAAAATACTAACATCCGTAACCGAAGGTATCGACGGCACCGTCACTTCAGGCCCAATCGTCCTGGCCTGGCTGTCCTGCTGCGTAGTCTGCGGCTGCTCTACCTGCGGCGTGACCTCCTAAAAAGGAAGACGTAGCAACCGTTAGTTGAAATGACTAAGTGGTTTCACATCCGCTCCCCCGGCGACTCCTCGACACCGGGCGGGGAAAAGGAACAAGAGCACAATATATAATAATTATGCATGTAAAGGAGGTACACGCAGGTGACAGTAGTGTAAGAGCATCAACAACATGATCTATCAAATATTTAAGAGCTACAGCAAACTAACATGTATAAGTAACATCGGGAAAGTAACTTAACTTATAAGAATGCCCATATAAACTTATAAGTTAAGGGTCGGGTTACATAAGGTAACTCATCGTATAAGAGTGCCCATACAAACTTATACGATCAGGATCTTGTTGTGTAATGTTATGAAATGCTATGAATGCTATGCAATGACTCACCCATGATCACACCCATGCAATTGCTATGTCGACACAGACTGCAATTCCCACTTTTCGAGCAGGTAGCTAACCTCTTAGGCATCAACCGCCGTGGCCAGAAGGTGACAGTAGAACGGGCACTTCTACTACTAGGCGGGTATCCACACTACTTCACCTCGACCTTATGGCCATGAGTAAGGTTGACAAATGGAATGAGTTTAGTAGTCCAATACTTAGAGCGTCGTCTCCCTACGGGTAGTATTGTGAAGGGATGTAATTGCGGTGTTGACCGTCACTTGTTTGGTTGTGTTGAGATAAGGTGTGGATGTATGCTTGGGCTGTGTGCTCGTGCTTACTTCCGAGGCCCCTTCCATGTTATGTTGATGTGGCATTTGCATGCAGTGTGAGTCGACACGCGGTGTCGTAATCCTGGGTTAAGGATAGTGTGGCAGGTCTACGGGCTCGCCAGTCGTCACACCGACGGGAGTCGACGGTTAGACTTTGGGCGGTTGGGTTGTGTCCTCGGTGTTCACGTCCCAGGGACCCTTCCGTGCCAAGTGAACGGTTGGGCTATGTCCTCGTGCTTGCTTCCGAGGCCCCTTCCAAGTCAAGTAAGGCCAGTTCGGGCTGTGTTCTTGGTGCACATCTACCCAAGACCCCGCTGGGACATAGTACGCATGGGCTCCACTGTTGTGTTCTTAACGTTGAGGCGTACGGAGGCCTAGGTGAAGTAGTGTGGATACCCGTCTAGTAGTAGAAGTTCCCGTTCTACTGTCACCGTCTGGCCACGACGGCTGATGCCTGAGAAGTTAGCTACCTGCTCGAAAAGTGGGAACTGCAGTCTGTGTCGACATAGCATTTGCATTGGTGTGATCATGGGTGAGTCATTGCATAACATTCATAGCATTTCATAACATTGCACAACAAGATCCTCATCGTATAAGTTTGTATGGGCACTCTTATACGATGAGTTACCTTATGTAACCCGACCATTAACTTATAAGTTTGTATGAGCATTCTTATAAGTTAAGTTACTTTCCTGCTGTTACTTATACATGTTAGTTTGCTGTAGCTCTTAAATATTTGATAGATCATGTTGTTGATACTCTTACACTACTGCCGCCTCCTTGTACTTCATTTACTTGCATACTTATTATATATTGTACTCTTGTTCCTTTTCCCCGCTCAGTGCCGAGGAGTCGTCGGGGGACCGGATGTGAAACCACTTAGTCGTTTCGACTAATGGTTGCTACGTCTTCCTTTTTAGGAGGTCACACCGCAGGTAGAGCAGCCATAGACTACGCAGCAGGACAGCCAGACCAGGACGATAGGGCCTGAAGTGATGGTGCTGTCGATGCCATCGGTTACGGATGTTAGTATTTTGATACTTTGATGTATCCCATTTGGGCAATGTTTAGCTGTACTCTGATATATTGTAGAAGCATGTTTTAGCTTCTCCTTTATTGACGTATTTGGACATTATTACTTAGTGTGGATTTTGACTCCTCTTTCTTATTATATTTGGTTGGGTTGGCATGTTCTGTTGATATTGTTGTAGCCGGCAGAATAGGCGTCTTGTGGTACAGGTTAGCCCGTGTGCTAATGCTACTGCAAGGCGGCTGTTCCGGGCTTATGACTCCCCCTTCGTGCCGTGTTTTGGGATCCGGGAGGGGGGGGGGGTCTTACAAATGGTATCAGTTTGCCACGATCCTCAACTAAAGAAGTCATTCAACAATGGTGCCACCCCCGTTTGATTTGTCAGTTTGGGGACAAACTGACTTACGGATGTTAGTATTTTGATACTTTGACCTTAAGATTAGCCAACCTGACCATACGTTTGCGTTTTATGTGTAGATTCCAGCACTCGTTGAGCAGGTGAGAGGCACTCCTACGCCCTCCATACCCACTCCCACTCAGTTCCAACAATCTGAGTTGGGGCTGACGCTCACTGCCATCCTCGATGCTTTTAGGGCTCAGCAGCCCCCGGTGCAACAACAGGACCCGAACTCCATCTAGCTGAGCACCTTCCGTGCTCTCTCCCCTCCCGCCTACCTTGGGACGGAGTCAGTCGTACGTACAGAGGAATGGCTAGACATGGTTCAGGAGTTGTTGGCTGGTATCCGTTTCCCGACCAACATTGCAGTGACATTGGCGGTGTCTTTCTTGGACTCACATGCTAAGAGGTGGTGGAAGTCCCTCATGGGCTCTACCTTCTAAGGCCGGATCTACACAGAGATAAGTTGGAGTGAATTCTCGGGTGTTTTCTTGGAGCACTTTATCCCTACATCGGCCCGAGATGAGCTTGAGCAGAGGTTTCTTCTACTGAAGCAGGGATCAAAGTCGGTTACGGAATACCAGCGGGAATTCCAGCATCTGGCAAGGTTTGAGAATTCTTACGAGTTGGATGACAGAGGTTATGCCAAGCGCTTCTACAAAGGGCTGCGAGATCCCCTAAGGCAGACCCTTTTGTTTATAGCGGATGATAGCTTGGCAGAGATCATTGATATGGCGAAAAGATTGGAGGCGGACCACCTGGGATGCACTAAGAGGCCTGCGAAGGACGTGATGGAAGCCGGCCCATGGAATAGAAGGAGGCGAGACTTCAGAGGATGAAGAGGATATCAAAGAGGTGGAGGGCGTGTCCACTAGAACTATAGGGAGGAGCATCCGGTTCCGCAGCCGCCTGCGTTGCCTCCACCCCCACAGCCTCAGCAATTTCAACAACCTGAAGGTCGTCATGGGCTGGTGTGCTTCGAATGCAACCAGCCGGGCTACATCCGACATTTCTGCCCGCAGCTATATGGGAACGTCCCTCCTGCTCTCCCTCCTGATCTCCCTCTTGCTCTCCCTCCAGCAGCCCCACAAGGATGGGGATATATGTGTGGTCGAGGACGAGGACCGCGAGGAGGTAACCCCAGCCTTGCAAGGGATCAGGTGTATGCACTTGACATGGCGCAGGAACGGAAGCCACAAGATGTGATTGCAAGTATGATTTAATTAGTTAACATATTTTCATGGTCTAACTTGAATTGATTAAGACTTACTAGACACCTAGCAATAAGTTTTTGTTGTTGGTACTTAGGCACTGTGATTATTGGCGGGAAGACGGCCTATGCGCTATTCGATACCAGTTCCTCACACTCCTTTGTGTCCGAGGATTTTATAAAAGACGTGGAGGCTGTACAGCACTTCACTGACATAGCCCGACGTGTACGCCTTCTGGACGGCTCGGAGATGATCGCAACCGCCAAGTGCGAGTTGGAGTTATTTATTGATGGGAAGGCCTTTGATACGCCGACCATGGTTCTGAGAATGTCGGAGTTTGACATCATTTTGGGCATGGCATGGCTGGACTGGCACTTCGCGAGGATTGAATGCGTGGAGAAGCAGATCTATTTGAGACATGGAGACTCTGATGTCATCTTCCAAGGTATTGGCTTCGCGCCTCGCACGATGTTATCTTCCGTCCAGGTTGTAAAAGCTTATATGAAGGGTGATGAGGTCTTCATGATCTGGTTCGAGTTGAAGGAAGAAGCATAAGAATTAAAGGATGTACGGGTAGTGCGGGATTTTCCAGAGGTATTTCCTAAGAAGCTACCAGGATTACCTCCGCATAGAGAGGTTGACTTCGAGATTAATCTAGTACCAGGTGCCAAGACTGTATCCAAGGCTCCGTACAGAATGGCCCCGAAAGAAATCGCGGAGTTTAGAGTTCAGTTGCAAGAACTAGTGGAGTCAGGGTTCGTTCTCCCCATTTCATCACCCTGGGGAGCCCCTGTGTTGTTCGTAAAGAAGAAGGATGGAACCCTGCGTTTGTGCATAGATTATCGCGAACTCAATTGGTTTACGGTGCGAAACACTTACCCGCTACCTCGGATCGACGAGTTGTTCGATCACCTAGTGGGAGCACATTGGTTATCTAAACTAGATATGCACTCTGGATACTATCAGTTGAGGATACAAGAAGGGGACATTCAGAAAACAGCCTTAAGTTCGAGATATGGTTTGTATGAGTTCACAATTATGCAGTTTGGGCTCACAAACGCCCCTTCGGCCTTCATGAGCCTGATGAACAAGGCGTTTGAACCATATTTGGACATCTTCGTCGTTGTTTTCATCGACGACATCTTGGTCTACTCAAAGACGGAGGAGGAGCATGTCGAGCACCTGACCTTGGTTTTGAAGAAATTGAAGGAGCACGCCTTGTATGCCAAGTTTAGCAAGTGTGAATTCTAGCTTAAGGAGGTTGCCTTTTTGGGGCATGTGATCAGTGGAGCAGGATTAGCAGTGGATCCAGCAAAGGTGCGAGCCGTGAAGGAGTGGTCGCCTTCGAAGTCGGCGGCCGATGTGAGGAGTTTCCTTGGACTTGCCGGGTACTACCGCAAGTTCGTGAAAGGATTTTCCAAGATTGCCCTTCCTCTTACCTCCTTGATGAAGAAAGGTGTGCCATTTGAGTGGACTCCCCAATGTGAAGCGGCGTTCCAAGAGCTGAAGGATAGGCATACCTCCACCCCCATCCTTGCACTTCCATCTGGGAAGGAAGGATTTCAGGTCTACGCGGACGCGTCATATCAGGGGATGGGAGCGATACTGATGCAGCACGGGCACGTGATCACATATGCTTCAAGACAGTTAAAGAAACATGAAATCAATTACCCGGTTCATGTTTTGGAGTTGGGAGAAGTGGTGTTCGCTTTGAAGGTTTGGAGGCATTATCTATATGGCGTCCACTGCGAGATCTTTTCTGATCACAAAAACTTGAAGTATGTCCACACTCAGAAGGAGTTGAACCTGAGACAACGGCGGTGGTTGGAATTTCTATGCGACTATGAGTTCACCATGAACTACCACCGCAGGAAAGCGAACTCGGTAGCCGATGCATTAAGTAGAAAAGTGCCAGGCTCTAGCCCAGAGTCTCGGTTGATGAGTATGGAGTTGGCTCGGATGATTGAGGAGATGGATATTACTCTGATATTCAAGGCTCCTTCGGCAGAGTATGCGGAGTTTTTGGCAAGCATGAGCATAGTTTGTGATATCCGGGAAAGATTCGGGTAGAGCAAGGAATGGATGCGACCTTGGCCCCAGCAATCAAGGCAATTGAAGATGGGACCACCAATGAGTACACACTAAAAGACGGCCTTGTTTATTTTCGTGGCCGACTCTATATTCCCAAGGGTGGCAAAATCCGGGAGGATATCTTGAGAGAGGCACATTCCTCTCAATATTCTGTACACCTGGGTATTGCCAAAATGTATGCCGGCTTAGAGAAGACCATGTACTGGCCATGAATGAAGAAGGATGTTCGTTACTATGTTACACATTGTGAAGCTTGTCAAAGAGTGAAGGCTGAATGCAGGAGTCCCGGTGGTTTGTTGCAATCGTTACCCATCCCCGAATAGAAGTTCGAGGATATCTCCATGGGCTTTATCCATGGTCTACCTCGATCTCGCTCCGGGAATGATTCAGTGTGGGTTATTGTTGATCCACTGACAAAGGTGGCCCGGTTCATTCCAATGAAGAAGGAAGCACACATGGATGTTTTGGTACGCCTTTTTGTGGAGTAATTCGTACGGTATCATGGCGTGCCCAAGACAATTGTTTCGGATCGGGATGGTCGGTTTACTTCCAAGGAGTGGAAGGCGGTACAGGCGTATTTGGGCTCACGCCTCACCTTCAGCACCGCATTTCATCCTCAGACGGACGGGCAGTCTGAGCGGACCATCAGAATACTGGAGGATTTATTGAGGTTATGTGTGCTGGACAGAGGAGAGCTGTGGGAAAGACTCTTTCCCCTGGTGGAATTCTCCTACAATAATAGCCATTAGGCGAGCATCGGTATGGCGCCCCATGAAGCCCTTTACGGAAGAAGGTGCAGGACCCCCTTGTCTTGGGTGCAGGATGAAGATCCGAAGGCATTGGGAAATGAATATATAGATGATACTGATGCGGCGGTCAGATTGATACGGGATCGCATGTTGGAGGCTCAAAGTCGACAAGCGAAATATTACAATAAAAAGCACTGGATGGTGGAGTTCCAAGTGGGCGATAAAGTGTTCCTCAAGATTCGGCCGATGCATGGAGTGTCGCGGGTGCGTGGAGTGAAAAAGCTCAGCCCAAGGTATGTTGGGCCTTATACTATACTAGAAAGGATTTGCCCGTTTGCCTATCGGTTGGAGTTCCCACCAGAACTAGAGAATCTCCATGACGTGTTCCATGTGTCGTCGCTTCGAAAAGCACTGTTGCGGCCCGACCAATATATTCCCACTAGTGATGGTGCAGTGGCGTCAGATAGGTCTGTGCGACTAGAGCCGGTACGGATCGTAGATAGCGAGACGAGAATATTGCGCTGCAAAATTGTTCCCTTGGTGAATGTGTTATGGTCTAATCATGTGAAGGAGGAGTACACATGGGAGCCATTGGATTTGATGCAGCAACGCTAACCGGTGTTGTTTGCTCAAGGTAATTTTATTTAAAAGCATATGTTAAATTTTCGGTTATGCTTTTCTCCCCATAGCCTAAGCCTGATTTCGGGGACGAAATATTTTATTTTGTTTATAGGATTTGTAACGTCCCGAATCGCACTAGGCCCCTCATGCGTATTTTGAGTCAGGAGAGCTGACTAGGGTTCATGCAGAGTGCTGACAACAGGGCAGCACATGTGAAAAGGAGGAGAAATTAGACAAGCATGAGACACGGGTAGAGACACGGGCGTGTCCCTACCCGTGTGCGTGTACGTCGAGATGAACTCGACGAGGCATTCGAGATCGGCGAGCTGTGTCGACATCATGTGACACGGGTAGCGACACGGGCGTGTCCCTACCCGTGTGTGTCGCGTTACACTCGACAGGGCGTGTTGAGACTGACGAGTTGTGTCGACATCATGTGACACGGGTAGAGACACGGGCGTGTCCTTACCCGTGTGTGTCGAGTTACACTTGACGTGAGGTGTCGAGATCGATGAACTGCGCGTCGACTTCGACGAATTAACATGACACGGGTAGAGACACGGGCGTGCCCCTACCCGTGTGCTCCAGTCGACGATTTTGATTGAGATCGACGAAATGTTGAGATTGTCGAAATGTATCCAGAGAAGGACACGGCCAGGGCACACGGCCGTGTCATGTGGATACGGGTCAGGACATGGGTCGGGACACGGGTCGGGACACGAGCGTGTCCCTACCCGTGTCAACTATTGAACCGACACGGAAACTGTCGTTGCTGCTTCGCCCAGGCAGGACATGGGTAAGGACATGGTCGTGTTCCTACCCGTGTCACTTTTCATATATAAGGGGGAGAGAAAACCCTAGTCATTTTCATGCCCACTTAATCCTTGTTTCTAAGAGAAACTCCTATTGAGAGAAGGAGAGTTTGCTGGAGAAAATTCTAGGGAGGGAAAATCCGCCATCGCCGTGAAGGAGAAGATGCCGGCAAGGAGAATTACGAGATCCATGGCCGGAAATGGAGGAACCACTGGAATCGATGTGAGTTTCCTACCGTCTCCCTTGGTGCTAGATCTGTAGATATTTAGGCGAGACGTCGACTCAAAAGAGTCTTGACATGTGAGAAGATGCTTTCTCTAGGGTGAGGCCAATCCGGGGCTTGTGCTCTTGGTTAGTGGTGTCTTCAACCTCTCTGATCTTCTATATGGAGATAGGGGATGGTTTCGTGAAGAGCAAAGGACTCTTGAGGGTGAATAAGGGAGGAGATTTTCTTGAATGATTTGGGAAGATCGCCTTTAGGAGGAAGGTGAACCGATGTTGTTAATTCCGCCTTAAGATGCGTGCAGAATCTGTATTCTGCGCGCATCGATCTTCGTGGCCATTTTTAAGCATGATATGTCCAGATATGGGCTTTCGGCTAAACACGAGAGTTGAATCCCTTGCAAATACCTTTCCAACGAATGGTTGCACGAATTCAGGCAAAGTCTGTAGCCACGGGAAAGTCCAAACGAAAATGGTGTTCAATAAATCCTGCATGCAGAAATTGTGTTCTGTACGCAGCGGACTTCAAGTCCGATTTCAAAAAGGATAATGCCAAATTTGGGTTGAGGTCTGAATACGGAAGTTGTAGTACACGGAAAGACCTTTCCATTGTGGGGCTACACGTCTTCACCGGATTCTTTTAGCCTCAGGAATCTCCGGTCGAAGTTGCTGTCCAGATTCAAACTGCACCTAAATTCTGGGCTTATATAAGATGGATTTGGATTCGGTGGAATTAATATTGCAAGTTACTTGGCTTGGATGAACTCTTATGATTAATCATTTGTTGCGTGATTAATGTAGCTTATTAAAATGATTTCATATAATCAAATTGTGAAGCAATCTTATTTAAACGATTTGACTTGATAGGAATTGAAAGGTTGATATTTGTGCGCATCATGTTTATAATATGTCATTATCATATGGAAAGTGTGATAGATATTTATATGCACATCCTGTTTATATTATGTTGTCATTATTTGGAAAGTCATGTAGAGGAATAAATTATGGCCATGAGTAAGGTTAACTAATGGAATGAGTTTAGTAGTCCAATACTTAGAGCGTCGTCTCCCTACGGGTAGTATTGTGAAGGGATGTAAGTGCGGTGTTGACCGTCACTTGTTTGGTTGTGTTGAGATAAGGTGTGGATAGATGGTTGGGCTGTGTCCTCATGCTTACTTCTAAGGCCCCTTCCATGTTATGTTGATGTGGCATTTGCATGCGGTGTGAGTCGACATGGGGTGTCTTAATCCTGGGTTAAGGATAGTGGGGCAGGTCTACGGGCTCGCCAGTCGTCACACCGACGAGAGTCGACAGTTAGACTTTGGGCGGTTGGTCTGTGTCCTCGGTGTTCACGTCCCGGGGCCCCTTCCGTGCCAAGTGAACGGTTGGGCTGTGTCCTTGTGCTTGCTTCCGGGGCCCCTTCCAGGTCATGCAAGGCCAGTTCGGGTTGTGTTCTTGGTGCACATCTACCCAAGACCCCGCTGGGCCATAGTACGCATGGGCTCTGCTGCTGTGTTCTTAGCATTGAGGCGTACGGAGGCCTAGGTGAAGTAGTGTGGATACACGCCTAGTAGTAGAAGTGTCCGTTCTACTGTCACCGCCTGGCCACGGCGGTTGATGCCTGAGAGGTTAGCTACCTGCTCGAAAAGTGGGAACTGCAGTCTGTGTCGACATAGCAATTGCATGGGTGTGATCATGGGTGAGTCATTGCATAACATTGATAGCATTTCATAACATTGCACAACAAGATCCTAATCGTATAAGTTTGTATGGGCACTCTTATACGATGAGTTACCTTATGTAACCCGACCCTTAACTTATATGTTTGCATGGGCATTCTTATAAATTAAGTTACTTTCCTGCTGTTACTTATACATGTTAGTTTGCTGTAGCTCTTAAATATTTGATAGATCATGTTGTTGATACTCTTACACTACTGCCACCTGCTTGTACTTCCTTTACTTGCATATTTATTATATATTGTACTCTTGTTCCTTTTCCCCGCTCGGTGCCGAGGAGTCGCCGGGGGAGCGGATGTGAAACCACTTAGTCGTTTCGACTAATGGTTGCTACGTCTTCCTTTTTAGGAGATCACGCCGTAGGTAGAGCGGCCGCAGACTACACAGTAGGACAGCCAGGCCTGGACGATTGGCCCTGAAGTGACGGTGTCGTCGATACCGTCGGTTACGGATGTTAGTATTTTGATACTCTGATGTAGCCCGTTTGGGCAATGTTTAGTTGTACTCTGATATATTGTAGAAGCATATTTTAGCTTCTCCTTTATTGATGTATTTGGACATTATTACTTAGTGTGGATTTTGACTTCTCTTGCTTATTATATTTGGTTGGGTTGGCATGTTCTGTTGATATTGTTGTAGCCGGCGGAATAGGCGTCTTGTGGTATAGGTTAGCCTGTGTGTTAATGCTAACGCAAGGCGGCTGTTCCGGGCATAAGACTCCCCCTTCGTGCCGTGTTTTGGGATCCGGGAGGGGGGTCTTACACGCTGAACGCAAACTTCAGTTATAACAATTCGTCTAACTGCGAACGACGAACTTTGTATGGTTCGTCGAGCAGAGGTCGACGAACTTGGGGCATAGAAAATGACTACTGCCATTCTCTGAGTAGAGATCGACGATCTCAGCCCTATTCGTCGAACTCTAGTCGATGAACTTACAGAAATTCTTCAAACCCAGAAGGACCAAACTTAAATCATTTCTCTTACAGAAATTCTAAGACAATTAATAAACCATTCAATCTAGTAGCTGATTGGGTTATTCCACCTAAGAGATATCACCCCTTAGGTTATAAATCTCAACCTACTTTGTCAGTTATTTCCACTTTTTCATTTCAACCAAATAAAGGACCCAAGGTAACCTGGGTCAAGAACAATTGAGTTTTGTTTTTCATTACATTTACAGGTGAAGAGCTGTCCAAGGGTAAGTCAGACTTGGTACTTGGACAGTGGTTGCTCCAAGAATATGATAGGCAGCAAGGCCAATCTATCAAATTACAAGGCCAAACTTGGACCAAAGGTGACCTTTGGTGATTCAAACAGTGGCCAATCTGAAGGATATGGAGTAGTAAAGATTGGAACAGTTACCTTCAAGAAAGTAACATATGTAAGAGGACTTAAACATAACCTAATATCCATAAGTCAATTATGTGGTGAAGATTATCAGGTACACTTTAACTCTACCTCTTGTTCTATTATTAATAATGAAAACCAAACTGTTTTAATTGGAATTAGACAAGGCAACATATATCTAGTAGATTTTATTTCTGCCAAGACTGATGTTTGTTTACTCAATATCACTAGTAACCAAAATTAGTTGTGGAATAAAAGGTTAGGACATGTAAAACTTAAGAATATAGCTAGGCTATCTAAAGACAACCTTGTTAGAGGTTTACCTTCTGGCCCCTACAAGAAGGAAAATCTTTGCAGGGCTTGTCAATTAGGCAAGCAAACTAAAACTAGTTTCAAATCCATTAATAAAAGTTATTCACTTAGGATTTTGTATTTGCTTCATATGTATCTATTTGGAACCATTGCAGTACAAAGCCTAGGAGGGAAGTCTTACACTTTAGTGATTGTTGATGACTTCTCTAGATTCAGTTGGGTAGCCTTTCTGAGAGCTAAGTCAGAAACATTCAAGGTTCTTACAGATTTTCTCAGGACCATACAGATTGAGATCTCTACTCATGTTGCATTGATCAGAAGTGATCATGGCACAGAGTTTGAGTCTCTTCTTATGCATGAGTTCTGTGAGAAGGAAGGTATCATGCAGTGCTTCTCAGCTCCTAGAACTTCCCAACAAAATGGGGTTGCTGAAAGGAAAAATAGGACACTCATTGAATCTGCATGTACATTATTGGCAGATGCTTACATGCCTCTATCCTTTTGGGCAGAAGTTGTAAACACTGCTAACTATGTCCTGAATAGAAGCCTTATACATAAGCTGAAAAATAAGACCCCCTATGAATTACTTAAAGGGAAGAAACCTAAAGTCACATATTTTAAAGTTTTTGGTTGCATATGTTATATTCACACTAACAACAAAAGATACATTAGAAAGTTTGAGGCTAAGGCTGAAAAGGGGATTTTTCTAGGATACTCCCAAGTAAGCAAGGCCTATAGGGTTTTTAATTAATCCACTCTTAAAATTGAAGAGTCAGTCCCTATGAATTACTTAAAGGGAAGAAACCTAAAGTCACATATTTTAAAGTTTTTGGTTGCATATGTTATATTCACACTAACAACAAAAGATACATTAGAAAGTTTGAGGCTAAGGCTGAAAAAAGGATTTTTCTAGGATACTCCCAAGTAAGCAAGGCCTATAGGGTTTTTAATAAATCCACTCTTAAAATTGAAGAGTCAGTACATGTATCTTTTGATGAAGCTAACATGTCTTACAAGGAGAAAGAGATTTCTACCATAGTCTCTTTGCAGGTTCCACAATTGTGTGAGTCTATGGATGGACTAAACCTTACCCAAGAGGTGTCAACCCATTCTTCTCTACAGGTTGCTGAAGACAGTGAAGAAGAAATTCAAGTGGAAGTGGTTGAACTTCCCTCAACATCTAATAACATTCCTCAAGAGGAATTAATTATAGAAGCTGTTGCTGAACAAATTCCACCAACTGATCTTGCACACTTAGGGATCACCCCACATCTCAAGTGATTGGAGACATTTTAGTAGGTGTTCAGAGAAGGCATCAACTAAAGAAAGACTTGATGCATGCCTGTTTTCTCTCTCAAATTGAATGTCTCTCCATCCATAAAGCTGAGCAAGATCACCACTAGATCATTGTAATGCAAGAGAAACTAAATTAGTTTGAGAGATGTAGAGTTTGGGATTTGGTTCAAAGACATCATAACTACCCAGTTATTGGAACCAAATGGGTCTACAGGAATAAGCTAGATGCTCAAGGGCACATTGTGAGAAACAAGGCTAGGCTTATTGCTCAAGGCTACAGGCAAGAGGAAGGAACTGACTATGACCAAACCTTTGCCCCTGTTGCAAGGTTAGAGGCCATAAGAATATTCCTTGCCTATGCTGCTCATAGGAGATTCAAAGTTTTCCAAATGGATGTCAAGAGTGCATTCTTGAATGGAGTGCTTCAAGAAGAGGTTTATGTAGAACAACCTCCAGGTTTTATCTCTCTAACTCAACCCTCTTCTGTATTTAAATTGCATAAAGCTCTATATGGTTTAAAGCAAGCTCCAAGAGCTTGGTTTGAGATCTTAGCAAGCTTTATTTTAGAGCATAAATTTACAAGAGGAACCATAGATAAAACTCTTTTCACTAGACATCATAAGGACCAAATTTTGATAGTACAAATATATGTGGATGACATCATCTTTGGGTCTACTGATCCCAAATTGTGCAAGAGGTTTGCTGACCTCATGCATTCCAAATTTGAGATGAGTAGCATGGGTGAGCTCTCCTACTTCCTTGGTCTCCAAGTGAAGCAGCTCCCTGATGGTATCTTCCTCTCCCAAGCTAAGTATGCTAAAGCGCTTATTAAGAAGTTTGGGATGGGTGATGCTTCAGGAATGAAAACACCTATGGATACCAATGCTGTTGTGGATTCTGATGCAGCAGGGATTCCTGTAGATCAGAAGCATTATAGGGCAATTGTTGGATCCCTATTATACCTAACAGCTAGCAGACCTGATATCATGTTTGCCACATGCCTTTGTGCTAGGTTCCAAGTGAACCTTAAAGAATCTCACCTTATATTATTAAAAAGAATTTTGAGATATATAAAGAGTTGTCCTAATCTAGGACTCGGGTATCCTGTAGAGTCATAGTTTGAGTTAACTGGATACTCAGATGCTGACTATGCTGGATGTAGAGTGGACAAGAAGAGTAACTCTAGAACTTGCCAGTTCCTGGGTATGAGACTTGTCTCCTGGTTTTGTAAAAAGCAAACATCTGTGTCTACATCAACTGCAGAAGCAAATACATGGCTGCTGGCAGCTGCTGTTCGCAAATATTATGGATACAATATCAACTCCTAGACTATGGTGTCAACTTAAATAATTCAACATTATTTTGTGATAATAATAGTGTTATTGCTATAGCACAAAATCCAGTTCACCATAGTAGGACTAAGTATATTGAAATAAGACATCATTTCATTAGAGATAATGTAGACAAAAAGAAAATTAACCTAATCCATATTCCTACTAATTTATAGAGAGCAGACATTTTCACCAAACCCTTGGATGAGAAAAATCATCTGATCTTTATAAATCAACTGGGAATGATCAATGGAGAAGAGTTAAATTAGTTTATGTCTGCATTCGACGAATTTTCCAGAGTTCGTCGAATGGAGTTCGACGAATTAGGGAAAGTTTGAGAGATGCTCATCGAATGGAGATCGATGAATTCTCTGTGTGGAAACAATTTTCGTCGACCGGAGATCGACGAACTTTGCTTCAGAAGATATTTCGTCGAATGGAGTTTGACGAACTGTGTTCGATTCTTCTGGATGAGATCGATGAATTATTTATCTATAATTTACTTCGTCGACCTCAGTTCGAAGAACTGTTTCTTTTTCGTGGAACAGAGACTGTCGATTCATATTCTGGAAAACCTTATATCTAGGTTTTCTTCGACATCCATCCCGCGCTTTCAGTTCCTGTGCTCTTGATCGCCATTTTCTCTATCTCTCTTGCAGGTCATCAATGGCGATTCCAGCGAGCACCTTGGCTGCCATGAAATTCGACACCGATTTTGACATGGATTTTGAATCATTCCAACATTCTGACCCAATATTTCTCTACATTCTGGAACTACTAGAGGAACTTCGTCTCAAAGATTTTATGAGCAGAAGGATTAAACTACATGCAACTGAGATTATAGAATGGGTGTACACTTCTACTGTTTCTGAGGAAAATGTCCTGACAGGAAATATCGGGAGTAATGTTGTTTCTTTATCTCCCGCCGTTCTTTCTAAAATTTTTGGATTGGTAACTGGAGAAGATGATCTAGATATATATTCTGAGGAGTTTACTTCAATGCTGAATCTGATGAGGTTTATCGGGAGTAACCCTAACAAGTTGTTAAAGAAACAACTCTCTGCCGCTTACCAGTTCTTGGCGGACATTGTAGGAAAAGTGTTGATGGGCAAGCACTATGCGCATGATTACATCATAAGACACCAATTCCTTGTCATGTGCGCAGTGGTCAACAAGAGACATGTCAATTGGGGCACGATTTTCTTTGAGTTGATTAAGAAGAAGAACAACAAGAAAGAGGTTTGCTTCGGAAGAATCTTGGGGATTTTTCTTCAAGAAAAGGCTGGTGAATTCATGGTCTCCCCGACCATCTTCATCAATGCCAGCAAGCGCCTCACATGCGCTTTATTTGGCAGATGGGAGAGGACGATCTCCAAGCCATCCAAGGCTTCCTCCTCTTCCATCCCTGCTTCTGAGAGCACTAGGGCTATGATGGCCACTCCCCACCCTGCAGAAGAGGTTATTCCATCTCCACACCCTCTTCCAGCACCCCATGTAACAACCCCATCCGTTCATATGGTATATTCTAGAAGGTCTGGCCGGGGCCCCACAGTATATATCACAAAATAGGCGGTGAAGGTACAGGATGATACCAGAGTAGCGCATCGCACCTATCACACATCATTCTAGCGGAAGCCTAGACTACAACTTGAACTCCACATGAATGTCCAAACATAAAACTCCACATTTTATACATTATAGGAATGTCTACAACAAGCCAAAAGAGTTGGCCTTATGGCCTTACATGGCTTTCAAACAGTGGCCTAAACAAATTGGCGCGCAGGCCGGCCACAATAAAAGAAAACGCACAACAACACAGATAGCCTTCTAGGGCTAGTAGCAGTAGCAGCAACAGCAGCAGGAACATCAACCTCTATGCGTCTCGCTCGGCTCTCCCGCACCTGTACAGGGACAATCCACCCAACGGTGGCAAACAAAAGCAACGGTGAGCGTTCAGCTGACCAAATTATAACGACCCTACCCCTTCTCTCGGGGCAGCGGTATTCTTCCCTGCAAGCATAGCAAACCACAAGTATGGCACTATAGATCATCAAAATGTGCTTTCACGCACACAAGCCATCACAACCGTTTGCCACCCAGCCCAATGGTCCGTGTACTCAGGGCACATTCTTGGTGTTCTGGAAAATCTCTTGCCCACCACCGTATCAGGGTCATCACCCAACGGTAAATCTCTTGAGCATTTACTCCATGACGTGCAGCCGGAGTTAGTCTTCCTACACCGGGATGGCCCGTAGCCCCCCATTGTTTCATGGCGCATAGGCCGAAGACTCTTGCTATGCGCTCCAACATACCGCACCTTTTGGTCTCATGTCGGACGGACATAGCGCAGGTCGGATCCTCCACCCCCGTTGCTCAAATCTCCTTGCCTTCTCCGAGTACAGCGTACTCATGGCTATAACAAAGGCGCGGGTCGGTCTCACCAATCCTGTTCTTGGCATTCAAGCCTGGGTATTTCTCTATACCCATTTCTTTAGCACAACAGCGTGTCTTTCCTGGGCCTCCCAGTACTTCCTGTGACTCTCTCCACAGGTGGACACCGCACAAGCACAAATGTCAGGGGTCTTTCCTGGCTATCATGCCAGTACTTCCTGTTACTCGCTTCACAGGTGGACACCCTACGACATCAAGCATCACAAAAGGGCCTTTCCTGGTCACACCAGTACTTCCTGTGCCGCCGACACAGATTGGACCCAAAAACATCACATGGCTACTTTCCTGGGCTACCACCCCAGTACTTCCTGCTACTCCTTTTCGCAGGCATAACCCGTTGACCCCTTAACCTACACGTTATCACGGAGTCTTCTCCGGGTCGTATGCAACATCACCAATCCAGACCAACCTGTCTAGATGGGCTTCACACAGCATGCCTATTCCGTACTCCATTTCTGGATCTATATGCTAACAAAGGGGATTTCTAGCATCCACCCAAAGATTCCCAAAATCAGCCACCTCTTGGTGGGGGAAATCACAAAGCTATGCCAAAAAGAAGCCTTCACATGGCTAGGAAGAAGAGTCGTTACCCTTGACGACCGCTTCGGTGCCATGACCTCAAAGCTTGCTTGCAAGACTCGCAAGAGCGTTTCCTCCGCAACGCCGGCTTCGGATTTCTCGTCGGTAACCAGCAGCACCACCAACAGCAACCCCCTTTCCTTCTTCCTCCTCCTTTCTGTTGGAACACCCTATTACTAATTTGGGTCAGGATCACTATGTCTTTAGGAATCTGTGTTTGACCTTCTGTATAGCGTAATAGGTCAATTAGAATTGAGTCTAAGGGTTAGAAGTTTAGGATTGGAAGCTGCCCTGAAGACCAAGTTCTTCTGTCTGGAGACCAAGTCTGATCGTCGAGCTCAGCACGACGATTCATCGAACTCAGATCGACGATCGTCGAGCTCAACTTCGGCAGATCGTCGAGCTCCACTCGACGATCGCTGAGCTCAACTTCACAATATCGTCGAACTCCATTCGACGATCGGTGAGCTCAGTTCGACGATTTTGACTCTGCTTTGGATCCTTATCTCTGAGCTCAGTTCGACGATCTTTGAGCTCAGATCAAAGATTATTTTGCTGCTTGAGTTTTCCAGTTCGCTGAGCTCAGCTCGACGATAGCAGAGCTCAGTTCGACGATTTCAGATAACTTCCAGAATTCAAATTCAAATCAGACAGGAGTTATTATGCAATTAATTCAGAAGATTTGCTAGCCGTTTTCATTTATTTCTGGAACAAGTTTTAAGGGATTTTTCAAGGAATAATTCTGTGGACTTTCCTCCAGAAGAGTTTTTGCAATTAAGGATGCAATTAATGCAGGCCAACGGCTATCTTTGACAGAGTGATATTCTATTCTGGCACAGAGAATAAAAGACAGAATGTTTTTGAATAAAAATAGATGATATATAGAGATTAACAAAGAGAGGACACACAACTCAGAATACAAAGACTCTCTCAAAAACTTCTGTCAAAAATATTTCTGAAGAACACTCATCAAAGAGATCAAGTTTTCAAAAATCATCAGATCTCTTCATCTTTCAAAGTGTTCAAGGCCAACATCATCTCAAGACTCCAGACACTCAACATTTCAGCTTGCTGAAATCATCTATTGCTGGAGATCTACCTTTGAAGGCCTATCACCCTCAGCAAAGCTTTTCTTCCTGAAGATCTCAAGGACTCAGGGGGAGCTTTGACATCAATCCACTTAGTCTTCTCAGTTGATTGAGAATGAGAAGACTGCCATCACTCTCTCACCCCCACTCTGTAAAGGGTTTTTCAAACTCCCTTCAAAAGTTTGAATCTGGTTTTTGAGCACCTTGTCAAAAGCTCATTGGTGGTAAGACACCTGATCAAAAAATCTGCTTTGGTTTTTGAGCACCTTATCAAAAGCTCATTGGTGCCCAGGACACCTGATCAACTCATCCTGCAGTGGATTCCTACCTAGGGTGGTAGAAGAGTGGATGTACCCAAGTTTGGGGAACCACTATATTTCCTTGTGTCATCTGACTCTGCTTGTTTACTTTTTGTTTCTGGCCTTGATTTGTCTGTGCTTGGTTTTTGCATAGTTTAGTTCTGTGATTAGATTTATATTTGCTTCCCTGCTCACACATATTACAACAATTGTTGTAAAAGTTTTTCAAAAGTTTCAAAACACCATATACTCTATTCACCCCCCTCTAGAGTATATCAGATCTAGTTGCACTTTCAATTGGTATCAGAGCGAGGTTGGTTAAACATACTATATCTGGTTGGTTGTACAGGCTAACACTTGAACCCCAAGATCCTAAACTAGATCTGTTTTTCTTTTATTTTATTATTAGATTCTGTTTGCACAAATCATGGCCCAAAACAAAGATTATGCCAGCACCAGACCTCCAGTGTGCAATCTGTCAAAGTTTGCACTTTGGAAAGCAAGGATTAGACTCTACATGAATTCTATTGACGAAGATATATTTAATTCTGTTTTGACAGTGTGTCCAAGACCCCCAGAAAGCACAAGCACAAATGTTGTTCCACCTCCATCAGGAACAGAGGCTGACATCAAAAAATGGAAAGTAGTTGATGCCAAGGCTATGAACATCCTAGCCCAGACAATGTCAGATGACATATTTCAAAAGGTATCTGAATGCAACTCAGCCAAGGAGATTTGGGACAAGCTCTCAGAAATTGTCTCAGGCTCAGCTGATGAGAGAAAGGACAGAAGATCCCATCTCATCTCCCAATATGAGAACTTCAAGAAGGAAGAGACTGAGTCAGTAGGAGACATGTATAACAGGCTGAGTCTAATTGTCAGTGAACTGAGGACATTAGACAAAGAGATCTCTCTGACAGAACTTAATGACAAGATCCTAATGTGCTTCCCCAGCACTTGGGATTCAAGAATCTGGCCAATCAAAGATGCCAGAAGTTTAAATGAGATCACCACTGAAGCCTTGTTGGGTAAGCTCAAGTCTTATGAGCTGCTCATCAAGAATAGAGAGGAAGAACAGAAGGCTGCTTCACCAGCCACAAGAAAAGAGAAGACCATAGCATTCAAGGCAACTGAGGATCTGCCTGAAGAAAAAGCTACAGGCAATGATGAACTTCTCAGCTTGTTGGCCAAAAGATTCTATAAGATGGCCAGAAAGGACTTCAGAAGAAGATCATACAAGGAGCAGGATAAGCCAAGGTATGACAAGTCCATTGGCAATAATAAAGACATTATCTGCTTTGGTTGCAGGAAACCAGGGCACATAGTTCCTGACTGTCCAGAGAACAAGAATAAGGACAGAAGGGAAAGAAAGGAGAGAAGAAAGGAGAAAGACTCCAAAAGGAGTGGCAATAGCAAACCTTCTTCCAGCAAAAATAAGCATACAAGGAAAGGGTTTGTTGCTGAATCCTGGAGTGAGACTGAAGAGGAGTCAGAAGCCTCATCCAGCTCCAGTGATGATGAGGATGATGCAGAAGAAAAGGAGTTCTGCATGATGACAATCAATGGCTCACAGCACAATTCAGAGGAAGAAGAGTCAGAGTCAGACTCAGAGACTTAACCTGAAGAAGATCAGGTAATTAGTTCTTTTGATTTTAGTTCAGAAGATTTTAAATCTGAATTTAAAGCACTGTGTTTAGACCTACTAAAGTCTGAGAAAGAGATTATCTCTCTCAGAAATCAATTATCTGAACATAATGGTTTAAAGTCAGAGAACCTCAAACTCTCTCAGGAGTTGGAGAACTATAGGGAACAGATAGCTACACTGAAAAGTGGGCTCTCTGAGGCCAAGAAGCTTGAAGAATCCCTTAATGGGAGAAGCATCAAGCTGATGGACATCACAAGCACAGTGAACTCTAGATTCAACAGTACACTGGGCTTGGGTGCTTCATCCAGCCAACCTATAGTCCTAACAACTCCCATCAAGTTTATCTCTAGTAAGGGAAAGGGAGTTGTAGAGGTTGCCAGGAAAAATTCTGATCTGCCTCAGAAAACTAAGTCCCAGCAAAAATCGTCGAACGGAGATCGACGATCGCCGAATGAAGATCGATGATCGTCGAACGCAGCTCGACGATCTCAGGAAAAATCGTCGAACGCAGGTCGACGATCTCAGCCAAAGTCGTCGAACGGAGGTCGACGATCTCGTATACCTGACCTCAGCCATAGTCGACCGTCGAACGGAGCTCGACGATCTGACCCAAGATCGTCGAACTCAGCTCCAAGATCATCGAACAGAGGTCAGAACTCTGGAAACGTTTTCAAAGGCAAATCAAAATTGAATCCTAAGGATTCTTCATCCCAAACCTTCAACCCTTATACTGAATGGATCTTACCTCCAAGGAGATATCATCCTGAAGGATATAAGAGTCAGCCAGGGATGTCTTTCATTTCTGAATTTAGAGGTTATCAACCTAGGCCCAAGGTAAACTGGGTCAAAAACAAGTGAATTGTTTTATGTGCAGGTGAAGACCTATCCAACATCTAACCAGCAATGGTACTTGGATAGTGGGTGCTCTAAGCACATGACAGGGAATAAGGACAACCTCACTTCCTTTAGAACCAAGCTTGGACCCAAAGTTATCTTTGGTGATTCCAACTTTGGACAAACTAAAGGATATGGTGCAGTACAGATTGGATCAGTAACCTTCAAGAAGGTAGCATATGTGGAAGGACTGAAGCACAACCTGATCAGCATCAGTCAGCTATGTGATGAAGGCTACCAGGTGACCTTCAGCAAAACCTTATGTAAAATCAAGTCAGAGGACAACACAACTGTGTTGACAGGTATAAGGAAAGGTAACATCTACTTAGTAGAATTTCTTTCAACTGATATAGATATTTGCCTGTTTAACTCAGTCTGTAGACCAAATGTGTTATGGCATAAGAGATTAGGACACCTAAACCTTAGAACTATTTCCAGGCTATCCAAGGACAACCTTGTTAGAGGACTACCTTCTGGCCCCTACAAGAAGGAAGGACTCTGCAAGGCTTGTCAACTAGGCAAGCAAAATAAAAACAGTTTTAAGTCACTTAATAAGAGTGATTCACCTAGGATATTGTATCTGTTACACATGGATCTATTTGGACCCATCATAGTACAAAGCCTAGGAGGGAAATCCTACACTTTAGTAATTGTAGATGACTTCTCTAGATTCACTTGGGTGTTCTTTCTAAGGAAGAAGTCTGATAACTTTAAGTGTCTGACAGAGTTTCTCAAATGTATACAGATTGAGTTCAATACTCACATTGCCCTGATCAGAAGTGATCATGGGACAGAGTTTGATTCTCTTCTTATGCAAGAGTTTTGTCAGAGTGAAGGGATCAGGCATACTTTCTCAGCTCCTAGAACTCCTCAACAAAATGGGGTAGCTGAAAGGAAAAATAGAACCCTTATTGAATCTGCCACCACATTGTTGTCAGATGCTCATCTACCTCTATCCTTTTGGGCTGAGGCAGTGAACACCTCCAACTATGTGCTGAACAGAAGTCTGATACATAAACTGAAGGGAAAGACTCCCTATGAATTACTCAAAGGGAAGAAACCTAAAGTTGACTATTTCAGAATTTTTGGTTGCATTTGCTATATTCACAATAATGACAAGAAATACTTAGCAAAATTTCAAGCTAAGGCTGATGAAGGAGTGTTTCTGGGATACTCCATGATCAGCAAGGCCTATAGGGTCTATAACAAATCATCTTTGAAAATTGAGGAATCTGTTCATATTTCTTTTGATGAAACTAACATGTCTTTCAAGGAGAAGATTTCTTCTACCATAGAACCTTTGTAGGAACACTCTCTAGTTGAAGATATGAACAAGCTACAGGTTGCTCTAGAAGAAGAAAGCAGTGAGGATGAAAGCAATGCTCAACACATTGAAGCTCAACTTGAAGAGCCAGTTGTTGTACCACAAGAGGAAACAACAACACAGGTTGGTGAACAATCAACACCCCCTGTTGATCTAGTAACATCAAGAGACCATCCAATTACCCAAATAATTGGAGAACACTCAGCTGGTGTGTAAATCAGAAATCAGGTCAACCAAAACCTGTTGCACACCTGCTTCCTTTCTCAAATTGAACCTCAGTCCATTCAAGATGCAGAGCAAGATCCACACTGGATCATTGCAATGCAAGAGGAGTTGCATCAATTTGAGAGGAACAAAGTATGGGAACTAGTGCCAAAGCCAAAGGATCATTCCATTGTTGGAACAAAATGGGTATTCAGAAATAAACTGGATGATCAAGGAGTAATAATAAGGAACAAGGCAAGGCTAGTTGCCCAGGGATATTCTCAAGAAGAAGGAATTGACTACGACCAGACTTTTGCACCTGTTGCAAGATTAGAAGCCATCAGAATATTTCTAGCTTATGTAGCTCACAAAGGCTTCAAGGTTTATCAGATGGATGTCAAGAGTGCCTTCTTAAATGGAGACATCAAAGAGGAAGTCTATGTCAGACAACCTCCAGGTTTTATCTCTCCAACTTATCCTGATTATGTTTTTAGACTAAATAAAGCATTATATGGTCTCAAGCAAGCTCCTAGAGCATGGTATGAGACCTTAGCATGCTTTCTCTTGGAAAATAGTTTTATAAGGGGTAGAGTAGACCAAACTCTTTTTATTAGAACTCATAAGTCCCATACCCTACTAGTACAAATTTATGTAGACGATATCATTTTTGGTTCTACTGACTCAAAATTGTGCAGAAGGTTTTCTAACCTGATGCATTCTAAATTTGAGATGAGTAGCATGGGTGAGCTATCCTTCTTTCTAGGATTACAAGTCAAACAACATGCTGAAGGCATCTTTATTTCTCAAACCAAATATGCTAATGAACTGGTTAAGAAATTTGGTATGTCTGAGGCATCTTGTATGAAAACACCCATGCCTACCAATGATGTATTGGATACTGATGAACATGGGAAATTTGTTGATCAGACAACATATAGAGCAATGATTGGCTCTTTACTGTATCTTACAGCCAGTAGACCAGATATAATGTTTGCTACATGTATATGTGCTAGGTTCCAAGTAAGCCCTAGAGAGTCACACCTAACATTAGTAAAGAGGATTCTCAGGTATGTTAAAAGCTGTCCAAATCTAGGTCTCTGGTATCCAAAAGATTCAGCATTTGAGTTAACTGGATTCTCTGATGCTGATTATGCTGGATGCAGAATTGACAGGAAGAGCACCAGTGGAACTTGTCAGTTCCTTGGTGACAGACTTGTCTCTTGGTTTTGCAAGAAACAAACATCTGTGTCAACTTCAACTGCTGAAGCTGAATATATGGCTGCAGGCAGTTGTTGTTCACAAATACTGTGGATTCAAAACCAACTCCTAGACTATGGCTACAACTTAGAGAAGTCTAAAATCTTTTGTGACAATACAAGTGCTATTTCCATAGCTCAAAATCCAGTCCTCCATAGTAGGACAAAACACATAGAGTTTAGGCATCACTTCTTAAGGGACAATGTTGAAAAGAATAAAATTGAATTACAATATATCTCAACTGATTTACAAAGGGGAGATATTTTCACCAAGCCTTTGGATGAAAAGAAACACACCTTCTTCCTAAATCAGTTAGGAATGTTAGATGGAGGAAGTCTTAAATAATATCCAAGATTTTGAAAGCTAAAAATTGACCAAGACTAGGCAAAATTCTGATTTTTCTTAGTGTCTAGAATTTTCTGATCTATGAACTGCGCTCGACGATTTCCACACAGATTGTCGAACGGAGATCGACGATTTTCAGAATCGTCGAACTGAGTTCAGCGCCCCTCAGATAGTATGAACTATCTCCTTCGGTCAACGATCGTCGAACGGCGCTCGACGATTATGTTCACTGAACGATCGTCGAACGGAGCTCGACGCCTTCCAAGATCGTCGAACGGAGATCGATGATGTTGGAGTCTCTTCAGATTCCTTTAGCAGCCTAGATCGTCGAACTGAGTTCAACGATCTTTCCAATTCTGCGTCGAACCCTAATATAAAACTCATTTTTCGCTGTCGTTCTCTCTTGCGCTTTCAATTTCTCTGCAAGAATTTTCTTCCCTCCAAACAGTTCTACGCTTGTTCGTTTTGTTTGTTAAGTTTTTGCAGGTACAATGGCCGTATCAGTTGCTGTTCTAGCCGCCATGAAGTTTGATGCAGGCTTCGACATTGATCTGGAATCGTTCAACACCACTGATCAAATATTTCAAGACATTCTGAGCTTATTCAAGGATCAACACTTGTCTGCCCTCATGACCACCAGGATAAAGCTTGCCTCAGATGAAATAAAGGAATGGGTTTATACTGCTCACAATCTAGACAACAACACTATAGTTGGCTCTATTGCTGGAACTCAGGTACCTCTGACCCCCACAGTTTTAACAGAGGTTTTTGGTTTAAGGAATGGAGAAGAAACTGCTGAATTATCTGGGGAGGAGTTTTCTGACATACTTGTCAGGATGGGTCATCCTGAGGGAAACCCTAGCAAGTTATTCAAAAGGAACTTGTCTGTTGAGTACAGGTTCCTAGTAGATGTTGTAGGAAAAGTGTTGTTGGCAAAGCACTCTGCACATGACACTATCTCCAGACATCAGCTCTGCCTCATGGGAGCTCTGGTAGATAAGAAAAGTCTGAACTGGGGAGAGGTCTTCTTTGACCTAATAAAGAAGAAAATAAATAAAAGCTTTGTAAATTTTGGAAGGATTATTGGAGTCTTCCTGCAGAACAAGTGCCCCACCTTGCTAGTCTCCTCTGGAGTGCACATAAATGCCTCCAAGAGACTTACCTGTGCCCTCTTTGGCAAGTGGGACAGGCAGATAAGCAAGCCAAGAAGGCCCTCATCTAGTGCTCCTTCAGGGACCAGGACTCACAGAGTCACTCTCCCACAGGTCTCTGCTCCTGCAGAAGACCTGGCTGCTGCTGTTGCTGTCTCTCCTCCTCCTCCAAGTCCAACCTTACCTCCAGCTCCATCCACCATTACCATCTCTAGCCCTTCCCCAACATCAATTCCATCTCCAGCAACCATTTCATCACCTCCAGTAGACCAATTCCACCCATTGTTCTCATATCCACCACCAGATGTCACTTCTTCACCATCCATACCATCATTCACCCTTCTGGATGACTCCTACATGGATGATTCCCCCTCATCTCCCCCAGAATTACCCTCCTCTTCAACATCATTCCAAGATCTCCTCCACCACATCATTGACCAACCATCATTCACTCCATCCATATCCATACCCTTGTCCTCCATCTCCACCATTCCCACACCTCAGCCAACCATCCCTCCACTCTCCAGCCCTCCACTTCCAGCATCCTCAGCCATCCCTATTCCATCTACCTCTGCTCCTGCTATTGAGCATGTAGATCTCCCAGCCTTAGCTGACAAGTTGTATGAGCTACTTGCCCCCAGGCTCTCTCTTCTCATGGAGGCCTCCTTAGCTCCTCTACAACAGTCAGTGGCTGCTCTCTCTGCCAGGCTTTCCTCCCTCATTCCTCAGGCAGCACCTCCAGCAGTGTGCCTTGATACAGATGCATCTGCATCCAGATAGGGGGAGATGCCATATGAAGCAAGCCTTCATGCTGCTGTTGCTGCTGCTTCTGCTCCTGCTGTTCATGATACTGCTGCTGCTGGTGGTGTTGCTGTATCTGCTGTTCCTGTGGCTCCTACTGCAGTCTTGGCAATAGACCTAAGGTCTTTGCTTTCTGCCTTTGATACTGCATACTTCAGCTATCTCCCAGAGCCTAATGCTGTCCAGCCCCCAGAAGATTTGTCCAAGGCACTGGTGCCTTTCTCTGGCTGTGACCCCAGCATTATATCCTCCTTTGTACTCTCATTAACTGCTGCTGCTGCTGAAGAAAGAACTGTTTTTGCTGCTGCTGAAATCCCAACTGCCTCTGATGAGCAGATATCCAAGGATTTTCTGATGACAGAGGCCACTGATTTTGAGCCTGCTGAAGATTCTGTTGATGTTACTGAAGTTGCTGCTGCCATCACTCCTGAAGCTACTGTTGTTGTTTCTGCTTCTCCTTCTGTATCTGCTGCTGGATCTGTTGCTGTATCTGCTACTGAATCTATTGTTGTTTTTGCTGAATCTGTTACTGTCTCTGCTGCTGTTCCTGCTGCTGCTCCTTCTGCTTCTGCCTCATCTGCTGCTGCTCAGTTGAAGAAAGAGTTGATGAAGAAAATAGATGCTGTATATGATGCCCAGAGTTCTGACTCTGATGAGTTCAAGACAGACTCTGATGACTCTGCTGCCACTATTGCCAGGAAGAGGAAGGCTAGAAGCAAAGCTATGAAAAGGGTTCCTCCTGCAAAAGTAAAAGATGATAATGATATTCCCTATTATATTCTGGATAACTGCCAAATTACTGAACATTGGATGCAGTACTCCAAAAATTAGCTAAAACAATGAAAAAGAAGAGAAAGTATGAGAAGGGCTCCTCCCAGTTCCAGCACCCTCATCCTCCTCCACCACCTCCTCCTGATGCAGGTGCAGGTGGCAGCTCTGCAAGTCAAGCTCCATCTAGAAGCCAGGCTCCCTACCAACCCCATGCCAGATCATACCAAAGGGAAAGCCAGTCTAGGGGTTCTTATTCCAGGAGAGGAGGATAAAGGGGAAGTCAAAGAGATATTCAGGTTTATTCTAAAGGGCATTCCAGGCAGCACCCATACTCCAGGGGAGGACATGTTTCAGCTGACACTACTTCTGGTCCATTCCCCTACAAGCTAAGAGAGACAGTGTCTGCTAGGCCTCCTCAAGATAATTCTTCCAACAGGTATGAGCCACCTGTACCATTTGAGGACCCTGAGAAGAATCCTGTTGCTTGGACTGCTAGGATGAAGGAGTTGGCTGCATTAGATCAGATAAAGAAAGCCAAAGAACAAGGGCTAGACACCTCAAATATTTCTACCATGTCAGAGCAAAGACAAAAAGAGCTAGAAAGATATGCCTCCAGCAAATTCTTTGATGCAGACAGATATATGGAGTTGCATCCTGCTGCTGTGGTTCCCAGGACTTCAAAGCAAACATACTTGGGTGCAGCTGATGACACCAGGTCCAACAAGGAAGCCTTAAATCCAAACAGAGAAATCAAAATGGTTAAAGGCAAAGAGAAGAAGTAACTCTGTAAGGTGACAATCTTTGGTGTTTCTGACTGCTATCTGGATGCTATATATATATATATATCTCTGTGATGTTTCTGCAATGTCTAGCTGCTGTTGTTTTTATGCTTTTCTGTTTATATGTTGTTATTTGAATTTCCAAAGTCTGTAAATAGTAATCCTAACCCAAATAGGGGGAGATTGTTGGAACACCCTATTACTAATTTGGGTCAGGATCACTATGTCTCTAGGAATCTGTGTTTGACCTTCTGTGTAGCCTAATAGGTCAATTAGAATTGAGTCTAAGGGTTAGAAGTCTAGGATTGGAAGCTGCCCTGAAGACCAAGTTCTTCTGTCTGGAGACCAAGTCTGATCGTCGAGCTCAGCACGACGATTCGTCGAACTCAGATCGACGATTGTCGAGCTCAACTTCGGCAGATCGTCGAGCTCCACTCGATGATCGCTGAGCTCAACTTCACAATATCGTCGAACTCCATTCGACGATCGGTGAGCTCAGTTCGACGATTTTGACTCTGCTTTGGATCCTTATCTCTGAGCTCAGTTCGACGATCTTTGAGCTCAGATCGACGATTATTTTGCTGCTTGAGTTTTCCAGTTCGCTGAGCTCAGCTCGACGATAGCAGAGCTCAGTTCGACGATTTCAGATAACTTCCAGAATTCAAATTCAAATCAGACAGGAGTTATTATGCAATTAATTCAGAAGATTTGCTAGCCGTTTTCATTTATTTCTGGACCAAGTTTCAAGGGATTTTTCAAGGAATAATTATGTGGACTTTCCTCCAGAAGAGTTTTTGCAATTAAGGATGCAATCAATGCAGGCCAACGGCTATCTTTGACAGAGTGATATTCTATTCTGGCACAGAGAATAAAAGACAGAATGTTTTTGAATAAAAATAGATGATATACAGAGATTAACAAAGAGAGGACACACAACTCAGAATACAGAGACTCTCTCAAAAACTTCTGTCAAAAAGATTTCTGAAGAACACTCATCAAAGAGATCAAGTTTTCAAAAATCATCAGATCTCTTCATCTTTCAAAGTGTTCAAGGCCAACATCATCTCAAGACTCCAGACACTCAACATTTCAGCTTGCTGAAATCATCTATTGCTGGAGATCTACCTTTGAAGGCATATCACCCTCAGCAAAGCTTTTCTTCCTGAAGATCTCAAGGACTCAGGGGGAGCTTTGACATCAATCCACTTAGTCTTCTCAGTTGATTGAGAAAGAGAAGACTGCCATCACTCTCTCACCCCCACTCTGTAAAGGGTTTTTCAAACTCCCTTCAAAAGTTTGAATCTAGTTTTTGAGCACCTTGTCAAAAGCTCATTGGTGGCAAGACACCTGATCAAAAAATCTGCTTTGGTTTTTGAGCACCTTATCAAAAGCTCATTGGTTCCCAGGACACCTGATCAACTCATCCTGCAGTGGATTCCTACCTAGGGTGGTAGAAGAGTGGATGTACCCAAGTTTGGGGAACCACTATATTTCCTTGTGTCATCTGGCTCTGCTTGTTTACTTTTTGTTTCTGGCCTTGATTTGTCTGTGCTTAGTTTTTGCATAGTTTAGTTCTGTGATTAGGTTTATATTTGCTTCCCTGCTCACACATATTACAACAATTGTTGTAAAAGTTTTTCAAAAGTTTCAAAACACCATATACTCTATTCACCCCCCTCTAGAGTATATCAGATCTAGTTGCACTTTCACTTTCTCTCTCTCTTTCTCTCTTAACTTGAAGAAAGATCAAGGCCAAATCAAATGAGAATCACTTCTCAGTTTTCGGCCTTTAAGAAAAAGAGGAAGAAGCTTCAGCCCTTGGATCCCAGCTGAAGGAATGGACGACCACGATTTTGCCAAAACACAGATTTTGACCCGACACGGCCTCGGACACGGCCATGTGCCAGGCCGTGTGCCTCAAGCGGTGGTCAACCGACTTATCCAAACCAGTGACATGCCCATGGAACACGCCCGTGTCATGGGCCGTGTCACCAACACGCCTTCAGACACGCCCGTGTCTGTGGCCGTGTGCCTGGGCGAAAAAAATCCCAAAACATCCCGAGACTTCACACGGCCTGTGACACGCCCGTGTCCCAGGCCGTGTGCCCTGACACGGCACAAAGACACGCCCTGTCGAAATCCTTCGTCGGGCTGAGTTCGTCGACCCGATTTGACACGCCCTGTGACACGCCCGTGTCACAGGCCGTGTTCAACCTCTCGACACTCAACACTCACGTCTCGACACTCGACGATCGTCGAGTAAAAATCGTCGAGCACGCGACACGGCCTTGGACACGCCCGTGTCCTGGGCCGTGTGCCTCCTCTCGACACATCGTCGAGCGAAAAATTGTCGAGACAAAGGCTGATCGTCGACATAACCTCGACACGCCCTGCGACATGCCCGTGTCGCAGGCCGTGTCAGCTGATACGCACTGGGACACGCCCGTGTCCCAGGCCGTGTCACACAAAAATTTCCTGTTTTCCGAAATTTGGACTGTTACAATCCTCCCCTCCTACAGGAAATTTCAGCCTCGAAATTCAGATACAGGAAAAGCAACAGTAACCAGCAAGAAAAATGTTACAACATATAAAATTTTGTGTTACAACATCCTCTCTAGAGATTACGCAAAAACAGCTCAGGGAACTCTTCTCGCATGGTTTGCTCTCGCTCCCATGACAGTTCTTCACGGCCGCAGTTGTCCCACCGGACTTTCACCATGCCGACCGTCTTGTTCAGCAACTATTTCTCGGCTCGATCTTCGATCTGAATGGGTTTAACTTTCGCTGTTAGCCCATACTCCACCGGCACACGATCATCAGCGATCACTTGAGCTGGATCTTTCACGGCCTTCCGAAGCACCGAGATGTGAAAGACATCATGTAACCCACCCAAGTCCACCGACAGAGCTAGCCGATAAGCCGCTTCGCCCACTCGCTCAACCACTTCAAAAGGACCCAAATATCTTGGACTCAACTTTTTCAATCGTCGAATCCTGGAGACACCTTTGAATGGCTTGATCTTCAAGTAGACCCAATCGCCAACCGCAAATTCCACGTTTCGGTGCTTGGCGTTGTAGTACGTCGCTTATCGATCTTGAGCAATAAGCAATCGCTCTCGAATCGTCCGTATGGTTGAGTTTGCTTCCTCAACCTCATTTGGTTTAACAACCCGAGCTTCGCCCGCTTCTACCCAAGCCAAGGGAGTACGACACTTCCTTCCATATAGAGCTTCATATGGTGCCATCCCAATGCTCGCCTGGTAGCTGTTATTATATGCAAACTCGACCATATAGAGATGATCTTCCCATCTCTTTCCGAAGTCAAGGGCGCACATTCGGAGCATATCCTCCATTATTCTGTTGGTACGTTCAGTTTGGCCATCCGTTTGGGGATGAAAGGCCGTACTGAAAGTTAACTTCGTGCCCAACAGTTGGTGAACTAGCCTCCAATCAGTTGACGTGAATCGCCCATCTCGATCACTTACGATGCTCCGAGGAACACCGTGAAGCCGCACAATCTGGTCAACATATAACTTTGCCAAACTTTCAACTGAATCATCCCGCCTGCTCGGGAGAAAATGTGCTACTTTCGTTAGCCAGTCCACAATGACGCAAATGGAATCATTTCCTCGCTGCGATCTCGGTAACCCATGCTCAAAATCCATGGAAATATCATCAAATTTCCACTCTGGGATTTGCAGTGACTTTAGATAACCGCCCGGCTTTTGGCATTCCTCCTTCACCATCGCACATGTTTGACATTTGGCTACATAAAGGGCAACATCTTTCTTGAGCCCTGGCCACCAGAAAAGCTTCTTCATATCATTGAACATCTTTGTGCTCCCGGGGTGAATGGAATACTTGGTATAGTGCGCTTCATACATCAGTTCTTCCCTCAACTTCCCCACATTTGGGACGCACAAACGGCCCTCTTTTCGTACAAGACCGTCAATACAGGTGAATTTGCCCTCTGGCCCTTCATTCACATAGCATAAGAGATCTTCATCCAACTCCGTTGCCCGTCGAACTCGGTCCGCAAGGTCACATTGCACCTCGATCCAGTTCAAACATGCAATGGCAGTGGAATTCTTGTCAACACAATAGATCTCTAACGCCTCCAACACCTGGATAAGGCATTTATCATGTCTTTGTAACCAATTCGCTCTAGCCGGAATCCGCCGACTCAAGGCATCCGCGACAACATTCCCCTTCCCGGGCGTATAGTGAATCTCAAAAGTGTAGTCCCTAAGGAACTCCAACCACCTTCGTTGTCGCATGTTCAAGTCTTTCTGCTCCAAAAGATACTTTAGGCTCTTATGATCGGTATAGATCTCCACCTTCACTCCATAAAGGTAGTGTCGCCACAACTTGAGTGCAAAAATCACCGCCGCTAGTTCCAAATCATGGACGGGATAATTTCGCTCGTGCACCTTCAGCTGGCGTGAGCCATAAGCAATAACCTTTCCGCTCTGCAGAAGAACGCAGCCTAAGCCGCTCCCTGAGGCATCACTATAAATTACAAATCCATCGGTTCCATGTGGCGAATACAACACCGGCGCCGTGGTCAACCGAATCTTCAGTTCTTCAAAAGCTCGTGCGCACTCTGGCGTCCAAATGAACTTATGATCTTTTCGCGTCAATGTGGTGAGCGGCAAAGCGATCCGCGAGAAGTTTTCCACAAATCTTCTATAGTAGCACACAAGTCAAAGGAAACTTCGGACCTCGGCCACGGAATACAGATCTCGCCACTCTTGTATGGCCCTTATCTTCACTGGATCCACTGCAATGCCCGCTCCACTCACCACATGGCCTAGAAATGCCACCGATGATAGCCAAAACTCACACTTCGAGAACTTGGCATAGAGCTGATTTTGCCTCAACGTGTTCAACACCAACCGCACGTGAATCTCATGCTCGTTGTTGGACTTCGAGTACACCAGGATGTCATCAATGAACACTATCACAAAGAGATCCAGGTACTCACGAAAAATACGGTGCATCAAATCCATAAACACCGAGGGCGCATTGCACAGTCCAAATGGCATGACTGTGAACTCATAGTGCCCATAACGCGTTCCAAATGCGGTTTTGGGAATGTCACCTTCCCGAATTCTTAACTGGTAGTAACCAGACTTCAGGTCCAACTTCAAATAGACGGTCGATCCCACCAGCTGATCGAACAACTCATCAATCCGGGGTATCGGATACTTATTCTTCTCGGTCAGCTTATTCAGTTCACGGTAATCGATACACAACCGCAACCCACCGTCTTTCTTCTTTACAAAAAGCACAGGCGCGCTCCAAGGTGATATACTTGGGAGTATATAACCTTGCTCCAACATTTCTTGGAGTTGAACCTTCAATTCAGCCATCTCTTTTGGCGCAACGCGATATGGAGAGCGGGCTACAGGTTTCACACCTGGCACCAACTCAATTGTGAAGTCAATCTCCCGCTAGGGTGGTAGCCTAGGGAGATCCGTGGGAAACACATCTGTAAATTCTGCCACAATCGGAACCTCGCACAAACTGGCCTTAGGCTCAACAGCCTGAATTAGTGCAAAGTAACACTCCGCACCCTTCCGAATAGCCTTGACTACCTGGAGTGCAGACATCAATGTCCCGCCCACTCCTCGCATACCCGCGAACTTTGTCTCCTGTTCGGTATTCTGGCCCAACGTGATTTCTTTGGACTGACAATCAATCATAGCATGCTGCTCCGCAAGCCAATCCATCCCAAAAATCACGTCGAATTCCAATATTGGCAAAACAAATGCAGTTAAACAAAAATCCCGACTTCCTACTTGAACCGCCATATCGTAAGCTTGATCCGCAAGCATCCAATAGCCATTCGGCAACACCACTCTGACGATATCTGTCTTTGCACGATTGGGTATCCCAAGCCGCGTAATAAACTCACTAGACAGAAAAGAATGTGATGCACCTATATCAAACAGTGCTCGCGCCAGCGTGCCCCGAATCATCACAAAGCCTATGACAAACATGTCACACATACAAACCGCAAACATAGGGGTACTAAGCAAAGCATACAACCAATAGCATATGCAAAACTAAACTCATACCTGTGACCACGTCACTCTGGTTGATGGCCTCTTGCAGGCCAAGATTGTAGACCCGGGTTGCGCCTGCGAGGCAGAGGAATCCACCACCGCCTTTCCTTTTTCCACATAAGATGCTCCCGCCTTCTTTTCACTATTTGGCGGCATCGTACAATCTCGCGCAATATGCCCCATGCGGCCACAATTGAAGCAGACCCGAGTATCTGGCTTGGAGGTAGCCCCTGACGTTGCTCCCGTTGCAACGGAGGAAGGAGTTTGTCCACTAGGCTTGGACTTCTTGCCCCATCTCTTCTTATGAAATGATTGTCCCGATCGGGGCGCCTTCCACTCCGGTTGCGTCACAGCCAAAGCTCTCTTCCCTTGCACCCTTTTCATATCCTTCTCCAACGCGGTCGCGGTGTCAACCAACGCTTGGAAACCTTGGTTCACAGAACTTGATACAAGGAACCTCAGCTCGTCCCTCAGTCCTTCATAGAACCTGTTGGTCTTCCTCTGTTCATCAGCAAAAATAGAACCCGCATACCGCCCCAAGCGAGTAAATTCATGCAAGTATGCGTCAATACTGCCATCACCTTGGGTCAACCGTTGGAATTCATTTTCCATGGCTATCCGTTGAGCCGCAGGAAGGTGCTTCGCGAGGAAGAGCCGGGAGAATTCTTCCATTGATACTTGGGTTAACGGACGACCCGCCAAGTGATGCAACTCCATCTCATCCCACCATAACAGAGCTTCTCCTTCAAGCAAAAAGATAACTAAGGTGACTTTCTGATGCTCCGCCGTTCCTATCGCCGTCATCACTCGCTTGACGCGCGATAGCCAATCCTCAGCCTGCGTCGGAGTTCCCACTCCCGAGAACGTAGGCGGATGGAAACTCATAACCGCGTTAGCTGTTTCTCAGCCGCTCGAGGAGCCACATCCACTACAGGTTCCGACCTTGCCGCCACCTGTTCTGGCCTCACAGCCGCTTGCTCCTGCCTAAGGGGCTAGCCTTGGATCATTGTAAATAAGGCCTCCGCAACTAAACGCACATGTTCCGCAGACGGTAGAGGAGTAGGCACCGTGGCTGGTGCCGTACTTTCATCAGAACGCTGGGACTCAGACGGCCCAGCTCCACTTCGTGTCACCTAAGGTGGACAAGACACACACATTAGCAGTCGTACCCAAGCAAACAACACAAAATAAGAACACGCAGGTTCCGCAAACACACAAATATGCATTCCTATCATGGACATTCAGGAGTTCATTCGTAGACTTTGGTTTGCACAAACACGTGCTCGCCACCCCACAAAAGAAGTCGGCCACGACTTCGAGAGGGAAAGACCAAGACAACCGATACCAAAAATGTAACAACCCCATCCGTTCATATGGTATATTCTAGAAGGTCCGGCCGGGACCCCACAGTATATATCACAAAACAGGCGGTGAAGGTACAAGATAATACCAGAGTAGCGCATCACACCTATCACACATCATTCTAGCAGAAGCCTAGACTACAACTTGAACTCCTCATGAATGTCCAAATATAAAACTCCACATTTTATACATTATAGGAATGTCTATAACAAGTGAAAAGAGTTGGCCTTATGGCCTTACATGACTTTCAAACAGTGGCCTAAACAAATTGGCGCGCAGGCCGGCCACAATAAAAGAAAACGCACAACAACACAGATAGCCTTCGAGGGCTAGCAGCAGTAACAGCAACAACAGCAGGAACATCAACCTCTATGCGTCCCGCTCGGCTCTCCCGCACCTGTACAGGGACAATCCACCCAACGGTGGCAAACAAAAGCAACGGTCAGCGTTCAGCTGACCAAATTATAACGACCCTACCCCTTCTCTCGGGGCAGCGGTATTCTTCCCTGCAAACATAGCAAACCACAAGTATGGTACTATAGATCATCAAAATGCGCCTTCACGCACACAAGACATCAAAACCGTTTGCCACCCGGCCCAACGGTCCGTGTACTCAGGGCACATTCTTGGTGTTCTGGCAAATCTCTTGCCCACCACCGTATCAGGGTCATCACCCAATGGTAAATCTCTTGAGCATTTACTCCATGGCGTGCAGCCGGAGTTAGTCTTCCTACACCGAGATGGCCCGTAGCCCCCCATTGTGTCATGACGCGCAGGCCGAAGACTATTGCTATGCGCTCCAACATACCGCACCTTTTGGTCTCACGTCGGACGGACATAACGCAGGTCGGATCCTCCACCCCCCGTTGCTCAAATCGCCTTGCCTTCTCCGAGTACAGCGTACTCATGGCTATAACAAAGGCGCGGGTCGGTCTCACCAATCCTGTTCTTGGCATTCAAGCCTGGGTATTTCTCTATACCCATTTCTTTAGCACAACAACGGGTCTTTCCTGGGCCTCCCTGTACTTCCTGTGACTCTCTCCACAGGTGGACACCGCACAAGCACAAATGTCAGGGGTCTTTCCTGGCTATCATGCCAGTACTTCCTGTTACTCGCTTCACAGGTGGACACCCTACGACATCAAGCATCACAAAAGGGCCTTTCCTGGTCACACCAGTACTTCCTGTGCTGCCGACACAGATTGGACCCAAAAACATCACATGGCTACTTTCCTGGGCTACCACCCCAGTATTTCCTGCTACTCCTTTTCGCAGGCATAACCCGTTTACCCCTTAACCTACACGTTATCACGGAGTATTCTACGGGTCGTATGCAACATCACCAATCCAGACCAACCTGTCCAGATGGGCTTCACACAGCATGCCTATTCCGTACTCCATTTTCGGATCTATATGCTAACAAAGGGGATTTCAAGCATCCACCCAAAGATTCCCAAAATCAGCCACCTCTTGGTGGGGGAAATCACAAAGCTATGCCAAAAAGAAGCCTTCACATGGCTAGGAAGAAGAGTCGTTACCCTTGACGATCGCTTCGGTGTCATGACCTCAAAGCTTGCTTGCAAGACTCACAAGAGCGTTTCCTCCGCAACGCTGGCTTCGGATTTCTCGTCGGTAACCAGCAGCACCACCAGCAGCAGCCCCCTTTCCTTCTTCCTCCTCCTTTCTCTCTCTCTTTCTCTCTTAACTTGAAGAAAGATAAAGGCCAAATCAAATGAGAATCACTTCTCAGTTTTCGGCGTTTAAGAAAAAGAGGAAGAAGCTTCAGCCCTTGGATCCCATCTGAAGGAATGGACAGCCACGATTTTGCCAAAACACAGATTTTGACCCGACACGGCCTCGGACACGGCCATGTGCCAGGCCGTGTGCCTCAAGCGGTGGTCAACCGACTTATCCAAACCAGTGACACGCCCATGGAACACGCCCGTATCATGGGTCGTGTCACCAACACGCCTTCAGACACGCCCGTGTCTGTGGCCGTGTGCCTGGGCGAAAAAAATCCCAAAACATCCCGAGTCTTCACACGGCCTGTGACACGCCCGTATCCCAGGCCGTGTGCCCTGACACGACACAAAGACACGCCCTGTCGAAATCCTTCGTCGGGCTGAGTTCGTCGACCCAATTTGACACGCCCTGTGACACGCCCGTGTCACAGGCCGTGTTCAACCTCTCGACACTCAACACTCACGTCTCGACACTCGACGATCGTCGAGTAAAACTCGTCGAGCACGTGACACGGCCTTGGACACGCCCGTGTCCTGGGCCGTGTGCCTCCTCTCGACACATCGTCGAGCGAAAAATTGTCGAGACAAAGGCCGATCGTCAACGTAACCTCGACACGCCCTGCGACACGCCCGTGTCGCAGGCCGTGTCAGCTGACACGCCCTAGGACACGCCCCGTGTCCCAGGCCGTGTCACCCAAAAATTTCCTGTTTTCCGAAATTTGGACTGTTACACCCCAATCACACCAACATTCTCATGTCCCTACTCCTCCTCCATCTCCACCTCTTGATATCCCTGATAGTCCATCCACCCCTATTCAAGAGAATCCATACCAAACTCCTCCATCATCACCTCTTCCACCTCACCTATCTACCATTCCACATTTTCATATACCTTCCCCTTCTCCTCCTCCACCAGATACCACCATAATAGATGCAATTCCACCTCTATCCCCTCCATCTGTTCCCCTCCCTTCATCTACTTCTCTACCTTCAACATCAACTACCTCTCCATCTTTGGACTCCTCAACTGTATCTACCATCATATCCTTGCTCACTCCCATCATCAAATCTCTCATCCAAGAGGACATTACACCTCTTGTGACTTCTATCAATTATTTATCTGCCAAAGTCTCTCTTCTCTCTGCTGCCCCCTCTTCATTCATGGGCCTAGCTCCAGGTTCTCCTGAATCAAGGCAGGGGGAGATGCTCAGTGATAAAGCAGTAGTAGATGCAGATGCAGAAGCAGCAGCAGCAGGTACAGCAACACACACAGCAGCAGTTCCTTCTACAGCAAGTGCAGATGCAGATGCAAACATTTTGCCAGAATTTGATTTTGATTTGATTGAATTGAGTCATTTTATGGAAACTGACATTGACTTAGATGAGTCAGTTCCAGAGCAAATAAAATCTGTTGGTGATTTCCATTTAAATCCCACAGTTAATTTGACTGTTTTGTTGAGAAGTTTTGATACTGTATATATGCAGTCTCTTTCAGAAGACCTCACTAAGCCACAGTTGGCTATTGTACCCTATACATCTCCAATAAGTCCAGTAGTTGCTAAGCAACTCAGTGACAGTTTTGCTCTTCCAGTTGTTGCTCCAACATCTACAGTTATTCCAGAAGCTGTCCCAGTTCCAGAAGATATCTCAGCACCAATTTTTGTTATGGATGACTCTCCTATGCCTGATTTGGATGAGATAATCCTATCTGATATTGAAGAGGAAAATAAGGCAGTTGCTGAAAGCTCTATCCAAATCACTTCTGCTTCTTGTATTGTTTCTTCTCCAACTACTACTGCTGAAGCTCCAGTTGTTGAAACTTCACCTTCTGCCCCTCCTCCAGAAAAGACTGCTTTTGATGGTAAAACTCTTAAAGCATTAGATGCTTTGTATGATAACCCTCAGGGTTCTGATAGTGATGATGAAGAAGATGATGATGATGATTCAGATGAAGAAGCGTCCAAGAAAAAGAAGAAATTGTTGTCAAAGAAAAGGAAGGCTGCTCCTCCTCCAGCTCCTAAACCCAATCCCACTGCTGACACTCTCTATTACATTTTGCACAATGTTACTCCTTATAAGGGAATTCCTGCATGGATGTGGTTATCAAAGAATCAGTAGAAGGAAAGGAAAAGAAGTAGGAGATATTCTCCTCCTCCAGTTCACAGATATAAAAAGGATCCACCTCCTCCTCCTCCTCCAGCAGCTGGTTCCACTGGCTCTAGCTCTCAGAGATCTGTCCCCATGCAAACCTACCAGAGACATTCAGGGAGATCCTATGGAAGCAGTCAGCAGAGGCAACAACCTTCAGGTAGTCAACATCAGCAACAACAGCAATAAATCTCTGAAGAACAAAAAGCTGACAGTCCTAAAAGGCCTTACTCTCCTATTCCATTTGAAGATCCTGAAACAGCCAATACTGCAGGAATGGCTAGGTTCCAGGAACTTATTGGTTTTTCTTTGATCAATAAAGCCAAAGCTAAAGGTAAAGACATTTCAGGTTTCATAACTATGTCTAAGTACATAAAGGAAGAATTAAAAAAGTTTGACAAAGGCAACAAGCTCTTCAATGATGATGATTATATGAATCGCCATCCTGAAGCAGTTGTCCCCAGAGCTACATCACTGAAGTTCATTGGGGCAGCTGACATGACCATGACTCAGACAGAGGCTTCAAATCCTAACAGAGAAATTATCTTCAAAAAGCCTGGAGAGAAGACAACAGAAGACAGGTCTATGCAGAAGAAGAAGTAATCTTTATTTTTGTTTCATTTCTTTCTGCAATTTGTTTTCAAACTATGCCTTGTTTAAACAAAGCCTATGTATATATATATCTATTACATGTGTTGGTAATTCTCTGCCAGATATATTTCTTTTTCTTGCTTTGTTTATCTGCTTTGAGTCTCTTAGTGACCTCACCCAAATAGGGGGAGATTGTTGGATCCCTAGTTGACTTGGGATAGGTTCACTAGATTAGGATGTGACCCAACATGTATAGCTAAGGTCAATTTTGTGTCCTAGAGTCTAGGCCTAGTCCTTAGAGTCAACATTAGATGGACCAGCCATCCTCCAGACTATCAGAGATCTCAAGACTTAGAAGATTTTCAGACTAAGAAAAATGAGTTCGACGTTCGTCGAACTCAGGTCGACGAAAGGGGTTCTGAGCTCGACGATCTTGAGACATTTCTTTGTGCTGAGCTCGACGATTTTTGTTCTCTGTTCGATGAAGACTGAGATACTTCAACAAGCTAAAGTCAGGATAACTCAAGAAGTTTTCTAAGTCCAGCTTCAAGCTTTGGTCGACGAATAAGAATCTGAGCTCGACGAACTTGGACCTCAAGTTCATAACTTCTCAGGTCGATGAAGTCCACTTCTCAGGTCGACGAATGCAGTACTCTGCTCGAAGATTTCTGGTCGGCGATTTGAATCCTTCTCAGTCAAAGGTTTCTCAGATTCTAAGTCCACATTCATTCTCAGCTCGACGATATAGGATCTCAGCTCGACGAATGATGATTCTCAGCTCGATGAATGAAGATTGTCAGTTCGACGAAGATTGAAGCAGAATTGACAAGATTTCCTTGAAGACAAATTATTATTGTCTGGTCGACAAACTCATCAGCGCAGCTCGACGAACTGTGAACTCAGCTCGACGATTCCTGTTCTTCGTTCGACGATTCCAGATTTGGTCTTCACCAGTTTTCCGTCCCTTTTCTTGGCGATGATTCCTTAGCAATTAAGGTCAGATCTTCTCAGAATGTTATCGTTAGAACGCGCATTAATCATGGATCATTACATGCCATTTTTCCATGGGACAGTTAGGGAAATCATTGACTGACGCTTCCTTCCCAGGCCGATTGCATTTACTGCTTAAGGTTTAAAATTTCGGTCGTTCCTCAGTCAGTCAGACAGTCAAAAAAAGAAAAGGATCAAGGACTACTACACAGACACAAGGAGTCAGACAGACACAGAACATTCAAGAACAATCTTACAGAAATATAAAGCTTTCATACTGCAATCAGCCTAAACCAGAGAACATCAAGAAGAAGAATAACATTCAATCACTATCAAGAGTCTTCTTCATTCAATTCTCAGGACAACTTCAGAAGGACAACAAAACTCTATCTGTCAAAGAAGTTCCTGAAGCAATCTCTGGTCCAGGAACTCAAGCTTTTGAAGACCTGTCACCCTGAAGCAGTGCTCCAGAATTCCTGATCCCTTCAAGATCTCAGGGGGAGCAATCTGCTAACATCAATCCACAAGTCTTCTCAGTTGTCATTGAGAAAGTGAAGACCTCATCACACCCTTTTTCCATCCTCTGTACAGGGTTTTAATTCCCTTCAAAATTATTACTGGTTACAAGTCTCCTACCAAAAGGCTTGAGGTTTTGGTTTTTGAGCACCTGAACAAAATCTCATTGGTGTCAGGCACCTGATCAAAAACCTGAGTGGATTCCTACCAGGGTGGTAGAAGAGTGGATGTACCCAGGTTGGGGAGCCACTATAAATTTCTTGTGTCGTCTGGTTGCCCTTTTCTTTTGTTTTGGATGTGTTGTTTTGTGATTGTTTAGGTTGCTGTGCTTATTTCCTTGTTTCCTAATCTGTTCACTTAGTTTTACAGCAAAGCTGTAAAAAGTTTGTAGTGAACACAATGCTCTATTCACCCCCCCCCCCCTCTAGAGTATTTTAGATCTAACTTGCACTTTCAGCCTTAAACTTATTTTGATTCTCAGGAAGCTCTCATAAAGGGGTGAGTTTTTGTCATTATTTCCTTTGATTTTTCTGGGTGCTGTATGGATTTGGAGGAGGCGTCGAGCTGAGCTCGAGGAGGCGTCGAGCTGAGCTCGAGGAGGCGTCGAGCTGAGCTCGAGGAGGCGTCGAGCTGAGCTCGAGGAGGCGTCGAGCTGAGCTCGAGGAGGCGTCGAGCTGAGCTCGAGGAGGCGTCGAGCTGAGCTCGAGGAGGCGTCGAGCTGAGCTCGAGGAGGCGTCGAGCTAACCTCGAGGAGGCGTCGACCTGAGCTCGACAACGCGTCGAGCTGTTCTGGGTTCTCGGCCTGACAAACCTCGAGCAGAATTCATCGAACTGGCTTTGCGTTCGATGAATTATGTACTGACTTCGTCGAGCAGGTATTTCCTTTGCATTCGATGATTTTTGACCTGATTTCATCGAACAGGTTTTGCGTTCGATGATCATCAAACTGATTTCGTCGAACGGGCTTTGCGTTCGACGAATTATGTACTGACTTCGTCGAGCGGTTGTTTCCTTTGCGTTCGATAATTTTTGACCTGATTTCGTCGAACAGGTTTTGCGTTCCATGATCTTCGAACTGATTTCGTCGAACGGGCTTTGCGTTCGACGAATTATGTACTGACTTCGTCTAGCGGCTGTTTCCTTTGCGTTCGACGATCTTCGAACTGATTTCATCGAACAGGTTTTGCGTTCGACTATCGGGATATGTTCTTCCTCCTTCTTGAGTAGTCTTTCTACTCTCGAGTTCTGCTTTTTGTTCTCGAGAAGTTTCTGCTTGTTCTCGATAATTCAATCTTCTACTCTTGAGTTTGCCTTCTTGTTCTCGAGAACAGTCTCCTTGTTCTTGAGAACGATCATTTTGTTCTGAATAATAGCTTCCGGGTTCTCGAGAACTGTCTTTTTGTTCTTGAGAACGACCTTCTTGTTCTCGAGAGAACCTTCTTTCTTCTCGGGATGCCCAGTTCAGCCGACCTAATTCTTTTCTTAAGTACGGTTATCCTGATTTGACCCTAGGTATATATATATATATATATATATATATATATATATATATATATATATATATATATATATATATATACCTACTTCTTATTTCCACCATCATTTTGACTGAACCTTCCTATTTATCTCCCGAACCAGAGCGGCATGAGAGAGAGAGAAAGTTTTTCCGTGATCCTTCCGGTGGCCGCCAACGGTGTTCTGGTGCTCGAAATATTCAACCGAATATAGATACGGAAAGCTCTCAGCGAGAGCTTCGTCATCGTGGTAAAATTTCCCACTTCTATTTTGGAATATCAAGCGCTGTCAATATACCTCCAGGCCTCCTATGGTAAGCCTTAACACGCTGACACGTATAACATTCTGACACAAATTTTGCGATATCATTCTTCTTCCCCGACCACCAAATAATTTGCTTTCGATCTTTATACATTTCAGTGGAACCAGGATGGTAGGCAACACTGGAACCATGAGCTTCAGTACAAATCTTAGGTCGAATATCACCAAAAGCAGGCATGCAAAATCTACCCCCAAACTTCAAGGTATCCAACTCATTTAAGGAGAAATCAGGTAACTCTCCCTTCTCAGTTCTATTTCGGAGATGCAACAAATCCGGATCATTCTTCTGGTGTGCTCTAGTATGGGAAATAAAAGAGGGCTCTTTTTATTCCAAACTAGTAGGCAACGTACTACTCCCAACTTCAATGTCCATCAATAAGAATTCTTTTACTAAGGACTGTACAGACAAATTAAAAATTTTGGTGGTCTTTCTACTCAAAGCATCGGCTTCTACGTTAGCCTTTCCTGGATGATAAAGGATTTCCACTTCATAATCAGCCACATATTCTAACCACCGACACTGACGTAGATTTAACTCCTTCTGAGTGAAGACATAATTTAAACTCTTATGGTCCGTATAGATCTTGCACAGCTCGCCATACAATAAATGTCTCAAAAGCTTCAGCGCATATATAACTACAGCAAACTCCAAGTCATGCGTAGGATAGTTTGTTTCATGAACCTTCAATTGTCTTGATTCATACACGATCACCTTCACATCTTGCATCAAAACACAACCAAGTCCAATATGTGATGTATCCACATACACAGTGTACTCAACCCCTTTGGTAGGCAAGGCTAACACTAGAGCAGTACACAATCTCTTCTTCAACTCTTGGAAAGCTTCTTCATACTTATCACCCCAAAATAATGTAGTATTCTTCTTGGTAAGTCTAGTTAAAGGAGCGGACAACAAGGAAAATCCTTCCACAATCTTCCATAATAGCCAGCCAGGCCTAAGAAGCTCCTAATCTCCATAGGTGTAGAAGGTCTCTCCCATTCCATCACAATAGAATTCTTGGTCGGGCCTACGGAAATACCGTCCTTTCTTACAACATGCCCCAGAAAGGACACCTGATATAGCTAGAACTCACGCTAGCTCAACTTCGTATAAAGCCTATGCTCCCTCAGGATTGACAAAACCAAACGCAAATGTTGAGTATGCTCCTCAACACTGCGGGAATACATAAGGAAGTGATTTATGAACACGATCACGAAACGATCCAAGAAATCCTTGAACACACTATTCATTAAATCTATGAATGTAGAGGGTGCATTGGTCAAACTGAAGGACATCACCAAAAACTCAAAATGTCCATGCCGCGATAGGAAAGCGGTCCGTGGAACATCCACCTCACAAATTCTCAACTGGTGATAGCCTGAACGAAGATCAATCTTTGAAAATACTGAGCTACCACGCAACTGATCAAACAGATCATCAATTCTCGGCAAGGGATACCTATTCTTAATCATCACCTTATTAAATTCTCTGTAATTGATGCAAATCCTCAGTGATTCATCCTTCTTCATTACAAATAATACTGGAGGACCCCACGGAGAATAACTTGTTCTAAGAAATCCACACTGCAGTAATTTATCAAGCTGAGTACGCAACTAATCCCACTCACGTGGAGCCATGCAGTACAGTGCTTTGGCAATAGGACGAGTACCTGGCTCGAGGTCTATCACAAACTCTAACTCCCTCACCGGAGGAAATCCTGGAAGACAATCAGGAAAAACATCTGGAAAATCTCACACCACCGAGACATCCTCAAGGCGCGGTGTAACAAAAGTAGTTTCCAAAGCAGAAATAGATACCAAAAACGCCTCACAACCAGACTCTAAAGGACGACAAGCACGTACCACATAAATGATAGGAGAAACCATGTCCTGAAAACCATAGACACTCATAGGTTGGACATTGTCGATCCTGAAATCCAGTCGTTATGCCTTGCACTGGATGACCGCATCATACTTGGATAGCCAGTCCATGTCCCAAATCACATCAAAGTCCGCCAGATCTAACTCCATCAGATCCGTGAAGGCTGGGAAATTGCCTAGATAAATAGGGCATCTCAAAACTCCTTGATTAGATATTACTGATTCATTGGAGGGAATTTTGACGTTGAAGGAGTCTCCTAACTGATCCACATTAAAAAGATGTTTATCTACGAACCTCCGGGCCAAAAAGGAATGGGTGGCACACGAATTGAAAAGAACACGCACCAACCTATTCCACACCTTAAACTACCCTAAAACCGTAGCATACATAATTAAATGAATGAAAACTAGGGCAACTAAAGAAGATATAAGAAAGGGGTAAACTAGGTTATAACCTGAAATCACTTGTGTAGAGGTCTGAGCTTCCTCTCTGGTCATAACATTTAGCTTTCCTTTCCCTTTATCCTAGCCTGGCGGTGGCGGCAAAGCCCGTAGCAGGGCAGGCTACAGTGGAGTCTGAGCCTAGGGGCATGAAGTCTTCAGGTGTCCCTTCTGCCCGTACTGGAAGCAAGTCTTATCCTTCGACCAGTAATGACTGACGTCATGATCCTTCTTTTCATAAATGAGTCATTGCATAGCATACATAGCATTTCATAACATTACACAACAAGATCCTCATCGTATAAGTTTGTATGGGCACTCTTATACGATGAGTTACCTTTATGTAACCTGATCCTTAACTTATAAGTTTGTATGGGCATCCTTATAAGTTAAGTTATTTTCCTGCTACTGTTACCTTACTTGTTAGTTTGCTATAGCTCTTAAATAACTGCTAGAATATGATACTGTTACTCTTACACTGTTGTCATCTGCTTGTACTTCTCTTATTATTTGCATATATATATATATATATATTATCCTTATTCCTTCTCCCCGCCCGGTGCCGAGGAGTCGCCGGGGGAGTGGATGTGAAGCCACTTAGTCGTTTCGACTAACGGTTGCTAAGTCTTCCTTTTTAGGAGGTCACGTCGCATGTAGAGCATCCGCAGACTATGCAGCAGGACAACCAAGCCAGGACGACAGGGCCTGGGCGGACGGTACCATCACTACCGTCGGTTACTGATGTGAGTGTTGTGAGACTCTGATGTAGCCTGTTTGGGCAGTTGATAGTTGTACTCTGATATATTATAGAAGCATGTTTTAGCTTCTCTTATTGTACTATTTGGACTTATATGCTTAGTGTGGATTGACTTCTCTTGCTAATATTTGGTTGGGTTGGTATGTTATATTGATATTGTTGTAGCCGACAGAATAGGCGTCTTGTGGTACAGGTTAGCCCATGTGCTAATGCTACCGCAAGGCGGTTGTTCCGGGAATAAGACCCCCCTTCGTGTCGTGTTTTGGGATCCGGGATGGGGGGTCTTACAAATGGTATCAGTTTGGCACGATCCTCAACTAAAGAAGTCATTCAACAATGGTGCCACCACCGTTTGATTAGTCAGTTTGGGGACAAACTGACTTAGCGGAAGCAGTGGTGTGCCCATATGTAATTCACGCTAAGTATGTCCAACTTTGACCTTAAGATTAGCAAACCTGACCATACTTTTGCATTTTATGTGTAGATTCCAGCGCTCGTTGAGCAGGTGGGAGGCACTCCTGCGCCCTCCATACCTACTTCCACTCAGTTCTAATAATCTGAGTCGGGCCAGACGCTCACTGCCATCCTCGTTGCTTTTAGGGCGCAGCAGCCCCCGGTGCAACAATAGGCCCCGAGCTCCAACTGGTTGAGCACCTTCCGGGCTCTCTCCCCTCCCGCCTACCTTGGGACGGAGTCAGCCATACGTACAGAGGAATGGCTAGACACAGTACAGGAGTTGTTGGTTGGTATCCGTTGCCCGGCCAACATGGTAGTGACATTGGCGGTGTCCGTCTTGGACTTACATGGTAAGAGGTGGTGGAAGTCCCTCATAGGCTCTACCTTCCAAGGCCGAGTCTACACAGAGATAAGTTGGAGTGAATTCTCGGGTGTTTTCTCGGAGCACTTTATCCCTACATCGGCCTGAGATGAGCTTGAGCAGTAGTTTCTTCTACTAAAGCAGGGATCAAAGTCAGTTACGAAATACCAGCGGAAATTCCAGCATCTCGCAAGGTTTGCAGATTCTTACGAGTTAGATGATATAGGTTATGCCAAGTGCTTCTACAAAGGGCTGCGAGATCCCCTTAGGCAGTCCCTTTTGTTTATAGCGGATGGTAGCTTGGAGGAGATCATTGATATGGCGAAAAGATTGGAAGCTGTCCAGCTGGGATGTAGTAAGAGGCCTGCAGAGGACGTGATGGAAGCCGGCCCAAGCAATAGAAGGAGGCTGGACTTCAGAGGAGGAAGAGGATATCAAAGAGGTGGAGGGAGAGTCCACCAAAACTATAGGGTAGAGCATCCGGTTCCGCAGCCGCCTACGTTGCCTCCACCACCACAGCCTCAGCAATTTCAACAACCTGAAGGGCGTCGTGGGCTGGTGTGCTTCGAATGCAACCAGCCGGGCCACATCCGACGTTTCTGCCCGCAGCTATTTGGAAACGTCCCTCCCGCTCTCCCACCGGCAGCTCCTCGAGGGCGGGGTCATATACGTGGTCGGGGACGAGGACCGCGAGGAGGTAACCCCAACCCTGCTAGGGATCAGGTGTACGCGCTTGACATGGAGCAGGAACGAAACTCCCAAGATGTGATTGCAGGTATGATTTAATTAATTAACATATTTTCATGGTCTAACTTGAATTGATTAACACTTACTAGACACCTATCGATAAGTTTTGGTTGTTGGTACTTAGGCACCGTGATAATTGGGGGGAAGACGGCCTATGCGTTGTTCGATACCGGTGCCTCACACTACTTTGTGTCCAAGGATTTCATAAAAGACATGGAGGGTGTACAGTACTTTACCGGCATAGCCGGACGAGTACGCCTTCCGGACGGCTCGGAGATGACCGCAACCGCCAAGTGCGAGTTGGAGTTATTTATTGATGGGAAGGCCTTTGATATGCCTGCCACGGTCGTGAGAATGCCGGAGTTTGACATCATTTTGGGCATGGCATGGCTGGACTGGTACTTCGCGAGGATCGACTGCGTGGAGAAGCGGATCCATTTGAGACATGGAGACTCCGACATCATCTTCTAAGGTATTGTCTTCGCGCCTCAAATGATGTTATCTTCCGTTCAGGTTGTATAAGCTCATATGAAGGGGGACGAGATCTTCATGATCTGGTTCGAGTTGAAGGAGGAAGCATTGGAATTAAAGGATGTACGGTTAGTGTGGGATTTTCCCGAGGTATTTCCTGAGAAGCTACCAAGATTACCTCCGCATAGAGAGGTTGACTTCCAGATTAATCTAGTGTCGAGTGCCAAACCTGTATCCAAGGCCCCGTACCGAATGGCGTCGAAGGAACTCGCGGAGTTTAGAGTTCAATTGCAAGAACTGGTGGAGTCAAGGTTCGTTCGCCTCAGTTCGTCACCCTGGGGAACCCCTGTACTGTTCGTGAAGAAGAAGGATGGAAACCTGCATTTGTGCATAGATTATCGGGAACTCAATCGGTTGACAGTGCAGAACACTTATCCGCTACCTCGGATCGACGAGTTATTCGATCAACTAGTGGGAGCACATTGGTTTTCTAAACTGGATCTGCGCTCTGGATACTATCAGTTGAGGATACGAGAGGGGGACATCTAGAAATGGCCTTCAGTTCAAGATATGGTTTGTATGAGTTCACAGTAATTCTGTTTGGGCTCACAAATGACCCTTCGGCCTTCATGAGTGTGATGAACAAGGTGTTTGAGCCATATTTGGACATCTTCATCATTGTTTTCATCGACGACATCTTGGTCTACTCAAAGACGGAGGAGGAGCGTGTCGAGCACCTGACCTTGGTGTTGAAGAAATTGAAGGAGCACGCCTTGTACGACAAATTTAACAAGTGTGAATTCTGGCTCAAGGAGATTGCTTTCTTGGGGCATGTGATCAGTGGGGCAGGATTAGCAGTGGATCCAGCAAAGGTACGAGCCGTGAAGGAGTGGTCGTCCTTGAAGTCGGCGGCCGATGTACGAAGCTTCATTGTACTTGCTGGGTACTACCGCAAGTTCGTGAAAGGATTATCCAAGATTGCCCTTCCTCTTACTTCTTTGACGAAGAAAGGTGTGCCATTTGGGTGGACTACCCAATGTGAAGCGGCGTTCCAAGAGCTGAACGATAGGCTTACCTCCGCCCCCATCCTTGCACTTCCATCTGGGAAGGAAGGATTTCAAGTTTACACCGACGCATCGTATCAAGGGATGGGAGCGGTACTGATGCAGCACGGGCACGTGATCGCATATGCTTCAAGACAGTTAAAGAAACATGAAATTAATTACCTGTTCCATGATTTGGAGTTGGGAGCATTGGTGTTCGCCTTGAAGGTTTGGAGGCATTATCTATACGGCGTCCACTGCGAGATCTTTTCAGACCACAAAAACTTGAAGTACGTTCATACATAGAAGGAGTTGAACTTGAGGCAACGACGATGGTTAGAGTTTTTGTGCAATTATGAGTTCACCTTAAACTATCATCCAGAAAAGGCGAACTCGGTAGCCGATGCATTGAGTATAAAATTGCTAGGCTCTAGCCCAGAGTCTCGGTTGATGAGTATGGAGTTGGCTCGGATGATTGAGGAGATGGATATTACTTTGGTATTCAAGGCTCCTTCGGCAGAGTATGCAGAGTATTTGGCAAGCATGAGCATAGTTTGTGATATCCGGGACCGGATTCGGGTGGAGCAAGGAATGGATGCAGCCCTGGCCCCGGCAATCAAGGCAATTGAAGATTGGACTACTAATGATTACACACTAAAAGATGGCCTTGTTTATTTCCGTGGCCGACTCTATATTCCTAAGGGCGGAAAAATCCGGGAAGATATCTTGAGAGAGGCACATAGCTCTCAATATTTAGTACACCCGGGTATTGCCAAGATGTACGCCGGCTTACGGAAGACCATGTGCTGGCCGGGAATGAAGAAGGATGTTCGTTACTATGTTACACATTGTGAAGCTTGTCAAAGGGTGAAGGCCGAATATAAGCGTCCTGGTGGTTTGTTGCAGTCGTTTCCCATCCCCGAGTGGAAGTTTGAGGATATCTCCATGGACTTCGTCCATGGGCTACCTCGCTCCCGCTCCGGGAATGACTCAATGTGGGTTATTGTTGATCGACTGACAAAGGTGGCCCGGTTCATTCCAATGAAGAAGGAAGAACAGATGGACGTTTTGGTACGCCTGTTTGTGGAGCAGTTTGTACGGTATCATGGCGTGCCCAAGACAATTATTTCGGATCGGGATGGTCGGTTTACTTCCAAGGAGTGGAAGGCGGTGCAGGCGTATTTGGGCTCGCGTCTAACCTTTAGTACTGCATTCCACCCTCAGACAGATGGGCAGTCTGAGCAGACCATCAGAACACTGGAGGATTTATTGAGGTTATGTGTGCTGGACAGAGGAGAGCCGTGGGAAAGACTCTTTCCCCTAGTGGAATTCTCCTACAATAATAGCCATCAGGCGAGCATCGGTATGGCGCCCCATGAAGCCCTTTACGGAAGCAGGTGTAGGACTCCCTTGTCTTGGGTGCAGGATGAAGATCCAAAGGCATTGGGAAATGAATATATAGATGATACTGATGCGGCGGTCAGATTAATACGGGATCGCATGTTGGAGGCTCAAAGTCAGCAGGAGAAGTACTATAACGCAAAGCACCGGATGGTGGAGTTCCAAGTGGGTCATAAGGTGTTCCTGAAAATCCGACTGATGCATGGAGTGTCACGTGTGCGTGGTGTGAAAAAGCTCAGCCTAAGGTTTGTTGGGCCTTATACTATATTGGAAAGGATTGGCCCATTGGCCAATCGGTTGAGGTTGTCGCCATAGCTAGAGAACCTCCACGACGTGTTCCATGTATCGTCGCTTCTGAAGGCATTGTTGTAGCCCGATCAATACATCCCCACAACTGATGGTGCTGTGGCGTCTGATAGGTCGGTGCGACTGGAGTCGGTGTGGATCGTAGATAGCGAGACAAGAATGTTGCGCCACAAAAGTGTTCCCTTGGTGAAAGTGCTATGGTCTAATCATGGTAAGGATGAATATACATGGGAGACAATGGATTTGATGCAGCAACGCTACCCGGAGTTGTTTGCTCAAGGTAATTTTATTTAAAAGCATATGTTGATTTTCTTGTTATGTTTTTCTCCCCTAGCCCAAGACTGATTTCAGGGACGAAATCTTTTATTTTGTTTATAGGATTTATAACGTCCCGATTCGCACTAGGCCCCTTGTGCACATTTTTGAATCAGGAGAGTTGACTTGGGTCCAGGGAAGTGCTGGAAATTGGGCTACACTTGGGAATGTATGAGAAACCAGCCCTCGAGTTATCCAGATCAGGACATGGGTAGTGAATTCTCGACATAGTGAGTTTCATGCCCATGTCATGGGCGTGACCGGTCCAACACGGGCGTGACCATGCCCGTGACTATCCAGTCAGTTGTGAAGTACTCGAGTAGTTGTCAAGTACTCGAGTAGTTGAACACGGGACACGCCACCTGTCATGGGCGTGACCATGGGCGTGACCGGGGCGTGTTCTCCGGTCGATGATTGTGGGTGAGTTCGATGAATCCTCGAGTAGTTGATAGGGGTCACGCCCGGTGTCACGGGCATGACCATGGGCCTGACCAGGGCGTGTTCTCCGGTCGACGATTTTGGTTGAGTTCGATGAATAATCGAGTAGTTGATAGGCGTCATGCCCGGTGTCACGGGCGTGACCATGGGCGTGACCGGGGCGCATTCTCCGGTCGACGATTGTGGTTGAGTTCGACGAATCCTTGAGTAGATGATAGGGGTCACGCCCGGTGGCATGGGCGTGACCATGGGCGTGACCATGGGCGTGACCATGGGCGTGACCGGGGCGTGTTCTCCGGTCGATGACATTAGTTGAGTTCGATGAATTCTCGGTAGTTGATAGGGGTCACGCCCCATGTCACGGGCCTGACCATTGGCGTGACCGATGGCGTTTCACTTTAAAAGGGCTAGGAAAACCCTAGCAGTTTCACTTCTCTTTCCTGCTCGATTTTCTGAGAAAACGTCTGTAGAAAGAGAACTGCAGGAGCAAGTTCTAGGGAGGGAAAATCCGCCATCGCCGTGAAGGAGAAGATGCTGCCGCGAAGGACTACACGATCCATGGACGGAAATGGTGGTACTGCTGGAACCGAAGTGAGTTTCCTACCCTCTCCCATGGTGCTAGATCTGTAGATATATAGGCGAGATGTCGACTCGGTGGAGTCTTGACTTGTGAGAAGATGTTTTTCTCTAGGATGAGGCCGATCTAGGGCTTGTGCCCTTGGTTAGTGGTGTCTTCAACCTCTCTGATCTTCTATGTGGAGATGGGAGACGGTTTCGTGAAGAGTAAAGGCCTCATGAGGGTGAATAAGGGTGGAGGAAATTTTTGGAGGAGATTTGAGAGGATCGACTTGAGGAGGAAGATGAACCGATGTCGTTTGTTCCGCCTCAAGATGCGTGCTGAATCTGTATTCTGTGCGCATAGATCTTCTAGGCCATTTTCATGAAGGATATGTCCAGATCTGGGCGTTCAATAAATCCTGCAAGCAGAAATTGTGTTCTGTACGCAGCGGACCTTAAGGCTGGTTTCTAATAGGATACATTAAAATCTTGGTTGAGGTCTGAATACGAAAGTTGTAGCCCATGGAAAGACCTTTCCATCAAGGGGTTACATGTCTTCACTGGATTCCTATAACTTCGGGAATCTCCGGTCGAATTTGCTGCCCAGATTTACTCAGCACCTAAATTTTGGGCTTATATAATATGGATTTGGATTCGGTGGAATTAATATTCCAAGTTACTTGGCTTGGATGAACTCTTTTATGATTAATCATTTTAGTTGCATGATTGATGGAGTTTATTAATCAGATTTCATATAATCCAATTGTGAAGCAAGCTTACTTAAATGAATTGACTTGATAGAAATTGATAGATGGTTATTTATGCACTTCATGTTTATAATATGTTGTTATCCTTTGGAAAGATTGATGGATCTTTATACGCGCATCTTGTTTATAATATGTTTGTACTTTTGGAAAGATTGATAGATCTTTATATGCGCATCATGTTTATATTATGTTGTCATCATTTGGAAAGTCATGTAGAAGAATAAATAACGGCCATGAGTATGTTTGATTAATGGATGAGTTTAGTAGTCCAATACTTAGAGCGTCGTCACCCTAGGGGTAGTATTGTGAGAGGATGTGAGTGCGGTGTTGACCGTCACTTGTTTGGTTTGTGTTGAGATAATGTATGGATGGATGGTTGCGTTGTGTCCTCGTGCTTACTTCTGAGGCCCCTTCCATGTTATGGCGAGGAGGCATTTGCATGTGGTGTGAGTCGACACACGTTGTCGTAATCCTGGGTTAAGGATAGTGTGACAGGTCTACATGCTCGCCGATCGTCACACCGACGGGAGTTGACAGTTAGACTTTGTGCGGTTGGGCTGTGTCCTTGGTGTTCACGTTCCGAGGCCCCTTCCGTGCCAAGTGAACGGTTGGGCTGTGTCCTCTTGCTTACTTCCCAGGCCCCTTCCGGGTCACACAAGTCCAGTTCGAGCTGTGTTCTTGGTGCACATCTACCCAAGACCCCGCTAGGCCATAGTACGCATGGGCTCCGTTGTTGTGTTCTTAGCGTTGAGGTGTACGAAGGCCTAGGTGAAGTAGTATGGATACCCTCCTAGTAGTAGAAGTGCCCGTTCTACTGTCACCGCCTGGCCACGACGGCTGATGCCTGAGAGGTTAGCTACCTGCTCGAAATGTGGGAACTACAGTCTGTGTCGACATGGCAGTTGCATGTGTGTGAGCATGGGTGAGTCATTGCATAGCATACATAGCATTTCATAACATTGCACAACAAGATCCTCATCGTATAAGTTTGTATGGGCACTCTTATACGATGAGTTACCTTTATGTAACCCGATCCTTAACTTATAAGTTTGTATGGGCATCCTTATAAGTTAAGTTACTTTTCTTCTACTGTTACCTTACTTGTTAGTTTGCTATTGCTCTTAAATAACTGCTAGATTATGATACTATTACTCTTACATTGTTGCCACCTGCTTGTACTTCTTTTATTATTTGCATATATATATTATCCTTGTTCCTTCTCCCCGCCCGATGCCGATGAGTCGCCGGGGGAGCGGATGTGAAGCTACTTAGTCGTTTCCACTAACGGTTGCTACGTCTTCCTTTTTAGGAGGTCACGCCGCAGGTAGAGTAGCCGCAGACTATGCAGCAGGAAAGCAAGGCCAGGACGACAGGGCCTGAGGGGACGGTACTGTCGCTACCATTGGTTACTAATGTGAGTGTTGTGAGACTCTGATGTAGCCTTTTTGGGCAGTTGATATATGTACTCTGATATATTGTAGAAGCATGTTTTAGCTTCTATTATTGTACTATTTGGACATATATGCTTAGTGTGGATTGACTTTTCTTGCTTATATTTGGTTGGGTTGGCATGTTATATTGATATTGTTGTAGCCGGCGTAATAGGCGTCTTGTGGTACAGGTTAGCCCGTATTCTAATGCTACCGTAAGGCGACTGTTCCGGGCATAAGACCCCCCCTTCGTGCCGGGTTTTGGGATCCTGAAGGGGGGGGGGGGGGTCTTACATAACTGACCCAGTTATTGAGGGGGAGCCTGACCTATCTATTCAAGCTCAGCCAACTCCTGCTCCAGCTTCCACATAAACTCCAGCAACATTTTTTTCAGACATCCCTTCTCAAGTTACTCCTCCTGCTGCTACAGAAGTTCCTCCTCAAATTATACTACCTGCTGCCCTTCATCCAGTCGAAGAAGATGTTACCTCTTCTCCTGCTACTGCACGCTCAGTTCCATCTACATCTGCTGCTGCTAATATTATTTCTGAAGATAATTCAACTCCATCTACTGCTAACACTTCCACTCTACTACATATACACCATTCAGATTTTCCTACTGCTGAAGATATTCTAGACTCAGAAAACCTGACAGATGCTTATGTTTAAGAATAGCTTAAGTCTACTGATGAAGACATCAATAGGATAATAGAGGAGCTCACTTCCAAAGAGCCTCTATCCCCTATACCTGACGATCATCCTTCCTCTCCAGCAAATTCTCCTGAATAAATAGAACAGTCACTAGAACATCATCCAGAACAATCTCCTCAAGCAGAAAAATCACATGTACAAGAACAAGAACAAGAAAAATCTCCTGAAGATTTACATGATGATGAAGTTGTTTCTTTACATGATTCAGAAGATGAAATTGAAGTTGTTGAACAAAGACTTCCAAGTTTTCACTTCAATATTCCCTCTTTACTACCCAAAGATGCTGAGGATGAAGACAACACTATCAACAGAAAACTTGTCTCTACCTCCACATTCATCATTGAAGAGATTGCTCCCTGAACAGCCCTAGCTCCGCCTCCACCATCTACTTAGCCAGAAGCACTTCCTGAAGGTAATATATTGAGAAAAATAGAAGATATGCTAGCTGCACAGAGAGATTACTTTAATACAACTCTAAAAGTTGTAACTGATAAAATGATTGCACTAAAAAAAGAAATGAGTCGTCGATTTGCTAAAATCCAGAATAACATTGATGAATTCAAAAGGCTCTTGCAAATAGGAGGAAAAGCAATTGATCATACAATCACTATCATAGGTATTGTAATGGAACAATAAGTTACCCTTACAAACAATCAAATTCATCTAAATAAGTGAGCCTAAGAGAGAAATTTCAAAACTTGTGAAGAAGTTGGGAAGTTAAAAGAAGATGTAATCAACACCCTCTCTGTAGAAGTCAGAAATGGGGAGGATAAAGTGAATGAATAACTGGAAAAACAAGCACAAACTATGAAAAATCATTAGGATGACCAATTGAAAGATATCCAGACATCTGTGCTGAAGGAAGTCAAAAGTACAAAGCTATATACATATGACACTACCATATGGATGCATAATCAACTGTTTCATGAACTGGCAATGGATCCTTCTGCACCACCTCCTGCACACTTGGATATGGATAGGCCAACCTTCTCTACACCTCTAGTATATTTTGAAGGACCAACTCCTAACTACTTTGAAGGACCACCTCTTGATGTTTATAAATAAGGTTGGGAATTAGAATAAGCTAGCATGTCTCCCCAACCACCAAAGATTCAAACAGACAAAAGAAAGAAATATGGGGATGGAGCCTTAGCTAGCAGATCAACTCCTCATCTTGATGCTGAAAGGAAAAGACCTCAAGAATTTACTGAAGTATGGAGTTCAACCTCCAAATCTCTTATTCTTAACACTCTCCAGCTGGTAGTCGATTTTAATGAAAAGAGGAACCTACATTATAGCTCTCATGAATGGGAGTTATATGAAAAATCTCTTACCAAAAGGAGGATATATAACAGATAATATGGAAGGAACAATCCCAAGGCTCCTCCCAGACCTCCAAAGTATTCTCCTAAACCATACAGCTACCAGAAGAGACAACATGAAAAGCTAGAAAGACAGCAACAACAACAGGATCAATAGAAATTGATGATGTTCTGATAGTTCTCATTTTTGAAATTATGGAATTGAACTTTTTGTTGGACAAATTTCTATTAATATGAACCTTTAGTTTTGTTGATCTGATTTTTCTCCATTATAGCTCTTATTCTATTTATTATGTCTATTAGTTTCTTTACTTGTTTTATCTTGATGTAATTCACCTTAGTGTAGAGGGTTCTGACTTTTACAAATAGGGGGAGATTGTTGGGTAATGCACCCACAATAGCCCATATTTGTATGAATTCACCCTTAAACTAAGATAAATTAAGTTTTTTATGCTCTTTTTAGTTGAGTGTTACATGATACAATTGCCAAGTGTAGAACAATGTCAGTTTACAATGAGTCACCAAACACAGGACCATACAATGTAATCCCTCATTGTGTGATTTATGGTGTTGACTCATGTGTAGCCTCTCTATTGGGACATACTTCCTTTTCAAGCATTAAGGGCATGGGAGAAAAGTTTGATGTTGATTATATTGAAGAAATCATGTTTTCAGATTTTCAGAAAAATTCTCTAAGTGTTTTTCTCGAGTACTATGTTTTGTACTCGAGAAGGACTAAAGCTTGTTCTCGAGTGAGACTTGTCATGATTTCGAGTTGCAGAAATAATTCCCAAGAAAGCTTAATGCTTTTCTCAAGAAGGCCATATGTACTAGAGTACTTCATGACACTTCTTCTCGAGTTACTTCTTCTCCTGACAGAATTTTTCTAAGTCTTTTTCTCGAGAAGACTAAATTTATTCGCGAGAAGAATATGCTTAATTCTCGAGATGCAGAAGATTTTTCTCGAGACCTTGACTATTTTTCTCGAGAGCCAGACATCTGTTCTCGAGATACTTCTTTGTTCTCGAGTACCAGAATGATCCTACTCGAGAACTAAAATTCATTTTTCTCAAGTACTTCTTCCATTCTCGAGATTGCTGATTTTCACCTCTACATTTTTTTTCTAAGTCCTTTTTTCTTGATATCTTCATTATTGTTCTCGAGAACAAAACTTATTTTTCTCGAGTATAATGATTCTTCTCGAGAACACCTATACTGTATCTAAAATTTTTCTTAAGTCCAGACACACAGATTTTCAAATGTAATTAGCACGTGATTGATCCATGTGGCTATCATTTATTATAATTATGACCATTAGGAAAGTCATATAAAAGGTCTTATCATAATCGACCAACCCTAGAAGAAGCCGTACGAAGAAATTCTAAGCATTCTGAATCAGAAATCCACTTTCTAAATCGAGAGCCGCCACTGTTCATTGCCATTATGACCGATACGTTTTCGATCTAGAGATTCAGAACAAGTGATTCAAAGATCAAGATATTCTACAATCGACAGATTCTCTACTTGATCTTGCTGAGTCCAGAATTTTCAGATCAATAGATCTAGCCGAGCGTTCTTCAAATTAATTATGACAGAGGCTCGAAGTTCAAGGAAGAAGAATGGCTGAAGTTTTCAGATCTCAGAATTTACTGTTCGTTTTTCTTTATATTAATTTTATTCTTGTAGGTGATTCTTCTCCGTGTGTAGGAGCTTTGTTCCCCTAGTTATTTGTAGGAAGTTTTCTATTCCGAGTGTAAATCCTATTTTTTCGGATCGAGTTGTAAGAACTTTGTTCTGAGTAGTAGGATTGTTTTCTTTCCGAGAATAGTGGAGTAGCCGAGTCTAGTGCTTTGCAAGATCGGTGAGTTGGAAAGTGCATGTACCCATGGTTTGGAAACCACTATAAATATTGGTGTCGTCGTGAATGTGTGGTTATTTTTCTTTGCATCGCTCGCTAAATTTTTACTCCGTAAAAAATGCACAACTCACCTATTCACCACCTCTAGGTGATTTAGGTAGACAACTTAAATATTTTCACGTTGAATGAACTCGATTCACTCAATGCTTGTGGACTTAGACAGATTTCTATCTCTCCACTTATCTACCTTATGACCACCTCTCACAACCACTTGGAATACCAGTCCAATCAATGTGACAAGGACCATCCTGCATGCATGAACTTGAACATGAATCAAATACAACTATGTTTATATCATTGACTTGTTTGACTTCTTCAAATCTGGGATATTGTTTGCAATCGACCTAACATACTTCACAAGGCTAAATGAATCAGAAGAGTCCTTTGTGTACTTAGAAGATGACAACTCCTAGATGATTGAAGGTTTGGGAAACAACATGATTAACAACACTAATGGAAGAAACAAGGCAATAGATGATGTTTCAAACATTCCCAGCTTCGGTCAGTCGATGTCATAAGGATACACCATCACATTCAAATCCCAATACTGGGATATCACTGATGTTGCAGACAACCCAATAGACTCAGCATTAATGTCAAAAAATTGGGTTTTCCCTCTGACCATGGATTCTCCAAATCATGAAGTTCATTCTCTTGTATCAGGACACAACTCAGATCTTGTTTCAACCTGGAATCATAGGATAGAGCATTTAAAATATGATTATATGAAAATGATAATACATGGGGTTTAACCCAAATCCTGCGATGACAAAGGAGAGAATCCAGAGGAGGATAATCCATGTCATGTAGTTGTTCCCAGAATCTACTGGCCTCTCGGGTGAACATTCTGGAGTGATAACAGACACCCCCTGGAAGTGAAATAATGTTTGGTGAGGACAGGTAGCAGGCGACCTTTAGGTGGCTTCTTAGTGTAGAATCCCCTCCCGAAACACAAGATACAATCGAGGGGATTTTTATCCCAGTATAGCCGCCTTATGGTAGTATCAGCACACAGGTTAATCGATACCACAAGTAATCTATTCTACCGGCTAATTTCTGATATCATAATGCTAACCCTCAAAAATAGAAGAACAGAGAAGTCATGATCCACAAAAGTATTTGTCCAGTAGTAGTACAATATAGCAAGAAGCCACTACAGCTCTTGTAATATCAAAGTGCACAAACTACCCGAAGGCAACATCATAATGCTCAAAACTCACATCAGTCAGGGAAGAAAGTGATGGTATCATCATATCAGGCCCTGTCCCCTGGCCTGATTATCCTCCTGCACGAGGTGCTGCTGCTGCTTCGTCTGCGAAGTGTCCTTCTAAAATGATATGTATAGTAATAGTTAGTCATAAAAACTAAGTGGCTTCACATCCGCTCACCCCGGGGACTCTTAGGCACCAGGCGAAGGAAAGGAAAGAAGAGCACAATATAATAGAAATATAAATATCAAACAAGTGATAAAAGAGCATTGTTGAATCCAAAATTACATGTATATAACATCACAACAATAGTAAGAAGGTAAAAGCAGTAGATAACAAATATATGTAAAGGAAATTCTATTATATCAGCATATCAAATCATAAGTACAGAATTTAACTTAACTTATAAAAATGCCCATACAAATTTATAAGTTATGGATCAGGTACATCAAAATAACTCAACATATAAAAGTGTCAATAAAAATATATATGATGAGGAGCTTAAACGGTGCAATTCAATGAAATAAATGCAATATGATGACTCACCCATGCTTACACATACAAATATTTGATATGTCCATAGAACTTAGTTCCCACTTTTTAAGAGGTAGCAATCCTCTCAGGCATCACCCGTCGTGTCTAAACGAGGATAGTGGAGTGGGCATCTCCACTACTAGGCGGGTATCAACACTACCAGGTCAAGGCCTCCGTATGCCTCAACGCTATCATCATCCAACCAATGGTTCTCCTGCGCACAAGGCATAGAAGGGGTCTTGGGTAGATTTGCACCAAGAGCCAAGCCCAACTGACCTAACAACATGAAAGGGGTCTTTAGGAGGTAAAAACCAAAGATCGCAGCCCAATCGGCTCAACATGCACAAAGGGGGTCTTTGGGAAGTAAGCACCAAAGAGCCCAGCCCAACCGTCCTAGGTCCAAATGCCGGCTTCCATTGGTGTGATGACTGGTAAGCCCGCTGACCTGCCACACTGATCCTCAACATGGGATCATACATCATGTGTCAACACATAAAAGCATACAAACCCCAAACATATTCATGCTCTCAAGCATCCAAGGTCTCCAACCGAGTCCCTTCATATTACATCTTACCCGTACACTTAGTACACAAGGGCCCCACTCTGAGTCCCTTTCTACCTTATCATATGATACATATACATTTATATGTACCATTATCAGCATTAAACTTAGCTTAACAAAACAACATTGATCATCAGTAAAATCCAAAACTATTGGTTCCCACAATCATAATCTCAATCATCACATATTCCAACCTCTAAGAGCAATAATCTTGAAACTATTAAATGAGATATATTAGGACCAAATCGATTGATATTTTTGTCATAGCTTAGGTCTAGCATTTCGATCATGTCTACAGACTTTTAGCCCCATTAGGGTTCCAATATATTTACTCATGCCACAATTATTTATAAAAAGTGATTAGTAATATCTCAATTCATTTTTCTCCAACTCTTGTGAAACTCAACAGCGGTTAGCAAAATATCATCAAGTGTATGTCGCCCAAAATGCATAAGCATCTGACAAATATTATTATGAGGGAACTTCGCAAATTGGGAAATATGTACGTTCACGACATATTTTTACTAAAACTGAATTTTTGGGAGATACAGTTCTACAAAAATAATGTGAAACGATCCGTTGGAAAGATCTTCCTGATGTCTACAAATTTTGTGTTAAGCCTAGTTTCCATGTATGTAACGCCCCTGATTTTTTGGTGTGTATTTTAATTCCCATGGTAATGTATTTTTGATGTCAGGGCGTTACGTTGACGTGTGGTTAATGGGTGTCGTTTGTTGGAGCATGGTTTTGCTCAGTGGGTATTCCCGTGTGGATGGTTTTGTTTGGTTGTGCGCCTTCCCTCACGAGCCGTGTCTATTTTGCTGACTCGGTGGAGCTTTTTATAGGGATGTGGTGGCGTTTTACCTTTGGACAGTATTTTACTCGAGTTTGGTTTGCCAGATTTGGATTTCGACTTCACCATTGGTTTCGTAGGGTCAGTATTTAGCCACAGTGCAATTTTCATATGATTCCGAGTTGGTTTGGATTTCGGGTTGTTTTGACGTTATTTAAATAATTAATATTATATATATATATATATATATATATAAAGTATAAATAGAAAAAAATCCATCGCGTCAACCCTACCTTTCCTATTCATCTTCTTCCCAAACACGAGCGGCGGCCATTTTCATGAGAGAAGTGTACGGCGGACTTCACGTGTGTTTCGGCCGGAGATAGGGAGAGATCCGGTGGCCATTTTTGTCACCGGAGTAGAGATTCGGAAAGCTCTCGCCGAGATCTACACGATCGTGGTATGTTTTTCCCAATTCCTTGATTTATAGGCGTTATGGTTAGTGATTTTGACCTCCTTCTTCCTCCAAAAGTATTAGGAAATTTTACTAAGGTTATTTGGTGGCCGATCCTTATCACGGATCGAGTGGGAGGCGTTCTTTCCAGAGTTCCAGACAAGTATATTTTCCCTCATTGCATGTCCATTTCTTGCCTATTTTTTCTTCCTTTCTTTCCTCTTCCCTTAGAGAGTTGGATTAGTGTAAGTTAACAATGAAAGAATTCCTAGAGAAGTGCATGTTTTCGGCCAAGTCATGGAGAGTAGGTTTAGGGGTTTTAGTAGAATTCGACGTATATCAAAAGGTAGAGTTCGGCGGGTTTATGTTAGAAATTCGTCGAGTATCATAGCTGAGTTCGTCGATTATCAGCGATAGAATTTGCCGGGTATGGAGGGATTTAGTCCAAGTATAATTCCGCAAGTATTATTGGAGTTCGTCGAGTATCGACTTAGGCAGATTCATCGAGTATCGCCGAATTTTGTTGTGGAAGTTTCGTCGGGTAATGATTCCCTAAGTGTAGAATGTTAGTCTAAGTGTTATTTGACGTATATCAGAAGAAATTGTCGAGTAACTAGGTCGATTTGTCGAGTATAGGATCATTTCGCCGAGTATCACAAGTCTAATTCGTCGAGTATAGTAGGAATTCGTCGAGTATCACAAGTGTTATTCGCCGAGTGTTGAGGAGATTCATCGAGCATCCATGTATTTCATCGGGTATACTCACCGAATTTGGCCAGGACTTAGAATATTTTTCCGTTTCGTGTAGGATTCATCTTGTATGGTCCTTAAGGTGGTTTTTGTGCTTATTTAAGGTTTTCTTTAGGTTTAGGCTTGGGTTTTGGTCTGGGTATGGTGTTTCTTCGGATATGAAGGTTGGCAGTGGGTAAAGGACCACCAACTGGACGTCGGTATGTGCATCATTACAATTGATGGTTGTTTAGTCTCTATTTTGTGGATTGTTGGATTGGGTTGGGACAAATGGTCACCACCGCAGTGCCTTTTGTGAGACGTTTGGGACTGGGAGCCTGGAATGGGATAATTTGGTCACCGACTCCGGCCCGGTTGATATTATCAAGTGTTAATGTTTCATGTTTTCGAGCTATCTTATGTACTGTTTGCTTCTTATATCAGTCCATGCTATTTCATGCATGTCCTTGCATATTTTGTCGAAGCACGACTTCGTTCCGCACTTGGTGCAAATGTTTTTTTTTCCTTTATTACAAACTCTTACTTTACTATTTTAATGTGGCTAATCAGCTGTGGTTTCAACATTTCTTATAGTCGGGTTTGGTAAACCCTTTCTTGCTTTTTTTCCATTGTCACTTGTATTTTCTTGCTGAGGTGTTCTTCTTTTGAATGCCTGAGGTTCAGGGCTATAGCTGATGGAGCAGCTATTTTGGGTGGTAGCTGTTGGACTGCAGTTGTTGCAGTAGTTTTCCTCACCATCGTGAGGTAGTTGTTGCTTTTCAGTTTTAGTTCACACTTGCATACTTTTAGTGGGTTTGTGTCTGGTTGTTGAAGCTCACTTGTAGTATTCTTTTGGATTATTGAATATTTTGCTAGCTACTAGTTTACCTTTTCTTGGATTGGCTGTACTTGCTCTCTGGGAAAGCTTTATGCTAGATTGCATGTTAGATATTTTAAAGTATAAAAATTGCTATTATTACTTCATACATGCCATATTTGAAATCTAAATCACTATATTTAATTGTCGTAAATTCTACTTTCACTATTATTATAAATCTAGAGTCTTGCATACCATGAGTTGTCCTTTGGGGATGCTTATACTCATGTAGGATGTCTAATCTTGTAAATAAAGTACTTTTTGTAGCGTATAACCATCGTTTTCTAGTGGACTAGATGAGCCACTGAGCCGAGGGATACGTCTAACCGCTTAACTTAAACTTGATTTTCTCTAAATAACTTATAGATCTTTTGTAAAGGTGTTAAGTTGGAGTTTTTCCTGAGCGTCTATAGTTATCCCCTACTGAAGTTGCATCATGACGCGCGTTTTTCCCTTCTCTGATATGTCTATAAAGGGAAAAATGTGGGTTATGACAGTTGGTGTCAGAGAGATAGGTTTTTTTGACAATTGGTCGAATAGCTATCTCAGGTTTGTGTTAGTTGTCTAGTTTCATTTCATACACACACGAATGTGTCATCAGTACATCTTGGCTGAAGGATGAACACTACACTCATAAGAATGATAAGAAGTATACGAGGCATATTATGTAGTATGGGATGCATAATATGTGTTTGTATATAGATCCTCATTGGAGGCAACATATGACTGCTATGTAGTAAGGGATGCATAACATCACCACATGAATGCACATTAGATTTTGATTTTCGTTGCATGCGATATTATGTAGTATGAGATACATAATATTTCATGTGTACGGCGCTCATAACATGCATTAAGGCCGTTTTTAGATTGTATTGCACAACATGCATGACATTACATTGCATTATCAAACTTGCCAAGCAAAAGATTTACATGATGACATACATACACACATGGTTTTGAGTCAAAAATAATAAGAAATTCATACATTCATGGTTTAGGAAGATGAGTCAATGGGATGACGATATATCATCCTATGTTAGGTATGACATTATTATTGAAAATCCCAGAGCAAGTTAGCAACATGAGTAAGTATTTAATTATGTATTGTCTGAACAAAGTGGTTTTGTTCCAGCAGTTAAGCTAGGTTTTAATTAGATATTTATTTTTGTTTAGATGCCCCGTAAGCATCCGGTGATGAGGTCGACTCCCTAGTTAGAGGGGGAATCATCTGGTGCCCAGAGTGAGACCGTGATAGAAGGATTGCGGGAGAGCAATGAGGCTATGTGGAGGCAAATGCTGGAGATGCAGTCGTAGATCCAGGCATTGTTGTAGGTTGTTTCTAGTCAGCTGCCTAGAGTGCAGGACCTTGCTGTAGTTCTGACTGTTCTTGTTCCTATTCCCCCTGTTCCTTTGGAGGCCTCGATGTTATTTCTACCAGAGATGATGTTTATTTTGCATTTCCAGAGATTGGGACCCCCTACCTATGATGGTAGTGCAGATTATATAGCTTTGGATGATTGGATAATAGCCAACGAGGAGTTGTTTTCTTACTCAGGAGTTCCAACGGACCAAAGAGTGATGGTCGCTGTTTATCATCTCAAGGGACTTGCAAAGAGTTGGTGGCTGAGAGAGAAGGAAAACCTTAAGGATGGATGTTCATGGGAATCCTTCAAGGAATTTTTGTTGAAAACGTTTCTGTCGTCAGTCGAGAGGGACCGTCTGATGAATGATTTTCTGTATCTAAAGTAAAGGTGCTCACCATTTGTGAGTACGAGGTGGAGTTCAGTAAAACTGTTCCGTTTGTCCCCTGACTTGGTGTCTTCAGAGTCTAGTCGAGTTAAACATTTTCTAGGTGGTCTTAGGAATGAAATCCAGTAGCTAGAAAGTGCTTATGGATCCAAAAGCTATCGTCGAGTTGTGGAGTTTGCACTGAAGGTTGAGGCGATTGACAATGCCAAGCACCGTGGTCAACAAATGAGAAAAGATTAGAGGAAGAATGGTGAGGGTAAGAGTTCCAAATAATCTGGTGCTGCTTCGAGGAAAAGGACTAAAGAGATACGCAGTTTCTGTGGCCGGTCAGGACATCCGTTTGAAAGATGTTATAAGAGGATGGGAGCTCAGAAGCAGGAGCAAGTTCATGCGGTTCAAAGTGCTCTTAAATGAGATTTAGTTTCTTCTGTGTGTAAGAGGAGGGGGCATGACGTTGCCCATTGTTGGCCTAAGAACAAGACCTGCTTCTAATGTGGGCAGAATGGGCATATTAAGTCAAAGTTCCCGCAGGCTCAAACCATGTTGCAACAAGTTCCACTTCAAGCCTTGCCGCCACCGCAGCAATTAGACAAGGGGAAAGGTAAGCTGAACGTGGTGTCTTTGGAGGAAGCCCAGTCGTCTACTCAAGTAATTTCAGGTTAGATCCTAACCTAGTTCTAGTTTTTTTATTTGTAGCTTTAGTTTCGACGTTGTTCCCATAGTTCCGTCTGTGATTTTATAGGAAGGTTTAAGGTTAAGAACCATTGGGCGCGTGTTCTTTTCGATTCCAGTGCTAACCACTCATTCATGGCTTGGACATTTGTAGAGCATCGTCGTTTGACCCGCGATCGTGTTGACGATGCGTTCTGTGTCAAGTTTCCCTTCGGCGATTCAGTGGTGTCAGACCAAGGCATTCACAGTTATCTGATTCCGTTAGTTGATTTTCTAGCCGTTGTTGATCTAAAGGTGATAGAATTGGAAGATTTCCATGTGATTTTGGGCATGGACTGGTTTCCTAAGTATGATGCAGTCATAGCATGTATGGTCAAGCCCTTGCACATCAAAATGGACAACGGTCAACCCATGAGTGTTTATGGCTTTCAGAGGCAAGTTTCTGCGATTATTTCTGCGGTACGTGCTCGGAAGCTTGTAAATTACGGATGTTTTGCCTGCTTTGTTTCAGTGTTGGCGAGCAGTGGTAGTTTGCCAAGTGTAGAGGAGATTGTTGTTCAATGTGAGTTTCCTGATGTATTTCCTGATAATCCTACTGTTCTTCCTCCTGAGAGAGACGTGGAGTTTGTCATAGATTTAGAGCCGGGTACCCGTATTATTGCTAAGGCGCCGTATCGTATGGCTCTACATGAGCTGGAGGAACTGTGTACCCAATTGGATGAGTTGCTGCAAAATGGATTTATTAGACCAAGTTATTCACCATCTGGAGCTCTTATGCTGTTTGTGAAGAAAAAGGATGGATCAATGAGGATGTGCATCGATTATAGAAAGATGAATAAGGTGACCATTAAGAATAGGTATCCACTATAGAGAATAGATGACTTGTTTGATCAGTTGCATGGTAGCTCTGTATTTTCAATGATTGACCTTCGTTCACGCTACCATCAGTTGAGATTTCGTGAGACAGACATTCCACGGACTACTTTTAATTCACAGCATGGACATTTCGAGTTCTTGGTGATGTCTTTTA